>PVKS010000013.1:322682-407512 GCA_004027875.1 Aplodontia rufa
AGGCTCTTAACCACTGATTCACATCCCCAGTCCCTTTTTAAATTTTATTTTGAGACAAGGTCTCACACCATTACCTAGGGCCTCCCAGAGTTGCTAGGGTTGGCTTTGAACTCCCAATTGATCCTCCTCTCTCAGCCTCCTGAATCAGTGCAGTTCTGCTTTTATGCTTTTGTCTTGTCCCATGCTCTCTCTGCATCTTTGCTGCTGCCTTTTTCCCCTTTTTCTGGTGTATGGACTAGATTTTCTTGCTCTTTTTCCACTTAGGATTAGTGTGTGTGTCTGAAAATTTGATTAGCATATGTAATCCTATAATCCTATATTCCTCTAATCATGCCAAGAAGGAAACAATCTCTTGACCTTTTACTTTGTAAGATGATGAATTTAGCATGCAGTAACTGTTTTCTTATCATCTGTGTTCATGAAAAAGTAAATTTGTTTTCACGTATCTAGCACAGGACAGCTCTGAGACCTTTGCCTACTTTCGGGAGCAAGCCAATATTGCTAAAGTTGTAGAAAATATTGCTACAGAATTTTAGATCCTTAGTGTCATCCACTGCAAATGCACTATTATAGTAACAACGCCGGGAAGCCTCATAAAGTTTAAAAGGTTTGCACTAGGCTCCAGAGCTAGTTGCCAGCAGAATTAGTAGGCCTAGAACACAGGTTTCTTGGTTCCAGAACTAGGTACTGTGCTATACACTTTACTAATAACAGTTGTGACAGTGAGCAAGCGGGGGGGGGGAATGTGACTAGAGGCAGAGGGCTCTGAAGCTTAGCGAAAGCAATGACAGAGGAAGGTGGGAATATTTTATTTAGAAAAGGAGAAGGTGTATGGCTAGGACTTCAATAGAAACCAAACAAAAATACAGGCTTTCCCTGCCTCCCTCTGTCACCACAGGAGGGGCTGGAGTTGGTGAGAGACTTTCTGATGTGATAACTAAGTCTTAGAGGGGGACTTAGGGTGAGCCTCTTTGGGTTATTTGGCTGCTCCTGTGCTCTGGATTTTCCTTCTGTTCCCTTTTATTGAGTTTTAATAAGAAGCCATCTGGCGAAATATGTTGGACTTAGGTTGATATTTAATATGCAGAACAGACTGGTTTTAAGATGGAATACACAGCCACCAAATAAAATAAAAAATAAGGAGATAATTATAACCAAATAGCATCATACTTTAATGTTTCTTGATTGACATAAAGATGCTGGTCAATTATCCTTTAGTCCAGAAACATAATTTGTTTTTCTGGGTGAGACATTGGCTTAGAAAAGCTCAGGCATGAGGAAATAGGCAGTTTTGTTTTTTTTTTCCTCCATCGGGGGTTTCCAAACTCAGTTTAGTAGGCTTCATAAAATGTGCCCTGAGGGAGGTAGAGGAGAATCAGCCTGGAGCAGCTTCCATGAACAGGGGTATTCCCTTTGATCTTTAAGTTTCCATTTGACTGTTTGGGCAAAGGTAGTCATTAATGTAGGACCCAGTTTATCATCACTTTTCTTTTCTTTTTCTTTTTCTTTTCTTTCTTTCTTTTATTAGTACAGAGGTATGGAGATTAAAATATCTCAAAGGCAGACATGGAATTTCTTTTTTTTCTATGTCAAGATTCTTTTTTATTGTTTTTTTATTGATTGTTTTTTTTTAAAGGTATACATGACATAAGATTATGCAATGGCATTTGTACAAAAACACCACAGACTTGGAATTTTTAATGCTTAAGTAGGAGGCTGCCTCTGGGGGTTTTTGTTTGTTTGTTTTCTGGTACTGGGGATTGAAGTCAGAAAAACTTAACCACTAAGCCACATCCCCACTCCTTTTAATTTTGAGACAGGGTCTCACTAAGTTGTTTAGGGTCTTGCTAAGTTGCTGAGACTGGCTTTGAACTTGTGATCTTCCTGCCTCAGCCTCCCCAGAGGCTTGGATTACAGGTATGCATCACTGTGCCCAGCTGTCTCTGTGTTTTTAAGGACTATATTGTTCTTATCCACTTCACCCCTTTCTTCACATGGCCCTTTCTGCTGAGGTGTGTAATGCGGTTGCATATTCTAATTAAATAATTGTCACACATTCTGTAGTCAGTGTTGTTATCCCCATTTTGAAGACATCACTTGATAAAGAATTACTCAGAATTACGCACAAATTATCTAAATTGGCAATATGTATGAATTTACTTCCTGGTCGGCAAGGTCCATGTGCTATATAACTTTTAACCTTTTAGACACAGCTTCACTGGTCTTTTGGTAAAGATTTGTTTACCATGATGATCTAGGTAATATTTATGCTTTGAAGTATGACTTATTCCTTTCTGACTGGTGGCATCATCCATTCCAGTATGACTTCAGTAGGGTTTGACAATGGTATCTACAATTTACTTCTTTGTGTTAGTTATTATTATATTTGTCTTTGAAATCTCTCTAATACATTTACCCGCTCATGTTCAATTTGACTGAGTGCTTAGGAATATGGTCAGGCTCCCAGCTCAGTAAGTCTGGATTTTGTGGTACAAGTGTGGTGCTCATTACTGAACATATAATGAGGCCTTATTGACCATATTTTTTTTCTCAGTTTTGGGTGATTCTCAACTTGAATGTGATGCCAATACTATGTGGGTCAATTTTATTGCTTTTTAGACTTTTAATTCTGTTTTAAAATCAATGTCATGATGACAGCATGCCTTTTTCTAGGGGAAAATAAATTTTAAACACATTTTTCCCCATCTATACACCATGTGATAATTTTTGGTCAGGAAAGTCAAACTTGATGCATTATAACTCTGCCTCACCAATGAACCTGCTCCATCGCACAGAGGCGTTGGTCATCCTGTGGTCTAGAGCATGGTGATTATGCTGACTCTGCCGAGTGCTCTGAAGTAGTGATTCCCATCTGAAAAAGCTGGGAGTGTTCACAAAACAGATCCTCCAGATCCAATTGATCAGCCCAATCAGGATCTCAAGGATCCTGAACCTGAGTTTTGAAAAAGGTCTTTAAGCAGCTGGATCCATAGTGGGAAGGGCCAGAGGTTGGAGGCCCTTGAATCTTGCATGAGTGCATGCCCAGGTGTGAGAGGACCACAGAGCAGCACCTTAGAATGAGAAGGAGCCCTGGAGCTCATCACTCACCTCACAATGAGAATGGAAAGGTGCACGACTATGCACACTCAGCGTGAAGCGAAGAATTGTGAAAAACACAGGAAAACAAAATCCCCAGTGTTTGGATTCTCAGTCCAGACTCATTTTCTAAATCAGACTACCTTTGTTATTTTCATAAAATACTACCATTTGTAAGAGCAATATTTTCCCCAAGAAAGACAAGTTAAATACAAGTTAAATACCTTCATCTCCTGAGCATTAAAGCATAAAATAGAATCTGAAAACCAATGGGTTAACTCAAGAATGCAGTTGACAGGTATTAACTGATTAGTCAAAAAGTCATCTGTGGCCTAGGCAGATATCAGTTTAGGCTGGTGTACTGAGGCGGGTGGAAGAACAGTGTGGAACTAGCACGAGATTTGGAATCATATGGGCCTAGGATCAAATCTTGACTCAACTATGTGATTTTGGGTAATCCCAGTCCTCAGTTTCTGTATCTACAAAATATGTATCATATTTTCTTTTCATGGTTGAATTAGGTTAAATGAAATAACATGTATGGTGCCCAATGCTTGGTAACTAGTAATTATCTAATAATTTCTCAGTTTTGAGGGCATGTTAAATGCCACTCATTTACAGGTTATTAAAAATCATCCTAATCCACTGAGTGACTTTTGCAATTATTCCCATTTTAAAGATGAGAAGTTGAGACTCAGAGACATCCACTGCCTACCCATATCTGGGGCTATGAAAGTATTAAGAAACTGAAACTGAGGATTAGAGAGATGGCTCAGTGGTCAAATGCTTGCCTGGCATGTGTGAGAATCCAGGTTTGATCCCCAGCACCAAATGCAATATGAAAATAGAAAAATAAAATAGAATTAAAATAAATAGAAAAATAAAAACCAGATTAAAAAAAATTCTCTTTTTTAATTTATATTTTTTGTTCATTTGACATAGTCTTACATACTGGAGGGAGTTGTTACACATTCATGCATAGATGGATATTGACAAAGTAAGTTAAGGCCTATCCTAGTCCAGGATCTCCCCACTTTGACCACTCCTGGCTCTGATGTCTCCTCTGCTTTACCCCCATGTTATAGATAGAAATAAGCATATATATGTGTATTAATTTTTGAATTTTTTGATCTTCCTTGCCTGCCTGTGTATAGTTGGGCTTCTCATGGGAGTTGAGGGTTCCCAGTTGTGTTGATAACCCCCCTAATCCCTCCCTCCCTTCCCTGCCTCCCTCCTTTCTCCCCCCAACTTCATAGTTATCATTCCCCTTGCTGATGTGAAAATTCACCTATGTTAAGTTTATTTTTTGAGCTTAGCTAACTTTCAATCTGTTTTAGATTTTACTGTAGCTTCCACATACGAGAAAAAAACATTCAGCCCTTCAGTCTCTGAGTTTGGGATATTTTACTCAGCATAATTTTTTCCATCTCTTAAAAAAGAAGAAGAAAGAAACAGAAACTGAAACTGGAATTCCTCCTGTTTTAAAATTCCCAGGTCTCATTCTTCTGTCTCTCAATAAGACAGCTGTCATTATTTCCTCCTTCCTCAGAAGTTGGTGTAATTCAGTGGCATGTTGCTCAGCAGCCAGGCTCAGGATTCAAGTCTAAAGTAACGGATGCTCCTTCCCTTGCAATAAATGGCAGCTGTGTGACCTTGGGTGAGCTCCTTAAATTCTCTATTCCTTGGCTTCCTTATTTGTAAAATGAAGATGAGTCTAGTTTGTAGGGCTGTTGTGATGAAACCCAGTAAGCCCTCAGTACCTCTTTCCTTTATACACTCTGGTTAGTGAATGCTGGGTCTTGTCTTAGCTATGTTGTAGAAGTTTGTATTAAAGGATTTTTGATATTTGCTTGTTTTGGTTTTAACACATTCCTTGAATCAAAGGTGCTGTTGCAATAAAAGTGTTTGCATTAGTTATATCTACAGTTTCCTCTAGTCAAGTTTGGTCTTCTCTCTGGCAGGTACTATGGCCCTGAAAATCTTGAAAGCTTGGCAAAAGTGCTTATAGAGAACGGGACTAAGATGTGTGTGTGTGTGTGTGTGTGTGTGTGTGTGTGTGTGTGTTTCTGACTTCTCTGCAGTAGGGAGCAAGCATTGGTAGTGGAAGCCCACACAGGAACACTGTGATGTCACAGCTGTGGTATTAGGTCATTCATTGCACATGCTCCAGTCAAACAAAAGGTTTTAGAATGTGAAGGTGGATGCTACCTGGGATACCAATGGGTAATCATGCCTCTGTGTGTGTGTGTGTGTGTATGTGTGTGTGTGTTTATGTGAATTAGCTTCCTTTTTGAGGCTAAATATAAGAAAAGATCTTTTAAAGATGTCCTTTCTATATTTTTATTTTCTTCGGGGAAAGAACTTTCAATAAAAACATGAAACATCACCTACTAGATTTTAGCTCAGTAACCTGACATCTGATAAGTTCTCCATAGTCTCAGCTTTCCTAGCAGAACCAATGTGTAGTTCTACTTATGGGTCTTTACAACATTTTATTCTATGTCACAGAATTTTAACACCCCTCCATCTGTCTTTTTTATGTTCACTGTGTTCATCTTTAGGTACTAAGATGAAGCAGAACCACAGCCCAGGAGTAGAGTTTCTGGCTTAAGCTAGCCATTTCCTGCATCCTCCTGCCTTTCCCAAGAGTTGCATGCTTGATTGAATTAGCTAATACCAGTTATGCCTTATTTATCTGAGTAAAAACATATCTGCTACAGGTCAATATTGTGATAAAAAGCCTCATTGCAATTTGTTAACAAACATTGCTTTAATTCAGTACTGAATGCAATCTATATTTATAGGACAGCAATTTTACATGCCTGTGAATATCTGGGTATATAGAAGAATCAGTTATGTGATGAAATGAACTTACAAAATTGATAAAAAGAAAAACATGGGTGATTATTTGAATTGCCAAGAGAAGCTTCACTCTTGAATATTCTTTAAAAGTAATAATAATGTCTTAATTTGCACAGCAGAAAAGGTTTTGCGGATGCCTTTCACATACATTAACTCATTTGCTCCTCTAAACATTGCTATGAACTAAGTGAGGGAGTATTATTTGCATGCTTTATGGATAAGAAAAATAGAAAGCGTCCTTAGCACATTTGAAATGTAATTTCCTTTACAAAAAGTCAACTCATCGCCTCTTCAGAAATTATAATCCATTGTGAAAAGTATGCCTACCTTCTTTTACTCCTATATATATAGAGTTAGTGTCCTGGTTCTCACTTGCTATGCAATAAATTACTCCAAAACTTCTTAGTTTAAAATACCATGTTAGCATATATTACTATTTTTTGGTCAATAGATTAGTATTTTTGAGGTGGATAATTCCTCTGTTTCACGTGGAGCTGCCTGAGATCACTTGGTAATACTCATCTGTTAGCTCCAGAGCTGATTGTAGATCACAAGATGGTTTCATTCATACATTTAGTGCCATGATGGGGATGGTTGGAAGGTTGGGACTGTCAACTAGAACATCTACATGTAGCCTATACAACATGGTGTCAGGGTAGTTGGAGAATCAGGGCTTCTTAGAGATAGTATTTCATGATAGTTTAAATGAAAGTTGTCAATTCACAAGGCATAGATCCAACAATTAGCCCAGTATTCATTCTGCCATATTTTCTTGAATAAAGCAAATCATGGAGCCCACCCAGATTCCAGGGGAGGGGATACATACCCTACCCTCAATGAAAAGAGAATGAGAACTTGTTGCAATCTTTAATTTGTTGCAGTCCCTTCCCCATTTGAGAATACATTCATCTTCTCTGAAGAGCTCCAGAATTCTCATTTCATGATAGCATTAGAACCCAGGAAGCACAGGACCAGGCTGAAGATCCAGGATCTTGTGATTCAATTCAGGTCAAGGAATGAATATAACTCTTTGGGTATGTTTCTTTGAGTGTGTTCTTCTCAGCCTATGAACTAAGAAATACATTATTTGGCATCCCCTCTGCAACATCCAATGTCGAGACAGAGTTATGATAAATATAACAGACATTCTCATGTAAAAAGGGAGGGAATGGAAATCAGAGTATTGCCTAGTTCATAATACTTCTGAAATCTTGCTCACTACAGCTGACCTTTCTTGATTAGATCAGTCCTTCTTTCTAGGAACTATGCAGTAATATAATAAAAATTATACAAACAGGGCTGGAGTGGTGGCTCAGCTGTTACAGCTCTTGCCGGGCATGCACAAGTATGTGGGTTCAAACCCCAGCACCATGTACACAATGAAGTCTTTGAGCAATGAGGGCAACATGAAAAACTAAATAAAAATGGATTCTGTCTTTCTCTCTCTCTCTCTCTCTCACTGTCCCCCTCTCTTAAAAAATAAAAAAATTATAAAATAATTATTTAACTTAAATAAATAGGTCATTTAAGCTCACTTTTATTTATAGTATAATGTATATACTCCAAATTTTACACTTTTGGCTTTCTGTATAGAAATTGAAATCTGCCCAAATCCATCACTTCATTAGGTATATTTTCTAAAATCTAAATTACTATAGGCAGTAATATTGCTAAAATTTCTGGCATTTCATAATGAGAGTCACTTTTTCTTCATCCTCCAATAGTAATTACCATATTACCTTCTACATAGTCACCAAGAATCTCCTTCAGGTCCTTCTACTTTATTGAACAATGCTCTCATGGTCTTTCCAGTTTCTGGTCACTGGTTTCAAAATCAACAATTTTAGATTTTTGGTATGATAGGACTTCACTTTCAGCTATCAGCTTCTATTCCTGTTATCTAATGTTGCATAACAAATCACCTATAAATTGGCTAAAAATAGCTATCTTTGTATTATATCAAGATATTGCCACTTGGGAAACAGGCATGGGTCAGCTGGGTGATTCTTCTGCTCTAAGATTGTGGTGATGTAGTAGTCTTTGACTGGTGGATAGGTGTGTCAAGAGGATCAGGATGGCTTCACTCACATTACTACCACCTTGGCAGTTTTGGCTGGAAGGTGGGCCCAGGTGGGTCTGTTGATTGGAATGTCTACATATGGTCTACCTAGTAGTTTTTTCTAGTATTTTTTTTTTTTTTGTACCAGGGATTGAACCGAGGGGCGTTCAAGCACTGTGCCACATCCCTAACCTGTTTTTATTCTTTGAGTCAGGGTCTCACTAAGTTTCTCAGGGCCTTGCTAAGTTGCTGAGGCTGGCTTTGAACTTTCCATCTTTCTGCCCTAGCCGCCTGATCTTCTGGGATTACAGGCTATTAGGGTGGTTTTAATGCTGTAGGACTTAACATAATGACCCTGTGTTCCCAGAGAGAATGTTCTAAGATGTAGGAATGGGAAATTGCCAATTTCTTAAGTCCTAAACCTGGAATCTGGTCCAGCTTCACTTTTTCTATATTCTGTGGGTCAAATAGTCACAGAAGAGTCCACCCAGATTCTAGATCTCATCTGTCCATGGATAAAAAATAATAATAGTTAATTTTTCATTTTAAATTATTTACTAATACTTGCAGAGCTGCCTGACGAAATGGACTAATTCAGCATTAGATATTCAATGTTCTGTTTCCATATTTCCCATTGCTTGGTTATGTTTGACATGAGGCCAGTGACCTTTGAATTTCAGTTTACATCATAGACAAAATGGAGATTATGATAACTGTTGACACTCACTGGCTCAGGGGGATGTTGTGCCTCTCCAAAAAACCCATAAAAATTAGTATTCAAATAGTACCTGCTAAAGTGCTCTAGGAAGTAGAATAATAAATTACCATAAATAATTGGACCATTACAAATTCACCACATTTTTATATTGAGAGAGAAAATTGGGTCCCAGAATTGTGTAGGATCAACAAGGCCACATAGGAACTACAGTACATACACAGCCCTTACCTTTCAAACATAAACCCATGCCCTAGCGTATTTTCTCTGTCTTTCCTGTGCAAGCTAATATACATTTTCTCACCGACTCTTTGCATCACCTTTTTGACTTAGTGGTCATTATTAATACCTTTATCGTGTTTTCTGGAACATTTTTTTTGTCCTGATATTTAAATCATAGCCACCTTTGCATATTTATATATAATGCACCTTAAAAGAATCTAATGAAGGGGCTGGAGTGGTTATGGCACTTGCCTGGCATGAGCAAGGACGCAAGTTCAGACCTCAGCACTAGTTGCATAATGAAGTGTCAGAGCAATGAAAGCTACAAGAAAAAACTAAATAAAATTGATTCTTTCTCTCTCTCTGTCCCTCCCCCCCCCCCGAAAAAAAGAGTCTAATGAAAACTTTAGGAGAGTAGGTAGGATTTTTGCTTAAATTCTATGGAAATTGTCCCTTTTTATTTTATATAAATGTTCTTGCAAAATGAGATAAAAGTAAATCAATGAAAATATCAAAATAACATTACTAAGGAGATAAACAGAAGCTAGTTTTACTTGAAGAAGTCAGAAGGGAGAAGGGATGATTGTTACAGAAGTAGGACAGGTGAGCTGGAAGCCAGGGATGAGATATGCAACCCTGAAAGGATTCCTTCCTTCTCTAGACCAAGGTTTCCTTAGGTGTCTTATGAGAGAGTGGAACTAGAGGAGCTCTGAAGCCCATATCAGCTTTAATGTTATCTTATGACTCCAAGTAAGCATGATGAAACACAAAGAGCAAATCAAACCATTAAGGAAGTAATATTGTAGATTAGAAGATAGGATTAAAAAATGATTGAAAGAAATTTTGACCCAGAAGATAATAATTAGTAGAGAGACTGGACCATGGAGATTGAAAAACTAATCAGCAGAAAAAGAGGAAAATCAATATAAAAATAATACTGAACCCAGATATCAGGAAGGTAATTTTCAAAAAGTTTGATTTATTCTTTCAACAAGTATTTGTTGAGCTTTCTGTGTCAGGCCTTCTTTTAGGTATTTAGGATGTAGATGTTAACAAAAGCTCTTTCCTCTCCCTCATGGAGCTTACTTTATAAGTTGGGGAATACAGGCAATAATAACCTAAGTAAGTAAAATGTGTGGTATGTTAAATAATGATAAATGCTTAGCAGGAGAATAAAGTGGGGGAAGTGGATAGAGCATGCTGGGTGGTTGGCTGTGTTGGACAGGCTAGCCCAGGGAAGTTCGCTTGAGTGAACATCTGAAGCAAGTGAGCCACTGGGCCATGTTGATTCTGCTTCCTATTTCATGGAGAAAATGAGAGCACTTGAAAGAGCAGAGGGAACGTCAAGTGCAAAGATGGTTGGATGGAGCATGCCTGATATGTTCAAGGAATGAAAAGGAAGTCCAAATAGCTGGAGTGTAGTAAATGAAGAAGAGGATGATAGGAAGGAGTCAGAGAAAAGACTCTGGGAGATGCTGAGCAGAGTACCATACAGCACATTTCAACAAAAGGATTGCCAAGTAGAAAATAGACAAAGGGCAAGGAGAGAAAAAGTAAGAAAATTTAGGATGCTACTGCACTAATCTAGGCAAGAGATGATGTTGGCTCTGACTAGAATAGTATCAGGGGAAGCAATGAGGAATAATGGGACCCTGGATATATTCTGAAGATGACTACAGTAAGTATAGTGGATGGTTAGGTTATGAGACATGAGAAAAGAAGAGTCAAGCGAACATCATGGGTTTTGAATTGAACCAAGAGTTGCCTGTTGCTGAGATGGGATGGACTGTAGGAGGAGTGATTTTGATGTTGGTGGTGGGGCTCAGAGATTTTTAGTTTGGATATGTCAACCATTAGAGATGCCTGTTAGGTGCCCAATCCATGCTGTATCATGAGTCATGGATACATGAGTATGAATTTCAGAGGAGAGAGTCAGGCTGCAAATATAAATTTATTGGGAGCCATGACATTAGATGAGCTTTCAAATAGAGTAAGAGTAGACAGAAAAGAGACAAGGCTCAGGAACCATCCTGGAACTCACAGAGATGAGAAGAAACAAGAAGAGAGACCAGAGGATTAAGGATAAAACCAAATAAGCAGAGTCTGGAAGCCTAATGAAAAAAAGTGTTTCAAAGAGAAAAGAGTTAGTGTGTCCAAAGCTTCTGATGGGCTGAATAAGATGAGGGCTGAGAAGTAATCATCAGCTTACCAAAGCAGGGGCCTTTGACATCTAAGATCAACTTCTGTAGTGAAGTGCAGGTGAATTTCAACTGGTGTGAAATGGAGGAAGCACAGGAGAGAAATTGGAGATGGAGGGTATAGACACTACTTCCAAGAGCTTTACTATAAGAAGAATATGAGAAAGGGGAGTAGCTGGAGGGTCATTGGAATAAAGTTTTTAAAAATACATGAGAAAATATGTTTGAATGTTGATGAGATTGGTCATAGAGAAGTAAAAAAGAATGCAGAAGAGAAAAAAGAAAATGCCGGAGTAGTGCCCTTTAGTAGGTGAGTGGGCTAGGATTTAGCAGCAAGTGGGGGTTGGAGTTGACTAGACACATTGCTAGGACAGAAGATTGAGCAAATTGGCACAGATGTGGGTAGGAGGAGAGATGTGATGCTGGGAACTGAGCTCAGTTTGAGTGGTATCATTTTTCTCAGTGAACTAGGAAGCAAAGTCATAAGCACAGGACTTGGCTAACAGAGGTGTTTAAAGTTTGAGAAGGGAGTAGGCATGAAACAGCTTTTCAGAGAGTAGGAAAGTTAATGGATGAGGGAACTGCAGTACACTTCACTGAAGAGTGTTTATAATATATAACACAAAACTCTCTAACCAGAAAGTCCTTTTCTTTTTTTAATTAAGGAGTTTTTATTGTACAATCATTAATGCATATAAAGTAACAATATGATATACACATATTCTTAAACCAGAATTACCTCCACATCACCCACACCCAGCCTCTTTTTTAAAAATTAATTCAACATAGACTTACATATTGGAAAGAATTGTTGTTACATAATCATGCATACATGGATACTGACATAGTGAGACAGTAAGATGAGGTCAATCCTAGACCAGGATCTACCCCTCTTCTTCCATTCCCTGAACTCAAGTCTGCTCTGTAATCCCACCATACTATAGTTTGAAATGAATATATACATGTGTATTAATTTTTGAATTTTCTGAGCTTCTCTGTCTGCCTATTTATTGCTAGGCTTCTAATGGGAATTGAATATTCCCCATTGTATTGATAACCCCCTTATCCCTCACTCCCCTTCCTTCATCTCTCCCTTCTCCCCTCCACCTTTTAGAAGTATGGTTCGCCCAGCTTATGTTGAGTTTCAACTATGGTGAATTTAATACTTAAACTCAGCTAACTATCATCCTGTTGTAGGTTTTACACTAGCTTCCACATAGGAGAGAAAACATTGACCCTTAAGTCTCTGAGTTTGGGATATTTCACTCAGCATAATTTTTTCCATCTCCATCCATTTGGCTGCAAAAGGCACAATATTGTACTCTCTAATAGTGGAGGAGAACTCTTGTGTATATATACCACAATTTATGAATCCATTCATCCAGTGAAAGGCATCTAGGTTGGTTTCATAGTTTAGCTATTATAAACTGGGATGCTATAAACATTGATGTAGCTATGTCTCCATAGTGTGCTGATTCTAGCTCTTTTGGGAAAATACCCAGGAGTGGACTAGGTGGGTTGTAAGGTAGTTCCAACCCTAGTTTTATCAGGAGTCTCCACACTGATTTCCAGAGTGGCTGTACAGTTTGCAGTACCACCAGCAGTGTGTTAGTGTTCCTTTATCCCCACAACCCCTCCAGCATCTGTTGTTATTCATATTCTTCATTTTTGCCACTCACTGGAGTGAGGTGGAATCTCAGTGAAGTTTTGATTTGCATTTCTCTGATTGCTAGTGATGTAGACATTTTCTCATGTATTTTTTGGCTTGCTGGACTTCCTCTGTTGAGAACTTTCTGTTTAGTTCCCTAGCCTATTTATTGATTGTTATTTGTGGTTTTGGTGTTTAGATTTTTGAGTTCTTTGTATATTCTGGATATTAGTCCCCTGTCAGAGTCATAGCATGCAATGATTTTCTCCCATTCTGTAGGTTCTCTCTTGAAACTCTTGACTAAATATTTAACTGAGCAGAAGCTAATCAGTCTAATGGCATCCCATTCATTGATTCTTGGCTTTAATTCTTGACCTATGGGAATCTTGTTGGGGAAGAAAGTGCCTGCACTGATATCCTGGAGTGTTGATCTTGTTTTTTTCTTCAAGCAGTTGTATAGCTGCTGGTTTGATTCCTAATTCCATTTTGGTTTGATTTTTGTTCGGGGTGAGAGATAGGGATCTAGTTTCAGTTGTCGGCATATGGCTGTCCAGTTCTTTCAGCAACATTTGTTGAACAGGCTGTCCCTCCACGTTGTATTTTTTGCCCCTTTGTCAAATATCAGATGGTTAAAAACTTGTGGATTTGTCTCAGTATCTTCTATTCTGTTCCATTGGTCTTTGTGTCTGTTTTTATACCAGTACTATGATGTTTCTATTACTATAGCCCTATAATAAAATTTCAGGTCAGGTATTGTGATACCTTCAGCTTCCTCTTTCTTGCTTAGTAATGTTTTGGCTATTCTAGGTTTCCTGTTATTCCAAATGAATTTGAGAATTGCTTTTTCTATATCCATGAAGAATGTCATTGGTATCCTGATGGGGATTGCATTGAATCTGCACAGAGCTTTCGGCAGGATGGCCATTTTATTTATATTGATTCTGCCTAACCAAGAATGTGGAATGTTTTTCCATCTTCTCAGATCTTCTTAATTTCTTTTTTAAATGTTTGATAGTTTTAATTGTAGAGGTCTTTTATGTCCTTTGTTAGATTTATGCCTAAGTATTTCATTCTTTTTGAGGTTATTGTGAATGGGAAAGATTACCGGATTTCTTCTCCAGCAGAATCGCTGCTGGAATATAGGAAAGCTATTGATTTATGACTGTTGATCTTGTAACCTGCCACTTCACTAAATTCATTTATAAACTCTAGTAGTTGTTTGATAGAGCTTTTGGGGTCTGCTATGTATAGGATCATGTCATCAGCAAATAGAGATAGCTTGACTTCTTCTTATCCTATTTGAATTCATTTGATTTCCTTCTTTTGTCTGATTTTTATGGCTAGGGTTTTGAGAACTATATTGAACAAAAGTGTACACCCCAGTCTCTTGAATCTTTTATGTTTTGCCTCTACAAACAACATAAATGCTTAGATTACGAATTTTGCAGAATTAAATGATTGAATAAGTATTATTTGGATTCTCAAGGGGGTAAAGAATATGCTACATGTTGATTGTCTCCCTCGATCCCTCCCTATTCTCCCTCCCTCCCCCTCCACGTGCTACGTATCTATGGTTGCCCTAGACTATGTGTTGCTATGCTTTGCTTGGTCTAATACATGAGGTTGTCTACCTTTCACACAGGCCTGGGTTGAGCTCCAGCCTCCACAAATGAATGAAGACAATTGACCCTTGCAGAGTCCTTTTCAAACTGGTCTTTTTTCAAACTGGTTCTTGGAGTGAGACTATCCTTGGAGCACCTGCTGAGAGGTGAAGAAAAAAAACCTGGAAGTGTATACATGTTCTGAGATGCATCTGACAGAACATAACCCCTTCTAGAACACCATCAGTATTTCCCTGGGATTCCTTCTACCCACTTCCTTCTTCATTCCCATCTTCTCAGGTCCCTTTCCATATCTATGCTGGGATACCATCATATTGGTCATGTACAAGTTTCAGAGAGGAAATCACTTGCTGTACCTGATGGGTTTGTGTAACATTTGTATTGATCAGCTTTTTCTGTTATTTGGTAACAACCCCCAGTTCTCAGTGGCCTACAACAATCAGGAGTTATTCCCTCTCTTTTGTTGTTGGCTGGAGGTCATTTGCAGCTCTGTTCCACAGACCATCCTTCTGGAATTAAGGCTGAAGATATAGTCCATTTGCAGATCATGTTATTCTCTGGGCAGAAGGGAAAGAATGATGGGGAACCACCTGGTGGCTTGCAAAACTTCTGCATGGAAATGGTAGCCATAGTCTTTGCTCACATATTATTTGGCTAAACCAAGTCACATGGCTGATTGATGTCAATAGGATGAGAAAACCAAGCTTCTTTTCGGAAAGAAAACAAATATTGTTAAATAATCATATAATTAGCCACAACCCTTTCCAGGTGTACTCAGAAAAAAAAATCATCCCCATCACAATGGGGCAAATTACCTCTTCCCAACCACAATTGACATTTAGTCCTCAGAGGTAACCTCAAGGTGATTAGATACTTGGTGTGAATTTCTGGGTAAAATTTCATGTCTGGTTCTGTGGTTATTTAGCTTTAGAATTTAGAAAATGCTTTGGTTTTATGGATGCAGATCATTTATTTCATCACATACAGCATAGATATTATAATAGAAAAAACAACCAAGTCAAATTTTACAAAAGCACATTGTACAAGCTGAACGAGATAGCCCCATCTAGACATGTCTTTAGAAACCTTAAGTTCTACATACTCAAGGTCAAATTTACAATGCTATAAATATCATAACAGGGGGAAAGAACTCTACTTGCAACTCAGTAAGACAAAAAATCCAAATAAGGTAGAGCATTCCCTATCTATTCCTAGTCTAGCAGGAGGATATTTATAGCTTGACTAGGTGTTGGGGTATTCTTCAAGACACTGTATAACTAAGTCTAGAGTGATTCACCATGTTCTGTACCTGGTCTGAATGCATGCATGAAGCAATGTTTTTTTGTGAGTGCTTGCCCAGCCATGGCCTAGCTGTGGTCTCACAGAGATGAGAAACAATACCAGCAATGAAGGTAGCGTGACAGATATGGATGCCTGGTATGTTGGTTTAGATGTTTCCATGTTTCCTCTATTAACACAAAGGGGCCAATGTCTGCTGCTGTTTATTCTTCAGTTTCATTTTAGTCAGTTTTTCCTGTTTATTTATGAATATGTTATGACAGCTGACAAAGGACATTCTAAGAACTTAGCCAGTGTGCAAATTGTATGCAGCTGTGGGAGTTTCTCCTCACAGATTTGTCCAATGACCCTGCTCTGGAGAGAACTCTCAGGTAATGCACTCCCAGTGGTAGCTCAGTTCCCATCAACTCACCACTGGTGCCCTCATTAGGGTGTTTTTCTTTCTTCAAGAATTTTTTTTTGCAGTCCATCTCAGCTCCCACCACAGTGAATTTAGTGTCCGTGAAGAGGCCTGGGTAGCTATCCCCTGAGACTACCCTAGGTTTATTTTTAGTGCATGCAGTTTGGAAAAATTACTCTGTCTTTCTAACTATATCAAGATTCTCTTAATTCTGATTTAGAATTCTGAACTTCTCACATTGGATTGAGAATGAGCAGGTAATCCACACTTTCATTTTAAAGATGGAGTCATCACATTACAACGAGGATAGACGATTTGCCAAGAGTTACCCAGACACTCTGTTGTAAAAGTGTTTTTCTTTGGTCTGTTGGTCTCAGATCTGTAAGATGTTTAACTGTATAAAATTGCAAGTTAGTCTTACTAAATTGGACAGATTGCTGGTAAAAGCCCCACTCCCTAAATCCCAATTGATCCCCTGAGCCATCCGTACTCCCTAAAATTGTTATTATTACTATCAAGCTACATGCTCAAAAATTATTTCCCTTGGGAACACGTACCTAACCCAGACAAAAAGATTTCTATTTTTTTTCTCATTCAATACCCTTTGTCCCAGCTATCTTGTTTGTTTCTTCTTTCTTTATGTTTCATTCAACATTATATTGAAATGCTATGATTTGCCTTGTTTCCTGTCTATCAAAGGTTGAACCACATGAAGTTGCCAATATTCACCTGTTTCTGACCCACAAAGGCAGTGATTTCAAGCTAATCTACTTAGAATTACGTAGCAAATTGTGAAAATTCTCATGCAGAAAGATGCAAATTATTGACCAAGTCAACTACATCTGGATAATATGGAATAGAGTTGAATGTGTACCCAAGCTTTAACACAATTCTTTGTAACATGGAGGGTAATTAGCATATTAAATGAGAATTTAATATTTTGGAATATTGGAAGAGAATTTCAACTTCGGATAGAAAAAAATGTGTAACCAAGATGCATACATGTATGTTAATGTGCCAAGATTCTCTCTGTGCAATGGCCGTGACTGCTACTTGGCATGTGCAACTTGCTCAGGTCTTTGGAAAACCAGCTAGTTCGCACTTACTCGCTCCCTCTCTCTCGCCTCTCTTTCTCTCTCCCCTGTCTCTCCCCCATTCTCATTTTCTTTCTCTCTCCTTTACTTTTCATGGTTAGACTTTTGAAAAAAGAAGTATAACCCACATTCTCTCTCTTATTCATGGTACAGAGTATTGTAATCTGATTTTTGTCCCCAACACTCCACTAAAACTGCTTTTGCTAAGGTCATTAATGACCTCTGATTGACAAATACAAAGGAAGCTTTTCTGTCTTTATCTTATTTAACCTCCTTGTTGCATTTTGATAGGATGGGCCAAGATTTGCTTCTAAATATTTCATCTCTTTCCTTGACTTGCATAGCACCTTTCTTCGGGTTTGCAGATACATCCCCCAAACCAGGTGGTTAGCCTCTGTAGGACACAGGATCAGGTCTTATTGAGCTATCTATCTCAGGGTTGAGCTTAGAATAGACACTTAAAGGTACTGATCTATATTTGTTAAATGAATGAAAGAATTGATTAGTATATTTATAGCACTTTGTTAATTATTAGTCATTGCAAATATTTAGTTTCTCTTTGGTTTAATTCCCACTTCCAGCAACTTCTCCACTGACTCACTGCCTAGTACATTTTTAATAATGGATAGCTGGTGGGGAGCCATGTTCTTCATGTTTTCTGCTCAGAAATCCAACAAGACGATTGGGGGTGAGGCAGGTAAGGTACCTACTGCCTCCTTCTCACATGGATTCCTCTAATTCTGAGCAGTTAGAAATATGCTGGGCCATCAGTCATGATTTTAGTAACTCCTAATTCATAGGGGGGGGGAGAAGACTTGTCCTTTTTTTCCTTACCAGGATGTATCACTTAGAGATCCAATAAAGTGTATCCAGCAAACGGTCACTTGTTGCTTGCTTAGACATATGACCTGACAAAAAGGGGAAAATACCAACATAGTCTCAAGGAGAACAAAAGAAATACACCACCAGCAAATGTGACACACGCATACACTTTATGCAAGTTTAATTTCTGTTGTTTTGGTTGGAAAACAGCTGCAGGTGTCCTCTAATTATAACCCCATTTTCACAAATATCAACTGTCATATTTAATCTGTTCTATTCACTATATAGCCTACTGTTACAGCACATTTCTTTCATTATAAATTTAGTAGCAGAGTTTTGAATGCTCAAGCTAACATTCAGGCTAGTCAATTAATGCATTATTTACAAGTTAAATGTTATTAAAAACAGGTTCTTAATTTGCTAATGATTTAGTAGACCCAAGGCAACATTCCAAGTTTTTTTTTTTTTTATTGAAAATGGAAGTACATTTAGAACAGTTGGGGTAGGAGGGATGTTGGGGATATCTTGGCCTCCCTCATCAATTTCTGAAAAATTTTTTCCTCCTCTCTTCATTATTGTGTGTTGTTTTTGATGCCTGTGTTAACCAGTTGTGCATGGTTGAGAAGAAAGACTTCCAAACCCAAAACAGGCATAGATAGTATTATTAGCGGCGTTTTAAAAAAATCACCAGGCAGTTTGGAATGACTCAATATACACATTCCTCACACAATGCCGTGTATTTTGATCTATACTGTCAACCCGGCAGCACAGCAGGTTAGGAGGGTTAGAAGTCAAGGAAATTAAATGCTATTAGCATTCCACTGCTGTCAGGTTATAGAAAGCAAATGTGTGTGTTTTCAAATACACTGAAAAAGATTAGAGTTTCTAATGTTCTAGGGTCTCAGAATCATCAAAACTATCTGGATTTTTTAAATAAAGATTTTTCTTCTTTTTTGTTTGACCTAGATCATGTTCTAAATCTATATGTTTCATGTCTATATTTCCACATTTCTTACTCATGAAAAAGAATATGGGTGAGTTCGTGGATGGAAAAGGATTCAAGCTCAGTGAATCCAGTTACCCCATCTGCATCTCTTTTCTCCAGTTGTTGTCTTGGCCAGGAGTCCTCCTTGTTCTCTCCACTATCCTTCCTTTAACTTTTACAACTTTTTTTTTAAACTTAAGATCCACCTTCTTAATGAAATCTTGTTAAAATGAAGTCTAGCCTACAGCAATCATTTCCTTCTCTGAATTTGATTTTTATTCATTCATTTATTTGATTGCTTAAACTTAAAGTGTGCAACATGATGTTTTGAAAAATATATACATGGTGAAGTGAACACCACAGTCCAGCAAATGAACATATCCATCAACCTCCCCATCTCTGTTTCTGTCTTTGTTGCTCCTTGGTAAGAATTCCTAAAATTTACTTTTTTAGCAAACTACCAGTACAATATTATTAGCTGCATACATTCCCTTCTCTGAGCTCTTACAGCTTTCCTTGTCTGTGTCATGTAGTCTTTCACTCAAATGTATACAGGCCTGCATTTTTCTTATAGCTCTTTCCCTATAGAATAAGCTATGGAATCAGAGGACTGCTATGAATTGAAGATGTGAACTAGAGCAAGTTATTTCTTTTCCCTGAGTCTCTCTTTTCTCTTAAGTGGAGACAAAAACTTTTCTTACTGAATTGTAAGAATTGGTGAGATTATGTATGTAAAGAACCTATTTGAATAGTAGGACTTCAAAATGTGGCAGCTCTTGTTGTCATAATGAAATGAAAAAAAGGAAAGAAAAAATATATTTATCTCCTAACATACATTCCCAGCTCATGTGAGGCACTTCATAAAATTTAATTCCCTTTGGTATAATAAATAGGTCATAAGAATTTGTTTTTGTTTTCATCCAGAGTAAAATTTTCTCAGGGGTAAGTACTAATCTTTTTTTCAAACTTCTCAGTGAGTGTGGATTGATGCCCCATTTTCCACATTAAGGGAGATATTCCATGAGTCTCTCAGGAAATTCAGGTACAATGGACTGCCTCCTGCTCATGAAGGCACTTAGGTAGGGCACTCTTTAGTCGATTCTTCTTTCTTCCTTGTTTCATTCTCCCTGTTCTCTCTACTCCTGCGATCCCATTCCAGATAATCTATTGACACCTAAGCCCTTGTCTCCAGCTCTACTTTTGGGAGAACCCAAAATAAGTAAGGAAAAAATTCAAAAGATAAAGACAAGGCTGTAAACAGTGCAAAGAGCTGCAGAACTTTCAGAGTTGCCTGTAGCAGCTAAGATCAGGGAATTTCAACAGAATAAAGCTGGGAATGGAATTCATTCACTCATTTGTTAAAACATAATGATTGGGCACCTGGTATGCAGCATACATTCCTAGGTGTTGGAAATATGTTGATGATCAAAATACCAGGTCTTTCTGTCCCCACAGCACTTACATGGTAGGTAGGGAACATATAATACAGAAACAAATCAACATGCAAAATCATGTCAGGGGGTGGAAAGAGCTTTAAAGACAAAAATGGCAGGTGAGAGTTAGACGACTGTATGCAGGAGGTATCATCTTTTGGAATGAAGGTCCATCTGGGAAGGTGAGATGTGAAGACTTCCGGCTAGAATGAGAACAAATCACCTTTCCCCCTCTGTCTACCTTCTTCTGGAATGGAAAGAAGGAAAAACAACCTGGGCAGTCCTGGAGATGGGATATAATAATACAGGATCAAAATTCTGCTGGCTAGCAAAATGGAGTGCAGAGATTTCTAAGGGTACAGTCTTTCAGGCAGAGTGTTGGTCTGCTCCAAAACAGCTCCTAAGACCTGAAACTCCGGTGCAAGGCCTTTCTGTAGGGATCCTGTGGGTGTTCAGCCTTCTATCCTCTATCCTCTTACTTGTCTCCTAGCTTTCCTGTTCAGGGTGTCCTTTTCATCAATACCTCAAATAAAAAGAATACTGCTTCTATTTTTATAAGATTTAGAATAACTACAGGGAATGATTCTTCTCATTTAATTCTTGTACAACTTTGACTATTAAGTACTTTTATTCCTATTTTATAGATGAGGAAACTGGGACCACCCAGCTGTTACTAGTAGAGTTGGGACTCAAATTCAGTCTTTCAGCTCCAAGTCTGATGTTCATGTCAATGCTGAGTCCACGAGCCTCTGACACCATCTTCACCCCATTTCCCTGCCACCCTTGCTTAGGCTGGGTGACTGATGATCTCCACCATTCTGACCTTTGGATCAGCAGAAGATCAAATCTCAGTAAATGGAGAGTCTAGACCTGAACAGTCTGAAGACAACTCTATCCAGAGATACTGTATTTAATATTCCAACTTAGACCAAGAGCTATGCTCTTGGATGTGTTGATTTCTCACTGCCACATTAAGATATGAAGGATTTTCTGAAAGGTAATATTTACTTTTAAATATGTGCTAAAGTAAATGATCCTGAATGCTCTTCCTTTTGATAAAACTTGAGATGAAATTTGACATAATTGTTCCTGATCCATTCCACTCCATCTAGTGGTCCTTTTTTCCTTTTAGGCCATCCTACTTGATTCTAGATAAGACTCCTTCCCTCAGTGACAGATCCTTCAGCCCCTGGGGAAACACAAGACAATTTCTTCTCTGGGGCGGACATTGCTACCCAGTTTATGGTTGCAGACTGAGCACTTCCTTTGGGCTGCAGTTGGAAACTGTATTTTTAAAAATTTAGAGACTAGTGTTCTATGTCACTATTGCAAAGAATATATGGGAAGCTCCTGCACTTTTAAGAAGATTGCTCTTAAATTTTGGAAATATAAGATGATGAATGTCCACATAAGGCCATTTCTCCTGGTATATAGGTTGACAATGCTGAAATTTTTAAAGCTCTTTTTGGTATACAAAGCACTCCAACTAATATTTTTTAATCCTTACAACAATTCTGCGTGAGGTAGATATTTTTCCAATTCCCATTTTATGCTTCAGTAGCATTTTCTACTTCTCCTTCAAAACACTTTGCTCACTTGTAGTTATTTAATAAATTAGTTGTTGTAATTATTTGTTTAATATGCAGGAGTTAAAAAAGCAAGTTTTGCAACCAGGCAGACCTGGTTATGATTCCTGGCTCTGAAGGCTTTGTGCCCTGGGACCCTGAGCAAGTGTCTTAACGTCTTTGCTTCCACTTCTTCATCTGTAAAATCTGAGTAATAATAGTATTGTCCTTGCATGTTTGTTTTGAGTTTTAAAAGTGATAATGTAGACAAGGATTGGTGCAGGGCCTGGCAGGCTATAATCGTTTCTCGACGGCTCAGTGTTATTGTTGTTGTTGTTCTATAACAAGCAGAAGGCCATGTGTCGTGTTTGACCAAGGGTAGTCCTCATTTTCCAGTTGTGCTGCCATAGTTATTAATAGTGTCCCTCTTTGCTCTCAAAAGTGTCCCAGTTTGCAAAAAGTATAAAGTGGAAAACAGATTAACAGATTAGTGGTTGCTGAGGGTTGGGAAGGGTGAAGGTGAGGGGTGCAGAGGTGGATGTAGTTATACAAAGGAGACATGAGGAATCCTTGTAGTGAAGCAGTTAGTATCCTGCCTAGGGTGGTGCATACAGGAAACTACATATATGAAAAAATTGCATAAAACTAAACACAAATGAGTACACATTAAACTGATGTGTTGTGGGATTGTGGAATGTATAATTATTATATCTTGGTTGTGATACTATACTATTGTTTTGCAAGATGTCACTGTTTGGGAAACTGGTGAAGAGTACACAGAATCTCTCTGAATTATTTCTTATAACTCCATGCAAATCTACAAGGCTTTCAGAATAAGAAATTTAATTAAAAGCAGATGTCCTGGTTTGGAAGATGAACAGAATGGCCATCCCAGTAATGATGCCCATTGTCCCATAGGGGCCTAACCACCTTCCATAAAAGAAGTGCCACTGTTTTCCTCTAGTATCTTCTTTACTTAGTTCTATTTTTCTTCGTAGTACTTACTTGCACTTGTCATACAATATTTGTTTGTTTATTTTTCCAACAATTATTTATTGACGACCTATTAGATGTGAGGCTTTAATTCTAGTAATGAACAAGTTGTGTGAGTTACATTTTAGTGGGGTAAAGAAATATTTAATATGTTGGAAGGGGATAAGGGTGATGGAAGAAACACACAGAACAGTTGTGTCTATCAGGCTTCTGTGGAGAAACAGAATGAACAGGATATGAATAGTAAGGATTTGGCTCATGTGATTATGGAGGCTAGGAAGTCCCAAGATCTGCATTTGGTGAGCAGGAGACCCAGGAAAGTCAGTGACGTATTTCTAGCCCAATTTCAAAGACTTTGGAACCCGGTGAGCTGATGGTGTAGAACAAAAGGCAGCAGGCTCCAGGCCCAGGAGAGCTGATGCTTCAGTCCTGAGGTGGGAAAGGACTGCTGTGTCCACTCGGTGGTACTGGGGCAGTTCTCTTCCACTCCTGGCCGGTCAGCCTTTCTGTTCTACTGAGGTCCTTAGTTGACTGGATGATGGTTGTGCCTTTGGGAGGGCAAACCTTCCTTAGTCTACTAGTATTCAATTTCAATGTTTTCTTTCTTCTTTCTTTCCCTATTATATCTATCTACCTTCTATCTATATCTATCTA
Organism: Aplodontia rufa; assembly: GCA_004027875.1. NCBI lineage: Eukaryota > Metazoa > Chordata > Mammalia > Rodentia > Aplodontiidae > Aplodontia > Aplodontia rufa. The sequence goes on from PVKS010000013.1 coordinate 346,350, forward strand.
TCTATCTATCTGTATCTATCATCATCTATCTATCTATCTATCATTATCTATCATCTCTCTCTCTCTCTCTCTCTTTTACCAGGGATTGAACCTACAGGGCTTAACCACTGAGCAATGTCCCTAGCCCTTTTCAATTTTTATTTTGAGACAGGTTCTTCCTAAGTTGCTGAGTCTGGCTTTGAACTTGAGATCCTCCGTGCCTCAGCGTGGAATTACATGCATGTGCTACCACATCTGGCCTGACTGAAATGATAATTACATCTAAAGACACCCTTACAGACACACAAGAGCAATGTTGGCTCAAATATATGGGCACCTTATTGACACATAATTTATCTTTCTCAGCCAGAAGAGGGAAATAAGTGTGTGATGGGGGTTGGAGTCTTGTACTTTCATTGGGAAAGAGACATTGAAGTAGGAGACTGAGCGGTTGGTTATTGGTGTATTGCCCATCTTCCTCCTTCAGAATGAAAGTTTTATGAATCCAGAGACTTAATTATGTTGTGTGTTATATATTTCTGGTGCACAGTAGGGCCTCAAGTACATTTGTTGGGTGAATGAGTGAATGACTGCTGATGGAGACTGTGGTTTGTGTTCATTTATTCCCTTTGCCCTTAATGCAGTGTCTGGCACACTTAAGTAATTGATAAGTATCGTTTGTTATAATTGTTTTCCGTGGATTTCTATGGTTGTTTACAATGGATAATTAATGTCACTGAGGACATGGGCCGACTTGCTCTGATGCATAGTGTGCTCCCTGAACTTTGGGACTTAGAATGGTCCCTGACACATACATGAGAGTTAGTCAATGACTGTTATTGACCAGGTAGGCTGAGAAAAGGAGACTGAGGCTCAGAAATGTTAAATGAATTAAAAATGGTCTCATGGCCAGAAAGCAACAGAGCTGAGGGCCTAACTTTGACTTTCTCATTCCAAAATCATAATATTTTTATCTGCATCAAACTTTTAAAAATTACCCTGGGGTGTCTTATTTGACCACAGCCTTCTTGTCACCAGCCTGGCTCCTCCTCACTTTCCCACATGGGGCTATGTTGTGGCTCGATGTCCCCTGGGTGACAGGCAGGCAAGTTAATGGTGAGTTGTGCCCACACCTCCCAGAGGACAGTGTCTCTTCCAGATACCACTGTGTCAGGGGACACTCTCCCATGTTAACATTAGCGGAAGGTAATGCAACCTTTTGGCCACCATCGACTTTGTCAGACAATAGTGCCGTTCAGTTTGAAAGACTCCACCGGGAAGTTGCAGACTTTTAAAACTAATTTGGTGTTTATTCAACTTTGCAATCACTTCTATGTACTATCTGTGTTTCACACACCGTGAAACGGCGCTACACTGTGCAATTGAATTAGTTGTACAGTGACTCAAAGGCATTAAACAATGACTTTGATATTTTAAGTACTGACTAGAAGGGATTTTTAATTCCTTCCTCATAATGAAAGCAACAAAAAAACCCAGTTACACAACCCTGGAACACTTACTCTCTTTTCTATTCTGGGTGGACCCCACTGAGACAGAAAAAAACCTCTGAGCATTTAGTTTGCTTAATGGCAGAAGAAAAATTAAACAAGCATAGACGTGCAACCCTAATGACACCCAGCAACACTAGAATAACAGTTCCCAGCTCCTAAAACCTGTTATTTAATATAATGGGTAAATCTTGTGGGAGCTTTTCAGGTGCTGCTAGTCTGAAAAAACAGCTACTCTGTGAGAAGGGGAGGGGGCAGAGCAGGGTGAGTGCCGGGCTTGTGCTCTTTTGCTCAGGAGGGTCTCGGTGTGGGACCCAAGGCGGACAGGTGCTGTGTGAAATATAGCGCTGGCAGAGTCACCGAGGCCACGACCCTTCTAAATGCAGCGTCCTGGCTAGCATGGGCACACGTGTTGTCAGCTCTGCCAGGGACGATATGGCATGGTTCACATCAAGCTTTTCTGGAGATGTACTGACAGATAAGAAGAAGAAGGAGGGGGGGAGAAACCCAGAACAAAAACTCCAGCGAGTGAATTAGTGCCACGGAACTCTGAGCATTAGCTCGTAATAGTTGAGGGCACAGCACCTAAGTGATGATTCACATCTGACGATAAATACACGAATAGCTGTTGAAAGCTTGTTTGATTTTCACAAAGAGGTTTAAACAAACATTCGTTTGCTCATTAGTCTTAAGCAGCACTTTTATGGCAGGGGATGCATTAAACCTAACATATGTCTGCGACCAACATATTTGGTGGTTTTAAAGATGAAGACACAAAGCCGTGCATACCGTTTATGCCGAGCGGCCTTGAACTACCTGTAATGGAGTGAGATACAGTTATTACGGATTAATGCTGTGAATCTTCATCCAGCGGGAGAGAGCAGGCGGGCGCGGAGGAAGGGCGCGTCTTTGCAGATCAAGACTTAGAGGGCCCCTGTTCTGCGATTGGTATTGAGTTTGCATAAACTCATTTTGTTGTTGTTGTTGTTGTTGCATAATTTTTAAAAACGTAAGTGGTTTAAATCTGTTCCCTGAGGTAATTTATGCTAAGCCGGCATTCTACCACCATAAATTCCCCGCTTGTGGCAATCTGCTTGGGTGGCAGGTCGGCCTAGGTTACCGAGCAAATGGCCACTTCAAATTTTTAGGGTAATTGCCTCTATAACTCGTTTAGCATAGACCATGTCAGGAAATCTCTAACTGTCATTGACGCCTCTGTTCTCCTTTTCCTTCCTCTTTCTCCCTGCATTGCTGTTGTGCTGATGGCCACTCTCTGCTACGGGGTGGCATCAACCTTTCATCTTCAGCACCTGTGTGCATGAAAACATGATATCGCTGCTGATGGGGCCCAGAGGCTGGCTTGGCTGAACCTGCCTCCATCCCTACCTAAGGAGGGATCGAACCCAGGGGCACTTAACCACTGAGCCATATCGCCAGCTCTTTTTATTTTATTTTTATTTTGAGAGAGGATCTCTTTCAGTTGCTTAGGGCCTCACTAAGTTGCCGAGACCAGCCTCAACGTGTGATTCTCCTGCCTCAGCCTCCAGAGATACTGGGACTGCAGGCACATGCAGGCATGGCTGGCTTCTCCTAATTTTTTTTTTTAATGAATGCTGGTTTGGTTATTGTTTTTTATCAGAATGGTGTGAGCAATTTAAGCAACATGCTTCCATCTCTTCTCCCATCTCATGCGTGGGCATGGGCCTCAGCAGGAAGGATGTCACTGGGACTGTATGCTAGACTCATGTCCAGGAGCTACTATTGATACGTCTCTATCTAAGTGGATTTTTCACCAAAGTGCATCATAAAGTATGTTAAATACTTAACTCCTAAATCCAATTCATTAATTATCTTGCTTAAAATAAACTTCAAATATATCACATTTGACATCATATGTCACTGATCATAGAGGGAAACGATAACACTTAAAATCAATAAATGTTTTAAATTTATTTTGCTTATTATGGTTGTCATAATATTTTGACATGGAGGGCTGACATGTCAACAACGCTGTTATCAGGAAGTAAAGCTACGGCATTAAACTGTCTCCCTGTCCGTGCCACTGTTTCAGGGTAAAGTGGCCCCGGGGGGAAATTCAGAGAAAATCTCCAAGGGAGCATCTGCTGTGGAGTCAATACAGGTCATCGCTGGAGAAGCAGCCCCGCTCAAAACAAAAGATGGGGGAGAGAAGCCTTCACACTCATCCCTTCCCTCTTCTCCCAAAGGGTTGGAAAGTAGTAAATGAAAATGTATCAAGTGCCTTCTGCGTGCCAGACCTGTGCAAAGTGTTTCACAGGTTTTATCTCATTTCCTCCTAAGAGGCGAGTCCTTTTATCCCTGATTTATAGATGGGAAAACTGAGGTTCGTTCACAAAGCGTAATAGCATGCATAAGATCCTAAAGCTAGGGAGTGGGAAAGCCCGGGTTTGAATGCGGGCTTCCGCCCTTGAAGGCCTGGCTCTGCCGTCAGGCAAAGCTGTCCTGTTCCTTGTCCTTCAGAGCTAAAATTGATTCTGGCTTCTGGATCATCCTGACTTCCCACCCAGAATCCTGCCTCTTCTTCGGCCCTTGCCTCCCTTGCTGCTGGGTGATGATGTAGTGAACTTGAATGTGAACTGAGGGTTGGATTTTACAAAATGCTTTCATATACCTGAAGAGGATTGGCCTGAAGGCAACCAATGCTCTTTGTCTCCAAGCATTAGAGATTAAAGGCAGAGTCAAAGGAAACTGCAAGAAAGGAGGACTTGAGAGCGATGCTTTTGCTGCTATTTAGGACACAGGCAAAGTCAGATTTTTTTTTCAAAGGCTAAATGTAGGTTTGACCCTGCTTTAACTAAGCACCAAAGCAATGAGTAATAGATGTGACTTGGAATCCTACACAGCAGCAGTATTCTCAAGGCCCCGCTAATTAAAGTCTAGTAAAGAGCCCCTGGTGGGCAGTGCTGATGCCTCTTGTCCTCAGTCTCTGTTTTGTGCAGAGTGGGTGCCCAGCCAGTATTTGTTGAATGTGGTTCATCCACAGCTAGAGATCAGCAGCTCATTCTTATCTTACCCTCTCCTTTATCAATCAATGATTTGCTTATAAGGGTGTTTTTGGTTTTGCTTGGGTCCCAACAAAGCTTTTACCAGTAGCATTGGGAAATAAATTAATGTTTATTCACGTCATATTTATTTATTTATTAAATATTTAGTTTATACCTGTGTTAGGCACTGGGGCTAGAGTGTCTGTGAACAATGTAGATAACTGATTAATTATCTAATTATCATGGTGATAAGTCTTATGAAGAAGGATTAAAGGTTATGATGCCCATATTAGGAGAACTTGACCTTGATGGTGAGATCTGGAAAGGCTTTCTTGGGAAAACGATGTTTGAGCTGAACCAGTAAGGATCACTGAGAGTTGGCCAGGGCAAGCTGAGCAGTGTGACAGCAGGAGGAAAAGGGTGAACAGCTCAGTGTGTGAAAATGCTTGGTGGGAACAGTTGGATCAGAGGAGCCCATTGGTGTTCTAAACAGAAACCGGATCAGTCCGACTGTGGAGTACAGGACAGCAAGATGAGAGATTTTACTGTTTTTTTTTTTTTTAACCAGGTAAAATATTTTGGTAACAATAATAAACAGAATTTATTGGCTCAGTAAACAGAAAAATCTAGTGGTAGGATGGTGCCAGTTATAATTTCATTAGAGTTCTTTCTTCCTCTCTGGTTTTCTGGGACCTAATCTCCCCAATTTATTGACTTATGTCTCCTAGGTTTGTGAAGTAACTGCAGTAACTCCAGTCCTCACACCTACCTTCCACACGATCCAGAAAAGAAAGAAATTTGGTAGAACATCCCTAATTAGAGGATTGAGATTCACGTGGTAGTCATATATGCTTTGTCATGAACCATGCTGTGTTGAGGAGACAGGAATGAGCTGCTAAATTTGGCCTAGACCAGATGATCTGTCTCTAAAGCCAAGGGAGGAGTCAGCTTCCCTGGAAGCACAGAGATTGCAAAATAGCAATCAGTGCTGGGGAGTACAGGATGGATGATGGGGAGGCCACAGTGTCCATCACAAGGTTGAAGAGCTGAGGCTTTGCTGTAGGATTTGGGACTTACTAAAACCACAGGGAATCATGAAGGGTCATCAGGATAGTAATGTCATTAGACTAGTTCTTCAAAGACATCATTATAAACCCTACCTTGATGTGCTCATAGTTTCTAAGACAACAATCATCTTCATGTAAGTGCACAAACTATTAGGTTAGCAACAAAAATGCATATCATTACTTTTCTAGTTTTCCTAATAATAATTAGAATAATATTCTTACTATTATTATCTATCTAATGTTAATAATAGTTAATTAAAAATAGCAATGAGCCAGTCACTATAAAAAAAGCTTTGCAAGCATTTTCTTATAAATCTTCACTATAATCCTAGAAGGTAGGTCCTATTCTTTTCCCCATCATAGTGATGAGGAAGCTGAGATATGGAGAGATTAAGCAATTCACCCAAGGTCACAGCTCTGTGAATCAAAATATTGTGTCATTTCCACTAAACTAGGATATCATGGGGGTGGAAAAAGCTATGTCTTATGTCTTTATTTATTTGCCAAATAACTATTGAACAGAGTCTCAAGCCAAGATTCAAAAATCTCAACTGGCCAGCCAGATTGAGTTGAATCTGCGTGCAGGAATTTTATTTTTTTATAAGAAGTTTATTGTGGTAAACAATTTACCATATATGATAACATGGCATGAAATTCACCATTTCACCACTTCTTAAGGGTACAACTAAATGGCATTATTACATCCACAGTGCTGTGCAACCAGCATAGCCGTCTATTTCCAAGAGGTTTTCATCACTCCAAGCAGAAACACTGCAATCATTAAGCAATAATTCCCCACTCTCTGGTAACCTCTAATTTACTTTCTGCTTCTATGAGTTTTCCTATTCTAGAATTTTCTATAAGTGGAATTGGAAGTGTTTGTTCTTTTCTGTCTGACTTGTTTCACTTAGCGTAATTTTTTCAAGGGTCACACATGTTGTAGCATGTATCAGAACATCCTTCCTTTTCATGGTTGAATAATCTGCCAGATACTTGACAGACCTGTTAGTATGGTAATTACAAAATATTTGAAGTTGAAAAACTAACTACAATTTTTTTTAAAGAGAGAGGGACAGTAAGAGAGAGAGAGAAAGAATCAATGTTATTTAGTTTTTCATGTGGCTTTCATTGCTCCGAGACTTCATTGTGTACGTGGTGCGGGGGTTTGAACTTGCATACCTGCGCGTGCCAGGCAAGTGCCTTAACTGCTGAGCCACTGCTCCAGCCCAACTAACTACAATTTTAAGCAAGGCTTGCACTCTGAAGTGTTCCTCTATCCCCATGATACCTTATAGCTTAAAATCAGTTGCCTCCTTCCACCTGTAAACATTGCCTGCCCAACTCAGAGGGCAATGGGATTTGCAACCATTTTCCCTGCAATCTGGGTTGATAAGGTATTGGGGATTAATTACACTGAGCCCTCTCTTCAAGAAGGCAGAAAGTAATCTCTGCACTTCTTTTTGCCATCGTCTATCAGTACTGGGCTTTATATGGTGGGCGCCTAATAAATATCTGTGAATTCAAATTTCCATTCATGTTACAATTATCAAGCATTTATAGAGCTCTAGGTGCTAAAGGGCAGAGATATAAAAGAGGGCAAAAGGATTGAGCTTCCTATTTGCTCAGAGACCATCTACCCTAACGGGTGAACAATAATGATGAGCAAGAGTTGATGGCCTTCAAAATAGCCATGTCTATTTTTATAGTTTTATATTTCCAAAGAATGTTCACAAATATTAACTCACTCAGTGCTATGATGTTGGACATACATTTACTTTTGAAAACTAATAGCTATTTCTTCCAAGCGGAAGATTTAGAAGACCTTATTGGTCATCCATAAGATTTTAAGGTCTGACTTCATGCGGGGGGCGGGGATAAACAATGGATTAATTCTTTCAGAAGAAGCAATTTAATCTAAATCTGAAAGTAGTTTGCCTAAAGAACATTGTTTCTCAGCCCAGTTAGAAGATGTCCTGATTTTTTGCTATACTCTGAGGCTCTTCACCGACTTTCCTGCCATTTCTTGAATGTAATTCACGTTAGAAGAGCACATTGCCCTTGTCCTTCCCTGTGTGCTGTGCGTCCTCTGGTCAGTGACTGACAGCTGCAAAGGCTCTTAGTGAACAAAGTTTCAGAGTTGCCTTGAGTGGGTTTCCTGAGTTCACCAGACTTGCTGTCACCAGGAGCTATCCCACTTATTTGCTTGTCAACAGCATCCCAGTGCAAAAGGGGATAATGCAGTGATAGCTGCCATGTAGCCCCAACAACTTTCCATCTTGCTACAGAGTTGAAAGTGTTGGTCTCTGTCTTCATTTGTCACAAGCCTCCCCACTCCAGAGATCTGTGGAAAGGAGATAAATGGAAAGAGCCGACAGGGAGTCAGAAGGTGGCTGAGATGAGATGGTGCCTTTCAGAGTTTTCTATTAAGCCCTTATCCCCACGTCATTACCAAGTAAGGATTAAAGGGGCCCACAGAGACCAATGAGTAGCATCAGCTGAAGGATCCAAACGCAAATCAGTTTCAAAAGTGCTTTTTTTTGTCAAACATTAGAAAATGTACTACATTTGAACAAACCCACCTAAGAAAATGGTGTAGTGGGCAGAGATGATTCTTGGTATGAGAGGAAATTCCAGTTCAGTCTGGTTTATAGAAACTTTAGCCACAAGCCCTTTTCAAAAGGATATCAGGATTCAAGCATTACATCACCTAAAGGAACTCCTTCAGAATCCAGTCCCTGGCTGGCTGGAATCTGCGTCCCTTTGTTTAACTCTCTCCCAGTGGAGACCTGCCTCTCCTGACTCTGGGAGCACCCTTCTCCTGGTGTTTGCAATGCATTTAACACTTGAGCAGAAAGCACTTGAAGAAAGTTGCTTCCCATAAAATCCTCACCTCAGTTCAAATTTTTTATGCTTAGAGTGTCAAAAAAGTTATTTCAAATGCTTTGTTGCTATGTAATTGCAAAATCAGCATTACTGAGAGAAATGCTTCAATAAAAGCCTTTGGAAAATGGAGAACGTCAAGGCATGGTATGATTACCTTCCCCACACCTCAGTCCTCTCTCTTATAACCACACTCCTACCTTTTGGATCAACATTTATGTCAGATTATGTGCTTTACCTTGTCATTGTGGATGGATATTAAAATTATAGGCTTATAAATAAGCAACCATTTATAAGAACTGAAGTAACATACTATGGCCACCAAAAAGTAAGTAGTTTGGTGAAATAGTGACCATTTTATTTGCTTTTTTCCCACTTTATCTAGGAAAGGGCATTGATACAGTTAAAGATTTCAAAAGTACATCCCTCTGGAGTTGGCTTGCAGTCTCCCTGTCTTCCCACTGGATGCCTGAAAGAAACAGATAGACACAGACAGTAACTGTGGGCCAGACTCATAAAATGACTCACAAGAGCTTGAAATTTATTATCTTGATTTCGTATCACTTTCCCTTCCTTTTAAAGGTCTTGTAGGAAATGTCTGTTTTTCAGTTAATAAGCTAAAACCCTTCTATTTCAGTCATTTTTGTTTTTCCTAATGTTCTTTGACACAAATGAAGATAATCATAGATATTGCAAAACCGGAACAAGAAGCTCAGGTCTAGAGACATGAAGAATTGGACAGGATGGAGGAACACAGGGAGGAGAACATGGGCTCTGAGCTCCCACCCATTTGCAGTGGGGCTGATATATAACTGTGCCACCCAGTAGGCCGCTGGCAAGGAGCTCCTCTTGGGTTTGTCAAATGTGATAGCCTTACTTTCCTTCTTGTTTCTATTACTATAAACAAATCAAAAGATTTGACTCCAATAGTCAGAACTTGGTTTCTAAAGACATGTAGAGTAGGGTGGGAGAGAGAAGCCCCAGTGGCTGACCTGCGGAGGAGACAGGAAGCTCAGACAGGGTGAGTGGGGTGTCTGGGGAGTATCAGCAATCAGTTCACCCTCTTTCACACAAGAACCTACATACACTTCAACAGATACAAAATTGGCAAATGGCTCAGGATGATACAATGTTTAATACTGCAAAATTAATTATGTTTGAAAGAGTAAAGCTTATGTATTCTTTACTGGGCTCAACATTGTACCCTTGTCACCTGTGAAAACCATTTTCTAGAATGCAGGCTATTTTGGGCCCAAAGCTCAGAATTATCAGTCATATTGAAAAGAAGAATAAAAATAAGCCAACACACTGCTATGCATTTGATTCTGGTTCATAAACTCCTTGTCTTTCAAATATCCATGTTGTAAGGAGGGTTCCTCAGGAAGTGGACTCCAAGAGGGTGTGTTGCAAATTGCCCTGCTTTTGCAGGGAGGGTAGGGAAAGGAGCTAGGATGGGAAGAGGGAGAAGTCAAATGGCAGCGAATGTTGACCCTGAACACAGGATCCCTTGGGAGTCTCCAGAGCTGGGATGGCCTTGCAGACTTACTTTGACATTACTTTGAAATGGGCTTGGGCTCTAGACCCCTAAATTCCTACACTGACCAGCCATAGTATGTGGGTAGTCCTAGAGGCTGGACTGTGATCCTAGATTGGGTGACTGTCTACGGAACATCCTAGGAGGAATTCAGCTAAGAGCCATAGGTATTTGGCCTTTTTTGGCAGCTGAGGGAATGAGTCTTAGTCTCAGAGGGTGGATTTGGGTAACACACCATGGCACCCACTGCAATGAAGATAAAGGGTCTAAAATTATTGAAAATACTTAGATTCTTCAATCCTTTCAGAAATTTCCAAAGTAAACTAGGGTGATAAAGATTTCAAAGGAGTCTTCAATGGCCCAGAAAAATGGCAGATTTCTCAGAAATTATAAGGTGAGGCATTTCTTTTTTTTTCTTTCTTTCTTTCTTTTTTTTTTTTTTAAAGAGAGAAGGACAGTGAGAGACTGAGAGACAGCCAGAATCAATTTTTACTGAGTTTTTCACTTGGCTTTTGTTGTTCTTACACTTAGTTGTGTACCTGGGTGCTGGGGTTTGAACCCGTGTACTTGCGCATGCCGGGAAAGCACCGTAACCACCGAGCCACTGCTCCAGCCCCCAAGGTGAGGCTTTTCTATAGAACCTTTCCACTCAAGTCATCAAATGAATGGCTTTTTCATGAAACAGATAATAGTAAGAACACAGGGGGCTGTTCTGTGTTTTGATCTGTAGGATGTTGGGCCTGGGCTAGGAATGTAGCTACCTTCTGTCATAATCTACTTAGGAGAATAGAAAGTGATCGTCTTCACCTTCACCGGCCCAGCTTGAATCCACATTCTTAGAGGATGAGCGAAAGGCTGCATTCTGGATCTTTCTGTGCAAGAAGGGGAGAAATGTGCTGCCAAGCACAGGAGCATCGGAGCCTTGAAATGGAATCCAAATACTGGCTGTGGATTTGGAACAACGTCTCATATGGCATCACTGTTCAGAGCCACTTCAGGGAACTGGGGGTTCATTGTGGCATTGTGGCATTGCCTGAGATAATCATGGGCTGTCGGAGATTCAGGAGGTGAAGCAAGAAGATATGTGTGCCTAATGTTGAAGAAAAGCATTTTTATGTCTGTTAACATTTATGGTGTCCGATTGAGTGGGTTAGCAAAATAAAGACAGATGGCGGCAGATTAATGCAAACACTTACAATACCTACAACATTGCGCCCACTCCAGCTGAGGCTCTCCAGCTCAACTTCCTCTACAACTCACAGTCAAATGTCACTTAGTGACCCTGAAGAGAGGAGCAATTTATGATGGATCAGGAATCAGGATTAACCATACATTTATCATGGAATGAGGAATCAGAAACTTCATTTAATGTATAACTGTGATGTTTGTCTGGGGCTGGTGGATCATTACTTTGCAATCACTCCTTGTGTTAGGAAGCAGGAATTGATTAGCCCAGGGTCATTAAGTCCATCCCCTGCCTCCAGGCCGTACAGTTTGTGTAAATGGTTCCAGCTGGATATGCCTTTATGCTGTTCTTAAGGAGCTCCTGAAGAGGAAATTACGAGATGTCCCGGAGGAACACATTGTGAGGGTCTCACAACCTTAAGCGCCAAGAAGTTCTTTTCCATATTTAAGGAGCACTGGGCTAGGGGGCCCTGAAGCCTTGGGTGCCCCTTTCAGTTCTGATAATCAGTGGTGGATGACCCTTACTAGCCATTGTTTGTCTTAGTTTTTTTTTTTTTTATGTAAGAGAAAAGTAAGAGTATTCCTCTTGACACTCTCCACAAGAGTGATAGCACCAAAGGCGACAGAGACATGTATGGTGCCACTACTTTTCTGAATTAGACTGTGACTTCACAATTCAAGTGTACAAATTAAGATCAATTAGATGTAACCAAGGACTGATCAGACCAAGGATAAGCAGAGCAGTTAAGAGTGAAAATCCTCAGTGATGCTTGATGGAGAGAAAAGGTGTAAGATGGAGTCTATTGAACATTGGATGCGTTTGACTGGATCATGTTCAAAACTATTTTCCTTACCACAAGGAGATAACAAAGGTTATGTCACATGATATGGGGGTTTCAGGTGTCATTGTGGGGTTTAAGAACCATTTGGAATAATTTTTGTTTCTGGTTTCAAGATGCTCTGTGACCCAGAGTGCACCATCCTGTATTCGGCTGAATCCAATTACCAGTAGGACAGTGTGGTTTTGGTGTTGAACCAGAAACCCACCCACTCATTGCACATGTGTTTTCATATCACATAATGAAAAATACATTGTAGCTTCAAGCCTCTGATAAATGATGGTAAATTTTTTTTCCAACATTGGAATTTTTCTAATGTCTGATAAATGTCTTTCATAATTCACCGAAGCTTTTTTGAGTACAAGAGAACATCCATTATAAAACAGAGATATGAATTTTCCTGTATGTGCCTTCTGACGCCACCCACCTTGGCTTTGCTGGCATTTGAGCTGAGGCCTTTCTGCTGTTACTGGCCAATGGGCTACTCGGCTGCCCTGGAAGAGTAGTGACCCTGTTTCCCTCGGTACTTGAACACAATTTGTCCTGTCTCTTTCACCCTTGGAGAGTCTCACAGCTGGTCTGCATGATACCCAGTATCATTTTTATGATAAATGAAGGCCTTTCTTAAAATACAGTATCTCTGTCTTGTTACAGTGAACGAAATGCCTCCTCCAAGGACAATAAGGCTCCTGTTAGCTGCAGCAATTCCACAGTCATTTCTGCTCTTTGATTTTTTTGCCTCCTCCAACTTTGGGTATGTTTCTTTCCCTCATTATCTAGTTGATTCCTGGGGCTTTACAGTGAGTGCATTTGAGGCTCCTGTCTTTCAGACACTTTTTAAAAAGTTTTTTTTTTTAAATCTTAAGTAATAAGGGGAAAGAAGCTTATATAAATAATAAATTGTGAAAACTAAAAATAATGTAACAGTATATAACATTTGCAAGAGCACCTTATGGTACTTGCATTCCAAGATCAGACCTTATTTCCTTTATCACAATAATGCGGTGAGGTAGATAAAGGGGAAGAACAGAAAACTAGGGCTCAATGAATTTTCCATTTTGTCCATTTTTCATATTCCTGGTAAGTGGTAATGCCAGTATTCAAACTTGATCCCTTTGATTATGTTTCCCACATTTTTTTTAACTTGAACACAGTGTTGAGTCCTAAGTAAAACTTACAATGATGTTTATTTGATATACAATTAACAACATACATAGCAGTTATAGCTTCACCTGGTCATTAGACATCCATGGTAATTTACCTAAGCGGACAGGACGCTTGTATTTTAGGCACAGCCAAAGTCAGGATTTGTAGGCCTGGGTGGAAGTGAGCAGGGAAGAAGAGAGAGACACTCTAGCTCCCCTGTGGACTTGAGGGGTTCACACGAGAGAGGTGCTGTCCTGCTCCCAGTGAGTCCTGGGACTCCAGGCTTAGGAAGTGAGATAAGGTTGAGGATGGGCTCATTGGCCTTCTTCATTCTCATACAGGTTTTCTTTCTTTTTGGTGGGGAGGCAGAATCCTTCAATTCCATAAAACAAAAGGAAGTAGATGATTCAGAGAAGCTTATTGGGGTTGAAGTTGGTAAGTGCCTATCTGTGATAGCTAATTCTATGGGTCAACTTGAATGGATTGGGGGAGTTTGGTAAAATGCTATTCTAGGTGTTTCTGTGAGAATATTTTTGGATGAAATTAACAGTTCAATTGGTAGACTGGGTAAAGCAGATTCTCTTCCCTAACATGGGTGACTTTGCTATGATTTGAATGTGTGCCCCCAAAGTTTACATATCAGAAACTCAATCCCCACTTCAGCAGTGTGGAGAGGTAGGAATTTTAGAGGTGATTGAATGGATTGATGTCATTATCATGGGAGTGGGTTTCTTATAAAATTGAGTTGGGCTCTCTCTGCTTCTGTCTTCCATGTGATGCCATCCATGTATTATGGTGCAGCGAGGAGATCCTCACCAGAGGCTGCCCTCCATCTTGGACTTTCCGACCTCCAGAACTATAAGGACCACGTCTCTGTTCTTATAAATTGTCTTGTCTCAGGTATTCTGTTATCGCAGTACAAAATGGACCAAGACAGCCCCCATTCCATGAGCTGAAGATCTGATTAGAAGGCTGACCTCCCCACAAGTCAGAGAGACTCCTTCTGCCTGACGGTTGAAATTGGAACATTTGTTCTTTTTCCAGAAGCCTGAACTGAAACATTGGCTCTTCTGGAGTCTAACACCTGCTCGATTTCGGACTGGAGCTATATTATTGCCTCCTGCGAGCCAGTACCTTAGGATAAATCTCCCTGTCTCTAGAAAATCCTGACTGGTTTAACATCCTCCAATAAGATCATAAGATAGTGGCAAAAAGCTCCATGTGGCTGTGGTGAGAACGCTGTGATCATTTTGGGGAGGGAGCAGTGGTCTTGGCAGAGCTGACACTTGACGCAGGACACAAAAGTGCAAAACACCTGAGCTCTCTATTCGAGGTATGGGTGCTGTTCTTCAACTTGTTCTATAACCTCTCCGGGCAGGACGTGTTGATGGGGAGATTGTGAATGGGACAGGCTGGAGAGTTAAGGCAATTGGGAGCATGAATAAGGAGGCCTGGGCCAGGTTCCAAGACAGAACAGTCACAGGTCAACAGGAAATGTGCTAGGGTGAGGAAACCAGAGAAATGTAGAGGCAGGAGAGCAACCCTGAGAGGGTAAGAGAAGGAGAGTGAGCATCCCACAGATCTGAGTTTTGCCTTGAGTGAGCCCTGCTTGTTCTCCTTCTAGAGATTGAAATGACTGGCCTTTAACTCCGTGGAATAAAATTGTACAGTTTTTTGAACTTGAGGTAAATATTTGCTCATGCATTTATTCAACAGCTATTTACGGAGTGCTCACTAGGTGCTAGGCAGTTCTTAAAATGCGGGGATACAGCAGTCCACCAGATAGGCAACGTTTCTGCCTGCTAGGGCTTCCCTTCCCATGTTGTGCCCTGGTTCTCTGCAACTCATTTCAGACAAATCAGCAGCTCCCCTCTGTACTCCAGGTTGGCTCCTGCTCTCTTAAAAGCCCAAATTCTGAACAAACAAGATAACCTCTGCTCTAAAGGACTTATTGTCCAATAGGTTGACTTCCACTTGCACAATTCATGATAAAAGGACAATGGAGCGCAGGGGACACAGTTTGGGAGAATGAGAATTACCCTCTCCTAATTTCAGCCAGCCTCCTTTCAGGTCTTGCCCTTCAACCATATTATTACACAGTGCTTAAAAGACTCCAAACTGCACTTGACATCTATTACCTCACTGTATGCTCCAAACAATCCTTTAAATTAGATAAAACAGGTCTAATTATCTGCAACTTTGAGCAAATGAATACTCAAAAGGGAATGGTGCTATCTTTACGCAGAATTCCGTATTTCTCTTTCTTTTTCTTGTCAGACCACATGTGCTGCCTTCCGGAACCTCTCCCTGCTGGTGGGAGAAAGGAAGTGTGGAGTGCAAGAGGCTGGGTGAGCCAGTGGCAGCGAGCTGCAGCGAGCTGGCTCTGAGGGTTACTAATCACGGGAACTGGGTGGGTGCAAAGGGAAGTGTGGTGTGGTGGGTGCGGGAGTGGTATTTCATGCTGTAATCGGCCACTCGTGCCCAATCTATGTGTAATGCAATGTGGGGGAGGAGTGTTATAGGATATTAAAATTTTCTAGGGAACATTTTTTCCCCTCCACCTACAGACAACCTTTCATGTGCACAGATGTATGGCTTGTTCCTGTCAAGCAGATCCCACAAATGGGAGGCTGAACAGTGGGAAGGCAGGCAGCCAGGGACAGAGGGGAGGCTTTCTTGCAGTCTTCTTCCTCTCCCAATATATGGGGGCAGGAGGACTGGCCCTCCCTGGATACTCCTAGGACAGACCCAAGGAATCATGGTGTCCAAAAATCAGGGAGTCTGCTGAACCAAGATGGACTACTTCACAGCTATGTGTTTAGAAAAGTTTGCCAGTCCTGTTTATCCTCACCAGCAGCCTGAGAGATGGGTGGGGCAGGTCTTGTTATGGCCACTTTATGGACAAGGAACCAGGGACAGATTTTAAGTAATCTGTAGAGCTTTTATAAATGAGTTGCAAGTGCAGTGGAGACTTGAATTCCTAGTTGTCTGTCATTTAAACCATAGGTTTCCTTTTCTATGCTGGAGTTATTTCCACCCTCCCCAGCCCCAAAAACAAGAAGGAATTAGTGATTGAATTAAACATGGTAACTAGTTACATGTGTTATGCAAATTTAATTATTTGCAAGCCAGCATAGAGCTTACTCACAGTGCTGTTTTGTCTCTTCTCAACTAAATGTGGCTTGCAAAATCCGAGGTTAGGAGTTCTTAGTCTTGCTGCCAATCTGGAACTTCTCAAAAACTAAGTATGCATGTGTGTGTGTGTGTGTGTGTGTGTGTGTGTGTGTGTGTGTGTATGAAGGGGCACAGATAAGGTCAACTATATTGAGTGAGAATTTTTAAAAGGTGGAGTACAGGAATTTCATTCCCAGGTGCAGTACTCTGCTGGGCAACCGGGTTTAGAAAGCACTCTTAGGTCTGGTGCTTAAACAGGTTAGTTCTGTTGGTGCATTTCCTGACCAGGCTTCCCTAAATGGTGTCCAAATAGGGACCATGATTGTATATGCTCTTAGTTTAGCAAGGGCCATATCTGGTTGGCACACAGGGAGTACCTTCATCTGATAGTGGACTTATAATGACCCTGCCTTGAGTGTCCTCTCCCCTTGAGTGCGGGCTAGGCCTGTGAAAATGATGGCATAGCATTCACTCTCTTGTTTCAGTTCCACGAAGGACAAGGGTGAATAGATTTTTCAGATGTGACCAGAGTTCCCAATCGGTTGACTTTGAATGAATCAAAAGGAAGATTATCCTGAGTGAGTCTGACTCAAATAGATGAGACATTTAATAAAGACTAGAAGTCAGAGTCAGAAGAAGCAACAGTGATTCTGTCTTGTTAACCCTGAAGACACAAACTTCCATGTTGTAGATAGGGCCACAAGGTTAAGGAGGGCAGGTGGCCAGTAGGAGCTGGGGTCTGAGATCCTGAAACCTTAAGCAACTGGGTTCTTACAAGAGCCAGTAAACCTGGAAGAGAACCCTCAGTCCCAGATGAGAACTGCAGATCTGGACGACGTCTCAGTTTCAGCCTGGTGAGACACTAAACAGTGGTCTCAATTACCTGGTGTGTGGACCATTGACCCTGGTGAACTGTAAGATAATAAATTGGTGCTGTTTAAAGCCTCTAAGTTTATGGTGATTTGTTACACAGCATACAAAGTACTAATATACTACTGAAGTAAAAAAGATAAAGATTTTTTAGGACAATAGCTAATAAACTCCAAAAATCTTAGAACTATCTCAGTACTTCTCTTTTTAATTTATTCTATGTGCAAAAGAAGAACAACATAGAGAAAAATAAGATCAGAGTAAGATATATTTGTAACGAAACCTCCACTCATTTCTAACCCAAGTTTTGTGCTCTCTCTCTGAAATAAAAATAAATTAAATTTATTATAATTTCAAATTTTGGGATAATTTATAATATCACAAAATTTATCCTTCTAAAGAATATAATCCACTATCTTTTAGCATATTCACAAGGCTATGCACCCATCACTACTTTACTTTTACAAAATATTTTCAACTTTCCCCACAGAAATCCCTTTAGTAATTATTCCCCTATCTACGTTCTAGCTCTATGAAGTTTTGATCTAATTGAAATCATACAATATGTGACTTTTTGTGTCTGACTTCTTTTACTTAGCAAATTTTCAAGATTCATCTATTATATAATAAACAAAATGTGTTATATCCATACAAAGGATATTATTCAGCCATAAGAAAGAATAAAATCACTGTACTTTATGAATTTTGTCTCTGTTATTAAATTAACATTTAAATAAAAAAATTAACATTTATCACAATTTAGTTTTTATTAATACCAATTTAATTTCAATAGTATGCATTGACCTTGTTGTAATGTTACTCCATTACATCCTTCTCCTTGTCAAATTATTGTCTAAAAATTTTACACATAATTCGTACTTTAGTTGCCTATTAGTAGTTGTAAGTGCTTTGCCAGTTTTTATTTTAAATCTTACAGAAAAAAAAGAATTGCAAACAGAAGATACATTTATACTGTCTTTTATGTTTACCTATGTCACTATCTTGACAGATGCCCCTCATTTCTTCAAATGCATTGATTAGTGCTCTTTCATTTCCCGAGGAGGGATTCCCTTTAGTATCTCTCAGGACAGATCAGTCAGTTACAAACTCAGTTTGTGTTCTTCTGAGAATGTTTTAACTTTTGCTTTATTTTTGAAGGATAGTTTTGCTGGATATAGAATTCTTGCTCAATAAGTCTTTCTGTGAACTCTTTGAATATATAATTCTACTACCTTCTGGCCTTTATGCTTTCTGATAAGAAGTTACACACTAATCTTAACAATACCTCCTTGTATGCAGAGAGTTACTTCTTGCTTCTGCCGAGGACCAAGGTTAACAAGAGGTGAGAGATTAGGTCCTTCTCAGATCTAACCTGGGAATATGTACAACCCTATACATGCACATATTTTCTAGATTCCCAGGAAAGTGTTAGAGATTTTCAAAGCCTTATGAAAGATTTTACTCTCCAGCTTTTACTTTCAAGATTTTTGGTTAGCTTGTTTGTCCTGACTGTTATGGCTGCCTCAGGCAACTGCAAATTTATACAGGTGTCACTGATTGTTTTGATACATGCCCTCAGGGAACAGCCTTATATTAACTGAACTCTGAGTCAGGTCAAATAAAGACATATCTTCACCTCGAGACTGTCAGGGAACCTGCAGACTGTTCAACTAATGCAGTTCTAAGTATTCACCAGTGGTTGTTAAGATTCTGGTTGCAAAGTGATTGTGGGGCTGGTTTCAAGGCTACTGAGTGTTAGCTGGAATATCATAGAGCTTGCTTTTCATATGGATATTCAGCTGTTTTCCTTAAATAAAATCTCCTCAGTTTGTTGCAATTACTTTGCTTCATTTCCAGAGTTCTTACCATTTTGATTTTGACACTTTATGCCAGTGTTCTTTTTGCTTTTAAGGAAGAACAGATTTTTGCAGGTCCTTACTTTGCGATTACCACTGATGACATCCCACCTAACTCATGTTTATCCTTCAACACATTTCTTAAGATACCTCACTTTCTCTTTTTATGAGGTAGAGTAATAATACCTGACCTGCCTCATTTTAGGTTCATGGAAAGAACTAAATGGGATACTATACCTGAAACACAAAGAGTTCAAAATAAGGGCAAGCTGAAATTGAATATACACTACTGTAGCTCTTTTGTTAAGATATACATCAGTCAAGTGCTCTGGCAAAGAAGCCTGGTTCACATCAACATTTGTGCTTCTTCTTCTAGAGTTTAGAGTAGCAGGGAAATTATTTCCTAGCCATGAACCATATTTTCAGCTTCCTACGCCTTATAGCTATGGGACCATGCAAGTGGTTTTACTAGTGCTTTGCAAGTAGTGTGTTGATGTGAGTCAAAGAGGCTATTGAATGTCCAAGATAGTAAAGTACAAGATGGAGGGAGTCTAGGATTGGATCTTTACTTAGAAGAACACCCATGTGGGGTAGCTTTCCTTCTTTTTCTTTATTCCTTTTTTTTTCTTCAGGAGAAATAAACCTCTGTTCAATCTGATCCACTTCTGCATGTTTGTTATAGCAGATATGATGACCCCAATACAAGAGGTAGTTAGTCCAGCAAAAGCACTGGTGTTGCAGAATCTTATACATAGCAGTGACACTGTTGGCAAAAATTGTTTTATCCGAACACGTATATTTGACTATGAGGGCCCTGACTGTATTGTCAACCAACCTATATACCTGGACAGAGGGGAGAATTCATCATTGTGAGGTTAGGGATGAAAACTTTTCCTCCAAAGAGAAGACCCTTCAAGAATAAACGGCTGGCCTTTAACTTCCTAAATAATATGTTAGACTGAGAAAGAATGGGTTTCTTTTATGTAGGTCCAAGAAAGCTTCTCTAGGCCAAGGTCAGACTCTTAAAACGGACAACGTCTGGGTGAAAATATCTGACTAGAGGATTGATGTCAATTTTAACATCTGGAGAGTCATTCTGGGAGTCAGGAATGACAGAGAAAGTAGAGAAAATGCTATGAGATGGGAGCAGAGGACACTTGCAGTGATTCGGGACACATGTGAGACACCCCAGGGACCCCTTGAATCAGAAAGCGATGGGCTAGGGATTCTTGAGATTTTGCCAGTGAGGGTTACATAAGGCACAGCTCTTTTGTTGCTTTATTATGACATACATTTCTGACTGAAGCATCAGGCTTTTGAAACCTGAGGAAATGCAGCCTATACATATGCTATGATGAGCTGGGTTACACAGCTCATAATGGAGGCAGAAAAAGATGCTGTGATTTGCGTCTGTCCTTTGCTCATTCTCTTTCGTTGTCTGAAGTCCACTTTTTTTTCTGCCCTCTAATTGTATGACCACTGGGACTAGAGCAACCACGGATGGAGTTCTGAGAACTCCAGGGGAATGTTGTAATAAGAAACTCATTTCTATTGATCTTCTCTCCTCCCAGTAAGCTCTGTATTTGGATGGCTTTGGATGGGGGGAATGGGGCAAGGGCAAACATCCAGTAACTTACATTTTCAGGAGCTTTGTGGTTTATACTCAGAAACTCAGTGAACTGATAATGATAGCAAGCCGAGGTTAAATCCCCGTCTCATCTTCAAACTGGGAAGAATAAAGGATTTGTATTCAGTCACACAATGTGGAATGAGGGCAGCTCTTAAAATGATTGCTCAGAGTGCTTTCTTCACACAGCCTCTGTCTATCTGTGTGTGATAAAGTCTGCTCAAAAAGAAACTTTTGACTAGTTATATGATAAATGAGAAATGCCCCTGGGAAATGGGAAACACCTGTTTTCCCCCACTCTGTTCAATTCCTCCCAATTAACTCCTCAGGGATGTTTGGGTGGCAGACATCAAGAGCATAGCTCCCCCACTCCAAACCCCCACCCCAACACAAGTCCTCTGGGCATTTTAAAATTGAGAGAATTTTTTTTCTGCTCTGGCAAACTGGTTTGCCCTTATATTGCCTCCGTGGAGCTATGGGAGTATCCGTCCCTGAACATGCACACACCAGAGTTTGCAAAGCCTGATGTGGGAAAGGTTCATGGAAGCAGGGCGATGCCTCTGCTTTTGACCATACATGGATCTCGGCACTGCTGTGTGGGGAATTCTCCTGGCTGTTGCTCAGCCTCTGCCCTGTGCCCTTGGTGGGCAGGCAGCTGTGCTTTCTTTAGCATGGATGTTTCCAGAGAGCGACCTGTCAGAGCCTCACATGGTCTCCCCTCACCACAGAAGGGCTTTCCCTGGGATTTTAGCCAGAGCAGAAATGACCCAGAGGGAGGCATTTCTGAATACCGGTTCCCCAGAAATCCACTTCTACTTCTCACCTGAGCGCTGCAAGAACCTTGCTTATGGCCTCCTCCCACAGGAGCTTAAATTTTTTCTTTCCACTTAATTTAGTTTCAAATGTCTTACTCATACTTGGCTTCTGTCTTTATTTTACTTCTGTGAGAGTTGAAGGCAATAATATTATTTAATAGCCATATATACACCTTCCCACACAGAGGCTACACCTTGTTACATTACAAGTCCTCTGCTCCCCATTTTATTCCTCGAAATCAAGAGGAAACCCCCAACAGAATGTTCTAGACAATTAGCTGGGCTACTGTTTGCTGCAGCACAACTTTTTGATTGGCTCTGGTCATTGGGTTCAGTGGAGGGGACAGTCAGAAGGCCTGCTGCAGCCAGACCCTAGCTCCCTGGCCAGAGGCCCTTAATTGTTTATGAGTCAAGCTCTGCCAAACAAATCTACATGCTGTCTTAGCCCTCTGCCCCTGCCCCCAGAGGACATTCCAGCTGCCTATGAAAGTGCACTGTGGGGCTGAGCTCTGAAAAGTCTTATTCCATCCTTGGCAGAGCTTATTGGAATTTGAACATTTTTTTTATTAACCTTAATTGGTAGTACAGATAAATATGGGACTGTTTCTAATTGTTTGTAACTGAAGGCCCATGTGTCACCACTGAGAGCTGCACTCGTGTCTCTTTGCTCCTCACCCTGAGGACTGTGTCCGTTTCTACTCCACAGCAAGTCTCCAGCCCTAGAAGACAGGAAAGCCCTGGTGGAAACTCCTCTTAAACACGCACGGGCTGGAGTAATCCAGTAGGAATAAGCCAACAGTTGCTGCCTGGTATTTGAACATCATTTAATGAGTGCCCAGAATTCATCTGTAAATCCACGTTGTTAATTTAGGGTTGCTATTCATTAATTAGAGGTTTAGTGGCAAGTGTCATTGAGCTATCTGCAATGTTTAAGGTTACGTCAGGCCCTGGTAAACGGCTTGCTGATAACAAGATGCATCCATCTTCATTACTTGGCCACTCCTGTCTGACTGTGCTCAGCATCTTCGAAGGGCTATGCCTCTTGGAACTGAAGAATTAAACTTTTATCCAAACCAGATTCTGCTCTTTCACCTCTTCTGATTCCTTGAGTACTTCCCATTTATTTTGCCCAAATGACATCTGATTACCTAACATGGAATGAAGCAGGGGCTTAACCTAAAACAGTCTGCAGATCTCAGTTCTCAGCTGGAAAGTTCCAGTGGGTTAACACTAAGGAAGCCCTCAGTTTTCCATTTCATCTGATACTGGACTGTGCATAAAAGAAATAGTTTCTGATTTTTCTTCTCATAAGGTGGCAGTTCCAATAGGAATTTTTTTAAAAAAGCCAGAGAAATACAGGAAATTAATTTTAAACCTGAAGAACAAATGTCCCAATTGGTTTGAGTTTACTTTTGCATTATTTCTCTCTCTGAAAATATGTACGGTTTGAGGTAATCACGGTGCCAAATGAAATAATTCCAACCACCTAAAGAGTCCTACACGTTGCGCCTCAGCTGTGCAAACGCAGTCCTGTTGGAGGTGTGTGTTCAGTCACCAGGGTTCTGAAACCTGCCCTCCTTTTCCATTTCTAGTCCTGCAGTTGGAGCAGGCAGCAAGAGCTGACACATAGGGAAATACTGCCCTTAAAGGAAATTATGTAAGTACAAGTTTGTTTATCCTTCAAACGCTAGGTTAGAGGACTTACATAAAAACGAACTTCTATTGACAGATGGTCTCTCTAAGTAGTTGCTTCTGTGAAGGGAAAGCGCTACCTGGCATGGCTGTTTAACACATTAGGGTGCTCGCAGGGAAAGCCTACTGCTCCCCTGAACCATGGTTCAATTTTAAGCATCACTGGCCGGGCTGGGTTATTGTAACTACATTGAGAAGAGAGAAGTGAGCGCTGAGAGCCTGACTCTCAGTGTGTGCAAGGGAGAGGGAGGAGCAGGAGGAGGAGTCGCTGCCTACTGGAATGATAGCCCGAGGGAGGGTATCTGAAAACCTTTGCACCACTGAGCTGGCACACTTATCACAGGGTGACAGTCTATACTGCAGACCCGCAGTGCGTTGCTGTTTGTGGTGCCTGCTGCCAACTGGCTTAGAAAATGCAGATCCCTCTCTCAGACAGGGAGGCAGGAGGCGAAATGTCAGCTGACTGACATTCCCAACAATAGGTCCTCCTGGGCTCCGATGCTTTAGTGTGGATCCCTGTCCCATGGGAGTGAGGTAGCTCTTCCCCAGGAGGGCTCCCCTCTTCAGCTCTTCCCATGCACCCACCCACCCGGCTCTCTTTCCGCTGGAGGGCCTCTATTCCTTCTCACAGGCTGACTCCTTTTAATTTTGTAATTAAATTCTACAAACACTAGGATTTTTTAAAAAAAATGAGTTATATTCATGGATCATCTTCTTGTCCTACATCTTACTAAACACAAAATAGATAATGCCCCAGAGACTATGGTGGGGGCGGGAAGAAACAAAAGGCTTGGTTTCTTATATTTAGTCATGAAGTTATCTATGCTATATGTGATTGAAAGAAACCATCTTAAGCTGAGAATTTCTCAAAGGTAGCAGAAAGATGCTCTGGATACTTGAAGTAAGAGCTTTTTGAAGCTGAGGTGCTACTGGATAAAACACATTCTTTCTTTGGAAAAGAGAAAGCCAGGATATTGTGGGGGCACAAGGAACAATGCAGCCAATGAGACAGAGGTCAGAGCTGAAGGCTTCTGGTAGAAGCAAGAAGCAAGCTTACATACAGGTATTTTAATTTAAATTTTTAAAAATTTTTATTCAGAGAGAAACTCTGCTCTAAGACCTGGGGAATTGCATACAGACTGCTAGTAAGAAAAGCACTCATTTGTTCAATATTTTATCATTCAATATTGTATTAAAAATTTTTAGGCTGCTCAGGTCAAGGAGACTTTTAAAAGGTTAAAAGCTATTCAAAAGGGTTACCATATCCATAAAAGCAAATGAGATTAAGCCTAAGGACTGATGGAAGAAAAACAATAATTTAGATAAACTGCCACTGCCTCAAAAATCTTTTGACTTTTACCAGGGAACAGAAATTCAAAGATTCTTGGATTGGTTGTCATAACAAAGAAAGATTCATTAAATGTGAAGCAATTATTTTTGTGCTTTTTGTGTTGGGTGTATTTTAGACTTGGTTCCACCTTTCTTCGGTTACATTCTTTCTAATGGTTTGGGAGAAGTAATTGCGTGGGTCCAACTTCCATCTGTCAACTCTTGACCTTGCTGGTTGTGCATCTGTAACATCAGACACTGTTGTCATGGAAAGAATTATGATGTTTCAATCGAGTGTATTGCAAAGTTAACAAATCCATAACATGATCTGGATCACATGGAAGGGGTTGGAAAATGTGATTCAGAGACCTCAGAAGAAAGTGACCTGAATATCCCCATTAACGTTCATCTCCACTGCTTACAGTTAATTGAGAAAGTTATTGCATTACAACAGAATAGCTAAATTTGAACCTCAAACTTTGAATACTCAAAATCGAAATGTGGGTGGGGTTCACCCATGAGACAAAAACCATTTAACATTCACATCATCAAATAATTTGGTGATAGAGAGGGAATATGTGACCTTATTGGAACTATTTATTTATTTATTTATTTAGCTCACAGTTCTTAAAAATATGGTTCAGTCTGCTTTTTGTTCCTAACCTTAGAAAACTAAATTGCTGGGTGGATCTCTTAGAGCTGGTAGGTTAGCCAAAGAGGGACCGCAACAGTTAGGTTAAACTGATATTTGCTAAAAAAAATCCATGGGTATAGAACAGCAAGTTTTCTTGAAAAGAAAGAAAACGGAGTTGATATTAAAGTTTAATTTGATCTGGTATGGAAACTGGGTCTGGCCTAACAAAATTAAAATAGATAGAAATAATATTCTGGACACTTAAATTTTGTTTCCATTGTCCCAGGTCTAAACAAATAAGCACTCCAGGTTAGTAAGAGGGACTAAAATTTCCATTTTCAAGAGAAATATTCTCTAACAAAGAGTTTCATGCTACATATCTTTCCCTTTTATAAAGTCAAAAAAGATATGATTGTTGTGGACATTAAAAATAATTGTGTTTTTGGATCAAAAATGGCAACTGATACTTCTGAGAAAATCTAAAAGAAGAAAAGAAACCCACCCCCACTTAAAAAAATACCATGTAATTGGCCCTGCCGGAAGAAAATCTACTAAATGAAACCAAAAACTTATAGATGAATAAATTAAGTGATGATTATTCATATTGTAAAAGAGCCTTTAAAGAATTCCCCTAGGATTCTTTTAAGGCTGAGCTCCACTAGTTCATGTAAGTGTTTGTATACAGATCATTAACTATTTGACAGGCAGGCCAGAAACACAGGTAGAGGGAGCCAAGGGAAAGGGAGGGACTGTTCAATGCTAAAGGAATCACTGGAACTTGAGGATCACAAGTCTCAAGATAAACATTGATGAAACAAAATGAAAGTCAAGCAAAAATGTGACAGTTACTCACAAGGAGGTTTTGCACATTAGAGCTCACAGATGCAGACTGCTTGAGTTCAAATGCTAGCCCGCCACCCGGTCAACTGGTCTTGTGCAGGTTGCATGACCTTGCTTTCTAGGGTTATCTGAGGATTTTATGTGCTAACACATGGAAAGCACTTAAACAGCAGCCTGGCACGTAGTAGGTACTGTGTACAGGTTTCTAAAATGAATCTGGAAAAGCTATTGCAAGGTATCAGGTGTTCTCCAAAGCAGAAACTATGAGCATGAACACAAGACTTAAAACGATTTCATAAAAACAAAATGCCCTCTAGCACCCAAAAGGAAAAAGAAGCCAAAATATTGAGAAATGAACACTGCTTTATGTTGATCTATAATTGACTCTCCTTGAAATTGTTGTCTTAACTTTAGTTTTCTAGGGGGTTGGCAAAAATTTTTAAGATTGGAAAGTACGTATAGATAGTGAGCAACCTAGTATCTGATTTTTTATGTTAAAAGACCTTAATGCATATGTTATTACATTTGTCATTTAAAGATAATAGTAAATTGAAATACAGCTTTTGTATTTGTGGGAAAGAAAGCTTCTTGCTTGGTTGACTTCACTTGGATCACACAAGAATGAACTTGTTCCCATGTGTTCTACCCAGTGCATCTGCTTGTATGGAAATTTCCGCTTGGGATCAACCTCAACTGATAATCTCCAAAGGAACAAATAGTAACAAGGTGTTCCAGTCTGTTCTCCCGGTCTGGCCAAATGGTTGAATTTAACAGGTTGCCAAAGCAGAAGCACCAAAAATGAGCGTGAAAGTTGGAGAACAGGTATGCAGATAGGGTGTGCAGTAGATGTAAGGAAAAACTCAGGTTTTTTGGAATTGAGGTAGCCCATTTTTGGGTCCTGCAGTCTGTTGTTGAATTTACCACATCAGTCCTGATGTGGCTAACCAGAAGCCCCAACTGTTTGCAGGACTAGAAATGACACTTTCATTAAATGATAAAACAAGCTCCTACTTAATGTATTCTTGCATGTCCTCTGAAACTCCTCTTCCACTCAGAGAAGAGTCCCCTGTCTGGCCAGCCCTCTGGTCACACTATAGGACCTTCTGTTCTTTCACACTCTATCCCATATCTTGGTTGGATACAGGTTGAATAAAAATGTGCTTTCGGCTTCTCACACTTAGTTTATGTGAGTGAACACTGATGGAAATGGGTAAGTAAAAAGTTTTTAAGTGCAGGAGATCCAATTACTTTCTTCACAACTGGAAGCTCTTGACAGTTCTGGAAATACTATGCTTCCCCCCTCCCCAAATGTTAAAGTGGATTGGTCTTTCCCTAGCCTCAGAGCAGATTGCCAAATTTCCAGCATTCAATATTTCTTTTTTCAAAAAATTTAAGTGATTTGATTCATTTCTGGGGAAAATTTCTCATGTTCAGAAAACTTAAAACCGTGAAAATCTAAAAACACTTTTATTTCTGACTTGAGTTATAAAGAATAAAGGATAGAACTTTGCTTAAGTGGGAGATAGTTTAGTTGCCTTTAGTTGAACAACTGTCTCTTACTGGGTATTCCCCAAGTGGCCAATGACTGATAATATTGCTACAAAGAAGTCAAATTTTACTAAACTTGCATTTTCTCCCAGAGCAACCTGATCTCCTAGGCTTAAGTTCTGTCACATTTTCTTATTAAACACTATGCTTAACACTTTTTTTGTTTTTAAAAGAAAGAGGGGACATTGAGAGAGAAAGAAAGCAGCAATTTTTATTTAGTTTTTCATGTAACTTTCATTCCTTGGACATGGTGCTGGGGTTTGAACTTGTGTACTAGCACACGCCAGGCAAGCACTGTAACCACTGAGCCACCGCTCCAGCCCACTATGCTTAACATTTAATACAGGTAAAACTGAACAATTTATTTGTTTAGTGTTTGCCTATATGGATAAATACTAAGCTTTCTTGTGAGAGGGACCATGGGTCTTTCTGACTCATTATTATAGATCCAGAGCTTAGCATAAGAGCACACATAGTAGGTGCTCAAAAAATGGTGAATAAACAGATACTAGTAAATTTTCTGTTCTTATTTTGTTTAATGGTAATTAAATATATCACACATTTCAACAGTTGCTCAAACTAATATCACATTTTACTTTGCTTCATATATTATCATGAATTTGTTTACTTTTTATTCTCATTCATATTACTATCTCCAATAAACATAAATCAATCTTTTTCTTTCAGTCTCTAATTTCCTTGTCATTTGTACTCATTGTTTTCCTGAACTACTGCTCATTCTAAGATTGTTTTCATTGTACCTCTGGCTCAGCCTACACTGTTCTTAGACTTCTTTTCATCTTTTTTCTTGGATTATTTTTCATATTACCAGAATATATCTTCCTAATATCTTCCTTAGGAAAGATAAACAAGAAATAAGCTTTCTGACTTTTATGTCTAAAATTGGCTTTATTTTCTCTTACATGTTATCTAAATTTTCACTTAATATAGAATTTTTCATTTAAAATTTCTTTATGGATTTTTGATATGCTGTGATGTTGATTAAAAAACTGAAGTTAATCTGATGCTAATATTTTTGAGTAATGCTTCTTTTTACCTTTCTAAAGTTTTTGTGATGTTTCTCTTCTTGCTTGGTGTGCTAAAATTTTATAAAGATATATTTAGGTCATATTTTTTCCACTTGATATTTTCATGGGGTTTGCCAATTGTTGGGTTAATAATTTTATCTTAGTTGGAAGAAACAATGACAGAATGAGAATAATCGAAGAAATATTTTCTTTTGTTATTTCTTTGTTTTAATTTCTTCATTTTTTATTGTTTTCTTCTAATACACATGTATAAGTAGATATAGGACCTTCAGGACTTATGCTTTATATCATAGTTTTACAAATTTTAATATGCAAATTTTTCTTTTTTTTTAAAGAGCATTGTTGCTTTTAGTTATTTTATTTTATTTTAATATTTTTTGGTACTGGGGATTGAACCCAGGGGCACTTAACCTCTGAGTCACATTCCCAGACCTTTATATCTTTTATTTTGAGACAGGGTCTCACTAAGTTGCTTAGGGCCTAAGTTGCTGAGGCTGGCTTTGAACGTGGGATCCTCCTGCCTTAGGCTCCTGGGCTGCTGGGATATAGGTATGTACCACCATGCCAGGCTAAAATTTTATTTTTTTCTAAGAACTCATAGAAAACTCTTTTTGTATTACAAATACAATATATTTTTGAATTTGGATACTGATAAGGTATTTCCAGTGATCTCTTTTACATTATCTCTTACATTATCACTATTTCTTCTGAGCTTAACATTAATATTTATCCAAGTTTATCTTTCTATTTGGTTTCCCTTCAATGTCTGGTAATCCTTGGTTCATCACTAATGTTTGTGTATAAATAACTGTATGTAGTAGTATAGATAGTAGCATGGGTAAACTTTGAGTTTAAACGACCCATTTGACCCAAAAAGCTATTGTCCTAAGTGGAGGGGTTGCCTTCAGTATTGGTGTCAAAAGGCAAACGCTATTGAAAAGTGGCTTTTTCTTTCCAGCACTTCAACAGTTTTGGGTACCACATTTGCCAAATAGATTAAATGCTGTATAGATTGAGAGAAAAAGGCCTACATAGGCTAGATTTCTAAGGATGGACTTCCAGGTACAGACCCTTGGTGCCTCTTCTGCCTGCTGCTTGGAGACTCAGAGACCTTTCAGGGAAAATGATTCCCAACTCTACTGCATAATTTTTCTATGTGTTTTGGGTTGAGCTTTATTTGCTCAACTTTATCTAACAATATAGTCCATCTGCATCTGATCTTCCAGGATTTCATTGACTTTTCTAGTTTGCTAATGTCACTCCTTTTCTTCCCATTTTTAAGAAGGTTATTTCAAATCCTGACAAAATTTATTTATTTTTATATGTATTTTTATTTCAATGTGAATTTAGAATGGTAAGGAGGTGAATGCAATTCTGTCTATCATCTTGAACCAGGAAACTACATAACTGTCTTAAACTTGCTCAAAAGGGTTATCTGAACTTGGCTAAAACTAATCTGGCTCTTCACAAATAGATGGACCTAACTGTAAATAGGTAAAGTCCCATACAAGTTCCCCAGACCTTGCTAATTATTCTTCATGGATCAAGTAGGATTTAATAGTGTTAAGGGCTTTGGATGGTTCTAAATTGTTCCCTGAGCCTCTTGGCAGTTTCATGTATATATAGAAGAGTGTGAT
The DNA here is from genome assembly GCA_004027875.1 of Aplodontia rufa. NCBI lineage: Eukaryota > Metazoa > Chordata > Mammalia > Rodentia > Aplodontiidae > Aplodontia > Aplodontia rufa. Next base: position 376,582 of record PVKS010000013.1, read on the forward strand.
CAAAAACAAAGTAACTATAGCAATGTGCCTAACCAAAAAAGGCTAAGCTAAAAACTTAAGTCAAAGAATTTGAACTGGCTTAGAATTTACTTTGGGGCATTACATATTTTTTATGTTAGTTGGGCTTGACCAACTCTACCTTGGATTTGCCAAGAAAATAATTGATGTAATCACAGAGCCAAGAATGATAACATGTGAAGATCTGTGGAGGATTGGCAGGACCCCAGATCACTGGGGAAAAGCCAATGGAGTACCTATTTTTAAAAGGCAATAAAAAGTTGTTTGAGAATGAATGACCTTTTACATAGAGGAAAAGCAGTGCATACTGATTACCTTAACCCAGATAAGTTTTAGACAGTCTTATGCAGTAATGGCAGTAATGAGCAGAGGAAATGTGTGCTCGTATATCACATCAACAGAACGTTAAGTATCCAGAACCAAGCTAAAGCTTCTAGTGGAAAAATATTGGATATTATTCATTTGTTATTACCATTTGATCAGGATTTTAATCTGTATCTTGTTAAAAATCTAGATAATTTAAGACTTCTGGATCTTGGCCACATTTCTCCATTTTTTGCCAGATACATGTTTTCATCCAGATGCTCCAAATAACACACAAGGATGACATTAAATTGAAAAATTTAACACAGTCGTTATTCAGATATTAATTCCTTTCTTCATAGATATGAAAGTGGTATATCAAAATTTTGTGAACATAGTGGTGAAACTTAAAAGGAAATGACAAAGTCATTATTCTAAAATCAAAAAAACAAATAAAAAGAAATAAGTGTCAGTTTAAGGTGTTTTAATTAGGAAAGTCAAAAAGAACCCTGGTAAATCTGAAGTGCTGGAGAATTATTAGGCAGTCATTGGGTGGAAGAAGATCAGGAGTCCTCAGAGTCCTCAAGCAATACTACTCACTCACTGGTTCTATAATTTGATGTATCTTTCTCTTCTCTGGCCTTTGCATCTAATGCTTTCACCACTGGAATCTATTTCTTTCCCTTTATCTTGCAAATTCTCTACTCATTCTTTAAGTCTGAACCCTGGGAAACCTTTCTTGCCTCACATTTGGAGTTAGTTTCTCTGTCTTCTGTGTTCCTTTGGTATTTTTTAAAAATGTCTTTAATAGTGTATTATAGCTATACATAATAATGGTGTTCATTTTGACATAATCACACATGCATAGAATATAATTTGTTCCATTTCAGTCCACAGCACCTCCTCCTCCTTCCCCTTCTCCCCTCACTATTCTGCCTCCTCTACTCTCTGGCCTTCCTCCATCTGTTTATTGTTTTTATAAGCTTCTACTTCACAGGTATGCACAAAGGTGGAATTCTCTATGGTACATTCAAACATGCACACAGCACAGTTTGGCCCACCTCATTCGGCTGCTTCTTCCCTTTCCTGCCCTTTCTTCCTCCTCCTGGATGCCCTCTTCCACTCCACTTGATCTCCCTTCCGTTTTCATGGTGTCCCCACCTAGCCCTGCTTACTTTGCTCTAACTTCTGCCTATGAGAGAAAGTATTTGACCCTTGATTTTCTTGTTATTTTTAAACTCAGATGCAACCAACATTTATTGAGTGTCATTACATACTAAGTGCTGCTCCATGAAATAACAGCTGCATCACAGGGGCAAAACCTCAATATGATTGCCTTATTAACTCACTTGAGGAAACAGGTCTGGAGAAGGTACATGAATTGTTCAAGTTTATTCAATTAAGCAGTAGTACATATAGATTTCAAGTATATAATTATTTGTTTACAATTCTTTCTCCATCACTGGACTTTCAACTCTTCAAGGGCAGAAAAAGTACATTATTCATCCCTCAATCCTAGCAGCTGCACAGTGTCTGGAACATGGTCAAGACCTATTTGCTGAACAAATAAATTAATGAATAAACAATGTAGTGAACTTGCATTAAAGATGAACTACACTTAAGTGTAAATAATTTACTTGTCTCATCTGGTAAAATTCATCATTCAATAGGTTTTCATTAACATTCCCACCTCCGCTTTATTCGGAGTTTGTTTTAAGTAGAAGCATTATAGGGCGTGGTGATGAAAACACCCAGCATCAAAACAGTTAAAGATGTGCTTAGGGTGGAAGCAGTATGCTGACGGGCTGGGCCTGCCTGAGGCCTCACAATGTTGAGAAGTCATCAGTTCAGTATTTTATGAGCTGTTTGTTTATAGTTAATGTGGATGAGTTACTTTGTCAGTCATTATGGAGGTAATAAAGGATAAGGACACAATCCCAGACTTCACTTTCAGAATTTCAGTGTAAGCAGGATATATGTGTTGTTCAGAATGAAAATGCATGATAATAATTGTCAGTGCCACTGGAGTCATGAAGTAAGTTACCAAGTGATAAGGGAAGATTCTTTAAAGGTTGGGATGTGAGCTCAGCCTCAGAGGGGCCTGATAGGTGGTAGGTGGTTAGTGCTTGTTGAATGTTGAGTGGCATTTTGAAGACTGAAGTTTAGGGGGGAGTCAATTCACTCTTGCAAGAATTCATCATTTAACACAAATGGACACACATAAGATACAGGATATCTCCTAGACAACAGATCTTTCTTCAAATACATTCACATTGTGTTATATCATTATTATTTTTTTTTAAAGAGAGAGGGACAGTGAGAGAGAGAGAGAGAAAAAAGAGAGAATCAATTTTTATTTAGTTTTTTTTTTCATGTGGCCTTTGTCGCTCTGAAATTTCGTTGTGTACATGGTGCTGGGGTTCAAATCAGCGTACTCACCACATGCCAAGCAAGTGCTGAGCCACTGCTCTAGCCCCCCTCTGTGTTAGATTATTAAAGAAGAATAAAAAATCAGGCTTTTTAAAGAGAGAGAGAGAGGGAGGGAGGGAGAAAGAAAGTATCAATTTTATTTATTTTTCTTCTGCTTTTTTAGTTTCTCTAACACAGTTGTATGTGTGGTGCTGGGGTTTGAACCTGAGTTTTTGTGCATGCCAGGTAAGCCCTCCAACTGCTGAGCCACTGTTCCAGCCCTGGGAATGAATTTTAAAGGTAATAAGGTCCGGTTTCAACCAGTTCTAACTTCTGGAATAGTGGAACTACCACAAGATTAATATAAGTACTGAATTTTAAGCATACATTCTTCATTCAATTTTCAGAAAATTTACCAAACAACAATAAAGGAAAAATAAAAATATGATTTAGATGCTTTTTCACAGGGTTCCAACTCTATGACAAGCCATCACAAGTGGGAAATTAAATCAGAAAGATTGACTGTATATTAAAAAACTAATTGACAATTAGTCTAGATAAAATTTTCTTATTGATATGAGAGCTTACCTACTAGCATGACAAGAGCCACGAAAGTAAATTTAGAAAGAATCATCAGCAGCTTAGAACATGAAAAGTTATAAAGTACCCATTACATTGCCCAGATGATTGTAAGAGAATCACAAGATGGTCATCCATCAGTCCTCGGCATCCCCTGACCGGATGGGAGGGTGACTAGTGACATTTGAGGAAGTCCTGCTGCACCGGTATGACTTTCTCCAAAGCTTTCCATTCCCAGAAAGAAAATTTCAAGAGAGGGCTAGTGGCTCTGGAAAAAGTGGGACACCAGTTTCCTATTGGTTCTGAGATTCTCAGTAAGAGATCTTACAAAATCTGTGAAGAATTAAAGTTGACATTTATTTAACCATTCTCTGCTTATAGAGCCACAGCCCTGATTTTGAGTGGAGAATGAATACTCCAATTTCTTTTCACCATCAACATTTATAAAAGAAAAGAAAGAGAGAATTAGATGCTTTAAAATAAGGCCTATCTAACAAAAATTCTTTTGTAAAATGAATGTTTGCTTCTAGACTGAAAACTTGCCACATTTCACGCTGGCCTAGGAAGCCTTTAAAGCGACAAAATACTTGAACGATTGACAAATGATTAACAAGTAGAGAAGCATACGGAAACGCACATCTACACAGAGCTGCAAAAGGAGGGGTGTGGGAACAGGAAGACCTGGGATGAGATGTTCTTCCTGTCTTTCAGAATGATTGTATTGGTCCTCTGAGGACAGTCATTGAAGGAACTCACCGGAAGGCCAGGTCCAAGTGGCTCCATTTTCCTTTTAATTTCATCATAGACCTACACAATGAATCTTCCAATTCCTTTCTTCTAGGCTACCCTAGCCCAGCGCTCCCCATCCCACCAGCACATCTGGGAGGTGACTCCTTTTCCCTACTACAGCACCCAGAAAACAGAAGCTCATTGCTTATGCTGCAATTTTGATAACCTAACTGGCAGAACAGTTATTCAAATTTTAAGCTTCTGAATGCAGCAAGATCAACCTGGCCTATCCACATAAATAATTTTGACACGATAAGTATGCGAGAGCGATGATAACGATAAGTGAAGCAATTACCTTGCTTTTTTGGATTATATTAAATGAAGATTCTGATAGAGTAATGAAAAGAGACAAAGCAGACAAAAAGTCTGCTGCAGAGCTTTTGGGCACTGTGTTATCTCTATTATACCATATTGAAATAGAGAAGCTATCACCAATCATGCATTTCTATGTAACTTCTGGCTTCTAACAGTGAACAATGAATAAATTGTCACAAGACAGTAACTGATAAATTGGGATTGGCAGTGCTTTTTAAAAAGCATAAATAAACTTACTAGTCACCTTTTCCTTTTCTCAAAGCAGTTTTTAGGGGTCTCAGGGAGTAGGTGGGAGGTGGAATCTATTACAACTCATGGCCCCTTCTGTTCCCTATCTCTACTCCAGCCCAGCCTTTCCACTGTTTTGTTTACTAATCAGTTTAAGGGACTCAACATCGTGTTCTGTTGTTGACACCCACATTTCACCAATCCGTGGCCCTCTCGATTTGGCATGTGGCTTGAGTGTTTGGATTTCACAGCATCAAGTTAGCTTAAAAATTTTGCTTTTGGTAATGCAAGTCTTACATAAAAGGGAAAATATAAAATATGGACGATGAGTTTCATGAGCATTAAGTTCTAGCAAAATGAATGTTCTTTAAAATCCGCAAATGCTTTAATGATGACCCCATCCTGTATTTGTACATTGTTTGGAAACATTCTCCTTATAGGAGGAGGTAGTGGTGGGCATTTCTATCATCATAAACCCCTTGGATTTCAAAGGGACCCTTAGGTGCAAGTGAATGAAGTTTTCTGATTTGAATCATTTCAACTGGATAACCCTGACAAAAATCTTTTTGCCCAGCAGGTTTGTAGGTTTAATAGTGACTTGTTTATTTATTTACGTTTTCTTTTTCAGATGCTCAATAGTATGAGAAGTTGGAGTTTAGGGATAAAAGGACTCAGTTCTTTTCAGAATTACAGCATAGACTGCTTGGAGTGTACCTGCTTGAGCTGGTTGTTAGCACACTTCCCACCAAGGTGCAGGAGAGGGAGATCGGATGTGGAGGTGGAAGGGTGGGATTTTAATCTCAGTGTTTCCATTTACATACTATTTAAGTTAGTTATACTCAAGTGTCTCGTCTGTGAAACGGAAACAATAAGGTTGGCATGAACACTTGTTAGGGGAAGAGCTTTGTAAATGACTAGGCACAATGCAAATGTTGTTAATATTGATCTGGCTGGTGCATACCTATCTCAAGGTTCTGAGGAAGGACTTGGCTCACAGCTGACTTTGGCTTTACCATGAAGGCTGGAGTTTCAAGTCAGTCAGTTGTAATGTCAGGGTGGGCTGACTTTGTTCCATGAAACAAAGAGTATGTGGTAAGCATTATCATTAGTCTTCTGCTCCTATAAGAGGACAATGTCTCTCCTCGTGCATTAAAAAAAAAAAAAAGCCGTTCACATGGCCACTTTTCAAATAGAAAAGGCCAATAAAATTATTAAGAGCAAATAATGATTAAATTATTATCATTATGGTGTTTGAAATAACATTTGTTCTGTTTATCGTGATCCAGTCTTACTGCATCAGTGAAGAATTTGCCTTTAAAGATCAGAAAAACAACAACACAGAAAGGAAGCCCAGCGCTTGCACCAAAGACAAGATCGTTGATTTTTTTGCTCTAGTTCATTACAACAGTCTGCACTGCCAGAACCTGAGCCTCCAGACAGACAGCTGGATGAGTTAACATCAGTTGTGCAGAGAGAGCCCAAGTACATCGGGGAGAGATGGCAGGAGGAGAAGGGGGAATGCTGATATTGTTGACCCCCAGGTCCGGTTAATGCCAGCCCTGGTTTGACATTCACTTGGCAGTTTTTCATTTGTAGGATTCACATAGCAAGCTGATTTCATATAACTGTTTGTTACCCATTTTGGTCTTCTTAAATGTATAGTTTCCTCCCTATAACAAAAAGGACTGGTTGCTGGTGGTACTTGAAATAAAAACAAAGAATATTTGCAATTTTCACATGATGAAAGCCAGACCTACCTCCTGATTTGAGAAATCAGCAATCTTAAAATGTAGCTGGTCCATGATCGGTACTAACCACAGAAGGAGGTGTCAGAGTTGCATCTGGTGTGGGCCTGCATAGCACAGCCACAGTTGTGGTGATTGGTCAGAAGCAGAAGACAGGATCCCCCAAAGTGCACCCTTTACTCACACTCTGCTGGCCACTAGAGCACCCCACATCTCCAAGACTCCTTGCCACTCAACAACTAAAGCTTAATGTCGGATACACCTGGGTCTCTATGTGCTTATTCTGATACCTGCTCTACTAACTGTTAATTATTCAAATATTGTGCACATTTAATTTGTGTTACAAAATCAGGTAGAAAGACTGGAGATCTATATTTTAACCCATGGGAATGAACTTCTATTTGCAGCCATTGCAAGAAGGCAGGAAAAGCCTAAAAGAATTCAAGCACACAAACTCAGGGACATTGAATCTTTTATTTATTTATTTACTTACATTTTTTTTAAAGAGAGAGGGACAGTGAGAGAGAGAGAGAAAAAAAAGAGAGAATCAATTTTATTTAGTTTTTCATGTGGCTTTTGTTGCTCCATGACTTCGCTGTGTATGCGGTGCTAGGGTTTGAACTCCTGTACTTGTGCAAGCTGGGCAAGCACTGTAACCACAGAGCCACCACTCTGGCTGACATTGAATACTTTAAATCTGTGTATATTCTATTACACAGGTGTGCGCTACCACACCCAGCTTCCATATATGCTTTTATGGGCTACTTTGGGTATACATGATAAAAATTCATAAGCTTAGGACTTTGGTACTCACTGACAAAGATCCTTGTACCAGCTAAATACCTTGCAAACATCTTATGGCATTATACCTCTGCCAACTAACCTTAAACATATGGAGCAGATCTAAAAGAATGGAGATTAACTTTATCCATACCATTCAGAAGAGCACTGACATATTTACAAGAACTGAAAAAACTATGCTGGGCTTGTACATGTCCCAGGGCATAAACATGCTTTCCATAAAGCCTAGAGAGGATGCTAAGACAGTCCAGGATCCCAGCCAATAGCATTACTTACAGATTGTAGCTTTTTTTTGGCACTTTACTTTGAAGAGAATTAAAATGAGAGGTTCTGAAGAGATTGTTAGGGGTCTGAACACTAATGGAATGAGTGCGTCTTGGAGTTTACACTAAGCCACCTGAGCAGCTCAGCAGTTGCTGTGGAATCACATCCTCCCTGAATTCACCAACACTGGTTTTGTCCGTGAAAGCTGGCAGCTGCAGTGATGTTTGTGAGAGTAGTTCATAGGGAGATTGTAAATATAGGTTTCTACTCCCTCCAGCTCTCTCAAGGGTCCATATTTTTTTATGCCTAGTGTCTAGCATGAGTGACCATTTAGCAAATATTGGTTAAAAATAAATATTCTTTGAGAATATTTTCCTACCTTATACTGTTTCTTCCTAAAATGACCTTTCATTCTCTTTATGCCCTCCTCATTTTTCATTTATTCATCAAATATGTATTGTGTACTTTCTATAGGCCAGGGATCAGGTAAGGCAAGTCACTGGGAATAGGCCCTGAATAAGACCTGCCTCAAATTTGCCACTTCTATCAAATTTTCCCTGAGTCTCTTGAGCAGAAGTCGCTCCATGTCTAGGTATTATACTCTCATTTATTATATTGATTGCATTGCACTTTAATGAGCTATGTCTGGTTCTTTCCCTTACTCTAGACTGTGACTGTCTTGCAGACGGTGAAGGGATCTGGATTCTCTCTGTATCCTCACAAGTGAAGACATGCCTATATACTGCAGTCCATCAATATGTTATTTATCACTACAGTAGATTGATTGCCAAAATGACCAGGATTCTTCACGGCTCCCCACAGCTGAGGCCTTTGCCTCAGGACCTGGTGCCTCCTTCCAACAAGAGTAGAATCTCTTTCCCCACTCCTGGAATCTGGGCTGGCCTTGTGACTTGTTCTGGGGAAAAGAACTTGGCAAAAGTGACAGTGACAGTTTTTAGCATATGTTGCGACTTGTTCCTTGAGCAAAGGAACAGGTCTGCTCTTGCATAGTTGGTCTCCTTTGTCTCACAGCTACCCAAATGCCACATACTCATGTAAAGTATCCTGAGCCATCAGCCCTTAGCCAATTCACCAGCTAAACACAAACAAATGAGCATGCTCTGTTAAGATATGCTGAGTCGGGGCTGGAGAGGTGGCTCAGTGGTATTGGCACTTGCCTGGCATGTGTGAGGATGCAGGTTTGAACCCTAGAACCATATATATATATATATATATATATATATATATATATATATATATTTTGTTGCTCTGACATACAATGAATGTCAGAGCAACAAAAGCCACATGAAAAACTGAATAAAACTGATTCTTTCATTCTCTTTCTCTCACTGTCCTTTTCTCTCCTTAAAAAAAAAAAAAAAAAGTCTGACCCAGATCAGCCAACTGTCTGCTATTCTATAAACTCATGAAAAAGAAAAAAATACTCATTGTTTGGGGCTGCTGATTTTTAGTGTGCTTTATTAAGTGGTAATAGCTAACTTATTTACAGTGACTTTTAAAACGTTTTCCTCTTTTGTTCCATCTACCTAAACAAACAGACAAATACAAAATTGTGTATGCTGTTGATCTGAGAGCCTAGCATTCAGTCTGGAGAGACACCTTCGATTCTTTGTCTTTCCTAAGTTATTCACTGCCATTCTTGGCTGTAGTTAAGAGCATGAACTCACTGAATGTCAGAACTACAAATGATCTGTGGTCATCTTATCAATACTCCCATTTTTTTTTGAAAATAGAAATAGAGTCAAAAACATTGATGTAATTTATTCAAAATGACCCAGCCAGTAATAAAGTGCAGTCTCAGCCACACACAGCCTATTTTGACGTGGTACCGGGCGAGAACTGTGGGCTCCATGGCTATGGCATCTTTCTCACCTCTTCACCAAGTTTTATCGCTCAAGTCTCCCATTTATCTTCTTTGTTTTAAAGGTACAGTTGGCACAAAATGTTCATAAACATAGTTAAACCTAATGAGGAATGCTATAAGCGTCCAAGAACGAGGTTATCTAATTGCTTCAATTACTAAATAAATGCAGGATGTGTGTTTTCTTTTGCCCCATTTATAATGTTTTTGGACCCTCTGTGCAGGCTATGCTGATGCCAAGAGTTTTCCAACAGATAGATATGTGCACACGCACGCCCCCTCATCTTGAAGCTTAATAGTCTTACAAAACACCAATTCCTCAGCTGGTTGAATGATTACAAAACTCTGACTCTGAGGGCACGATCACTCCTAAGGCTTATTTGCTAGAGTAATTTCATTTGATGGATCATGTGATTGGTGGATGACCAGAATCCAACAGAGTTCAGGCCCAGTAACTCTTCAAGAGACATAATTTTCCAGCAAGAGTGTGAGCACCATTGTCTGAACAATATGTTCTAGGGTCTAACACTTTGTGATTGGATTAATAGAAGATAATGTCAATTTTATTTGCTGAGTAGGTAAGAAGGCCATGGACTAGAGGTTGGGTAGGAAAAGCTGACAGTTGTAGTCAAAGCATCTAAATGTTGATATATTGTTTTCCCAATGCAAGTCAATAGTTAAGAAATTGATGTGTATCGTAGGCTAAATTTATAATTATCAACAGATACGAAGGAAAAGCATTTGGTATTGATCTTCTCTTAATCAGAAATCAGACTGAACTTTATCTCATGACAAAGTAAAATTAACTATTTTGTTAATTACTATAATTATTTCCCCACATTTATTTTGAAAGTAGTGCCAGTGGTAGAAAACTATCTCCTTAAATTGCCTTGCTTCTTATGAATTAGATTCATATGATTTTGATAAATGATTTTATTCTCTCCCTTACACTTGCTTTGGGGCTTTTTGCAACATGATTTTTCAGAAAAATGCCTTGGTGACTTAAAAGTAAAGAAATGAGAAGAAAGGTCATACTGTAAAGATTAACTACACGGAGGGACAGCAGGCCTCAGATCTGCCTGCCAATCATGGGGAGTCTCATCTTTCCCTTCCTTTTCACTCAAACAGTGTTTCAGAACCACGGAGTGCTATGAGCAAGAATTAAGAAGTCATGGTGACTGGCAAAAGAGTTCTTAGCCAAGGATTACTGCAAATGTGACTTTTGGCTCAGGCCTTGGTTTTCCCAATGTTACATCATAGTTGAAACCTACTCTTAAGGAAATGAAAGAAAATTCTCAGGTCACCATGAAGAGTTAAGCCCTGGAATAAAGGTCCCTGCTTCTGTGTCCTCCAAGCAAGTCTTCATCTATTTCCACAGAGGCCTCAGACCTCCTTGACTTTACCATTGTTCCTTTTTTTGGACTTTACAAACTACCTCCATCTCCCTCTTCTGGTTTGTTTAGAAGCTGAAAGAGCTTAGACAACAGAAGGACCATTTACTCTATCAGGACCAAAAGGAAAGATATTATTTGCTAATTTAAACAGCTTATCATCTAGATAGACATAATTCTCTGAAGGGCTGACTGTCAGCAGTATCTTATAGAGATACCAATTCTTCACTAAAATACTAAGCCTTGAAATGGCCTTTTCCCACCTGACTTGCAAAGCAGGTGGAGTAAAGGTGAATGTAAAGTTTAACTGGTGTTTTCATCATGGTAGTCAGAATATAAGGAAATTCACTCATACATACACACATTTGTCCATCAAGCAGCTGTTAGGCACCTACTGTGTGCCAGGTACTAGTGGTCCCACATTTTGCTTCCCATGTTCTCAGACCAGTATCACACCTCAGAGACAGGAATGAAAATGGAAGATTACAGAACATTGATAGGAACTTTTTAAAAAGGTATTATTTGAACCCTTTTAGTAAAACTAATTTCTATGTCTTATTTGATATTTACAGGAAGATCAAGGTTTTTTGCTTAGGACATCTGTGGATTGGAGAGATGGCCAATAAAAAGGCCAGGAGTTGAGCTGGAGGCAAACATACTGCCAAAAAGAACGTAGAAGGGGCACCTCATCTATGTTTGGGAGTGGAGGGAGGGAGGATTTGAGAGGCTTGCTGAAACACATGACCCGTAGCAGGAATCCTGATATAAGTGTGACTTGATTTCTAAAGCAGTACACTAACAGAGAGGATTAGAGAGGGACCAACACTGTAACTTCTCTTTAGTCTTTACCCAGCAAACTCTATGCACAAGAGTACTAAGATCCACTGAAACGTCTTTCAGGGTTGCCCATATCATATTCCGGCAAGTCAATGAGAATTCTACAGTTTGTTCAGCTTGCTTATTCTGGGAAGTCAATGAACTCATCTGGCCTGCTCATCTGGAGGGGTGATGCGGTTTGTACTGTGTTTTGTGGTTAGCATTCATTTATGTTATTATTACTGATGTTATCTGTTATGGATGTCTGAGTAAAAGGTTTTTTTTTTCTTCCTCCCCAGTGGCTCAAGGCAAAGGAGAGTTTTACCAACAAACAAATAAACTTAAAATTGCCCAACACAGAGAAAATGTGGTGAAACCTGTTCCCTGATAAACACATTGGCATTTTCCTGTGGAAGTTTCTTGTTTTCTAAAGAATGGCTTTCTTGTTGTCCCCAAGTAGTTCTATAATACTTTACAAGGCTACACAAAAGATTGAAAAAGGTGGGTATTTTTCACGGGTAATATGAGACTTTAAAATTTCCTTAGAGTTTTTAGGGATTTTTTTTTGCACATTTTATACATTTTACATTTAATATACTCATGAAGGCTGTTCTGGTTTATCTGTGAGTAACTAGACTCTACCTTGGCTCAGACATTCCTAAATCCATCTATTTTAAGAATTTTAAAGTACCTCTTATCATTTCAGAATTCAGATTCAAAGTCAGAGAAAGGAAGGGAGATACTTATTCTTGGCCTCAGTCCCATTCTGAACAATATGAGGTAGATACAGAAGCTGGAAGAATGAATTTAGGATGTGTACAGATTTTATTTTAAAACTACTTACATTTACTTACATCCCCTTTTTCATGAACAAGCAAATGGTAGTTTTGCAACAATCTTTTCCAAGTAAGAACACATCTATTGTGAAAGGAACACTCTCTTCACTCTTCCTGGGTCTCTTTTAATAAAAATAAAGCTATATCTCACTTGTTTGCCGGAAGATTAAGATACTTTGCTTAGAAACACTCTTGTATCAAGGAAGTTCAGCAACAACCAAAAAAATCCCCAAAACAAACAAACAAACAAATAAAAAACATGAGACCATCTGTCTCCTGAATTCTTGGAAACTTAGGTACATAGATCAGGAAGGTGGAACTCAGTATCAAGTCTCATTTCCAGGGCACAATGAATCTGCAATGGGCCAACTGAGGCTCCCAGGCTCCTTCATTCCGTGAAGAAGCTCATAGGAATTTTTTAGGCCACTTATTTTTCTCTGCGTTTTGGAGTTTTTCTAATTCTAAACATGACTAGAAATGACTCCACAGTAAGATTAAAAGGACCATGTACAGGTTATTTCTTAAAGCCCATCACTCCATTGCCAAAGCTTTTGTCCTCCTCTACATAAGAAGACACATGATATGGTTTAGATATCAGCTGTTCCCCAAATGCTCATATGAGAGTCAATGCAAGAAAGCTTAGAGGTGAAATGATTGGGTTATGAAAGCCTTAACCCAACCAGTGAATTGATGCCCTGATAGGGATTAACGGAGTGGTAAATGAGGGCAGGTAGGGTGCGGCTTGAAGAGGCGTGGCACAGGAGGCATGCCTTTGGGGTATAAACTTTGTATCTGGCCAGTGGAGTCTCTCTCTCTTTCTCTGCTTCTTGACCATGTCTTAAGCTGCTTCCCTCCATGACGCTCTTCCACCACGATGTTCTTCCTCACCCCAAGTCATAAAGAATGGAGTCTGCTGTCTATGGACTAAGACCTTTGAAACCATAAGCCCCCCCAAATAAATTTTTCCTCCTAAAATGCTCTTGTCAAGTCTTTCAGTCACAGTATTAAAAAAGCTTACTAAAATAACACAGCACAAGATAAAGTCCCTATGTCACACGGCCTCCTCTTCATTCCTGATATTTGGTACATAGAGTCAGTTGCACCTGGGAGATCTTGTGTATTTCTCTCTCAGGTCTCCCTTTCTGGGTCCTGTGATGGAATTCTGTTGGGTCTCATAGGCTTATCTCTGAGTTTCCTGGCAAAGCTGCACATGCCAGCAGCCTGATCATTTCTATCATTTTCTGGTTTTTCTATTTCATTTCAGCTCATCTTCCATGGGCTCCTGTCTTCAATGAAGTTTTTCCCTAGTGAGATGTGTACAAGTGTCCTTTTGTGCTCTTCTTGCTTGTGTGTCCCTTTACCATCACTATGGGGCCATTTCAAACTATCATTTTTAAAGGTCACATGTTTTGTTCTTTATGCAGTTGAGCCTGACAATGGGTTAATGACACCCCCCCAAAAAAACCATATTAAAATTACATTCTGTACGACCATAAGCAACTATTGAGTAAAAGAAGAGGAGCAAAAGAAGAGGAACACAAATATGCTCCTTCCAAGAAACCAACACTGAAGGTATTAGTTAAAATGTTAAACTATATTAGCCAATTACGTAAAATCCTTTTATATTGCCTTGCTTCATTTCAAACATGGCATGGGCTATTTTGTCTGTGAACTCAAGTGGAACAAAAAGCTACAGAATGCAATTTGTGTCAGGAGCCGGACTACAGAAGGACAACTAATTCTAATTAGTACGAATTCCCCATAGGCCAGAGGGAGGCCAAGTGCAGGAACCAACTGCCTAATGCTGTTTCTATCTTGCAACAGGTGGGCCAAGGCCTTCTAAAGGTTGTCATGGCAATAGCTAATGGTAGACCTTTAGCCGGACACCAGTAATTAATTGCAGGCATGTCCAGCCTTTGAATGTGATATCTTTTAATACATTTCTGAAATAAAAGAAGACTGGCTCTTCTAATTGGTTAAAATTAAAGCAGCAGAAGGCTTTGCCAAGAACTACTGCAATATAATGCAAGTCTGATTTTTGGCCTCTCAAACTTAGATTCTTTGCCTATCGCTATATGAAAGAGTAAAGAGAAAGGTATTTATTTCTGATAACAGTAATATTCTGTTGAATGTGGACTCAAGAGTCAAATATTCATGCAATGCACTAAGACTATGCTTCAGGCCTGTAAAAAGCATACCTTCAAAATTCTGTCAAATTATCAGAAATGCTTATCTGATTTCTCAGGCCTGAGTGTGTACAGCCTACAGGGCAGCTGTCACTCGGTTAGCAGTCATCTTCTGTGACGGCCCTATGCTTGAGGGTGGCCTTCTGAGCAGAGCTTGGTTTGAGGAAGTGGCCAAGAACTGGGTCGTGGTGGAGGTGCTCAGAGGGTGAGGGGAGTGAAAAAAGACAGCTGCACTGTGTGCTCCCCAGAAGTGCTCTGGATGCCCAACCGCAGATCCTGGGTACGCATCCCCCTGTCTACAAACAGCCCCAAATCCACTCTGAGCCTGCAGGGATGGCAGTTAGGAAACAAGGCATGGTTCAGTATTAATTAAAATGCTTGAGAATAGTGTAAGAAGACAATGTTCTTTTCCCTTTGGATTTCTTTCTTTCTCTCTTTTTCTTTTCTTTTCCTTTCTTTCTTTTTTTTTTTTTTTTTTTTTTTTTGTACCAGAAATTGAATCCAGAGGTGCGTTATCACTGAGTTATGTCCCCAGCCCTTTTGATTTTGAGACAGGGTCCTGCTAAGTTGCTGAGGGTCTCACTAAATTGCTGAGACTGACCTCAAATTTGGGAGTTACTGAGATTACAGGCACGTGCCATTACACCCAGCTTCCCTTTAGATTTGAAATTGTGTTCTTGCATGTTCTGAAATTATAAGGTGAAAGGAATAACCATGCCAGGAACAATATTTAGCATGTGTTGAATCTTACTGAGTGCCAGGCACTGTGCTAAGTGCTTCACATGCATCACTTGATTTGATTCTCGTAATAACATTAGGAAGTAGGTACTGTTATTATTTTAGCTTTAAGTATCAGAGAATTGAGGGTTAGGGAAGTTGACTTGCCCACTGTCTTCCAGTTAGTGAGAGAGAAAATCAGTGAAACGAGGCTTGACCCCAAGTTGTAAGCTGTTAACAAAAACAACGCCATTAAAACAGTGAGTTGAAAATTGATTCTCTCTCTCTTTAATGCATACACACACCAACCTGTGAGCTGAGCTGTGTTTATTCAGTGTAGAAAAAGCCAACTCCCCTTTTAAGTTATTCAATCCAAAGCACATTATGTAATCTTTGACTTAATTCTGAACCCTGAACCTGAGTTCCTGATCTATGGCCCCATTTAGTGAAATGATTTTTATGAGAGACCTTTTATTAGATGTTTATATTTTTAATCACAGGCCCATTCTTCTTTCTTCCCTTTTTGTTGAACATATGGGAAATGCAATTATTCTCTTCCTTATTCTAATGGTTAAAAAAAAGTGAATAAATAAGGAAGGAGCAGTCCCCTCCTCACTGTATCAGTCAATAACTTACTTGACATTTTCCAGTCACTCCCTTTTTCATTCCTGATGTTTTTAAACAATAATGTTTTAGTAAAACCAAGTCAGAATCAATCCATCTTAAGAAATGGATGTTTTTAAAATATGAGTTTCTAAGCAAAATGATGCAGAATTATATATTTATGTGAATTAACTCATATTCATGGTAATACAGATTTTCCTGAGTGAACAATTTCCTATTCAATGAATGAAAAAAATATACATAGGAGTATTTTTTAAAAGATATCTCAATTCCTTCAGTGAGAGTTTGAGCTGGAGACAATTGCTTTTGCTACTCTCCAAGTGCAAAAGAAGAGGCAGTGCAAGAAGAAAAGCAACGCTGAGGCATCTTCAGAAATTCAGTTCCTGAAAAAGTGTCTTTCTGTTCTTTGACCATCTTATGACATGGTAGGTGGGCAACAGTGTACGCACCGTGTATGACAAGTCACAGGATTGGAGTATGCATATTACCTGTCCCTGCAAGTACTTTCCGATGTTTCTCTAAGAATTACATAAGGCCATGTGCACAAGAAAAAAACAAAAACCAGAGCAATTTGTTTTTTATCCACTGTAACAGACAGAAATTTCTGGGCTGTGAACTTCCAAAGGCGAAAGACTTCAGTGTCTTTGCTATCTATGATCCTGTTCCTTTACCAGCTCATACTGTGCAGTAAATAAGGCAGCCATTGGATTCTTGATGGATTTACTTGTACCAAACAATTGAAATGAAAATTCTCCAGAGAGCTGTGACCTCCCCTGCTTGGTTACTAGAGTCATTTTATTAATGAAATGCTTCCAACATGACCTCCCAAGATTTTTTTGACTCATATTGCTTGGGTGGCACTAGAGGCTAAAATGGGGCTCCTTTTAATAACACATTTGCATAAGTTGATCTGAAAGATCCCCATGTGAGTATGTGACTCCAGGGTTGGCCTGTCATCTCAGAGAAGCCTGAGGTACTTGTCCCAAAGAGATCAAAACTCAAGAATTAACTAGTCTTCATAAAACGAGAACATCTCTAGGAGCAGTAAAACAAATGATTATCATTTCTTTTTGGCGTTGGACTATGCCAAGCTAGAGAAAAACAGAGCTCTCAAACGTTGACAATCTGGTATATTGAAGTATGACCATTATTTTTTATTTTCCACATTTTTGGTCCAAAGACAGTTCTGAGTAATTGATTCCCATAATGAGCTATGGTTCGTTAGTCAATTTAATTTATAATTGAATTGGATGGATGTAACTCTGTGTAAAATTGTCTCTGAAGAATCTGTTTTGTTCGTCTGTTCAACTTCTGACAGGGATGGAAGAAAATCTAAATTACTCCCTCCTGCAAGGGGGAAAAATGCAGAGTCTCAGCCTCCCTGGTGAAATTAAGAGAAAAAAAATTTTTAATAGTTGCCATGCAAAAATATTATGGCTTTACTAAAATTTACACAAGCATGTCAATTAACACATTCATGGCAAGGATGGTGGATTCAGGAATCTGAGTAAATGCCTGAGGCAAAGACCTTTTCTGAGTACCAGGAAGCATTTCTCATTATTAGAAAGAACACCAGGTCTCTCTGCTTTTATTTTTATCAGTTATTGACAAAGATTGTCTTATTGCTAGGTAAATATGCCTGGGAAAACAATAGCTCTAATTCTCCAGGTGTTTTGCAATCATCACAAGTTGTATTTTCTATACATTTTCAATAATGGCATAATTTGGGGAACAATTATTAAAATAACCATGTAGAGATATTTTTTTAAGTTTTGAAAGACTGTCAGGAAATTTTTAACTTTAATTGTTAACAACAGGCTTTCATTTTCTCTCAAAGATTTTCTCTTATTCCCCAAGCCCTTCCCATTTAAAACTTTTACAACCATCTTAGCACACACTCCAAACAAAGCCATAATTATGTAAAAAGAAATGTTTTACAGTTAATGCCATCTAAGACACTCACCAAGTGCCAAAATGCATAGGATTTTGGTAAAAGGCAATCTGTTCTTTGAGGATAATGCATGCAAACTACTCTTGTGCAAAACCTGAGGCAGGAATAGTATCCTGCCTTAGATCACACCTATGGAGCTGACTTTGATACTATGCCCAGAAGTGGGTTACAGGCTGTGATTTGAATGAAGTTTAATCATTTTTAGAAGCAAAGGGCCTTCAGGGTACTCT
Source organism: Aplodontia rufa (assembly GCA_004027875.1). Lineage (NCBI taxonomy): Eukaryota > Metazoa > Chordata > Mammalia > Rodentia > Aplodontiidae > Aplodontia > Aplodontia rufa. The sequence goes on from PVKS010000013.1 coordinate 394,666, forward strand.
TGTTCCATAAGACTTATTATATCTAAGAAAGACGAAGGCATAGGCTTTATTCTTCCTTGTTAACAATGGTGATACAGTAATGATCTCTAATGATGGAGTGTTGCATGAAATAGACTGACTGGGAAGAAAAGCGGATGAAAACAGCTGTCATCTTGCATCGTCAAAAGCTGCTCTTATGTGGACAGAGAGATCATGAATTCGTGTCCCAGAATCCGATGGAGAAGGCATTATATCACTGTATGTCCACTGCCATTTCTGTGGGCTTTAATCTAATCCCTTGCAAATGTTAAAAATATATATTTTAGTTAGTTATAGTGATATGAATAAATGAGGTTGAATTAAGGTGGGTCAGGATATAAAGTTCAAATGTTACAGTTCTCGAGAGACAAATCTTTTGCAGTTTTTCTTTGCTCATATACACCTGGCTATTCTCTTTCCCTGACCTTCTCAGGGTTTTAACCAGATTTTTTTCTTAACTTATGACGTGGATGAAAAAGATATTTCATTTGGAAAAATGCTTTCCAAATGAGCCAGTCTTGACTTTCGTGCTATGATTCTAAACAAAGCAGGAATTAGCTTTATTGGATGGACAAAATCACCAGAGATCACTTAAATTCATAATTGTTACTTTCCTACTGAAGAATTTTTAGTAGGACTCATCTTTTATGTAAGTCAGCTATGTAAAATGGATTGAAAGGTGAATCTAACAAAATATTCAAACCCATATCAATCATTCATACATAATGCACAGTTCAATGAGGGCCGACTCCAGAGCCCAGATAAGCAGTGTCACAGTAAGTTATGTTCTATGGCAGCAAAATCAGTTGTGATCAATCACCTAATAACCAGCCTAAGTTATATTTTTACTTCAATCCTTAAACTCTTTTGAGTGTACTTTGAAAAGTATTGTTTTTATCTGAAGTAGTAGATCGATACCTATGATCAATAAGCATTCGCTTCCAACTAACAAGGACAATGGTGAATGAATTCCTTGATACGTTTTCATAGCAAAGAAGGTTGGGCTGAATAGGAGATCATTAACATGTCAAATTTTAGGAGAGGTGGTCTTAAAAATCTCCTTCAGGACAACTTTCAGAGACTGTCCCTGTTCTTCAAGATATTTGTTCCATTTCTAGGATTTCCAATAAGATCATTAAAATGTTTTATATTGATAGCTTCTGAAGTTTCAATCCAGATTAAGTAAAATGTAAAGCATTATTTGATGGCATTGGCCTTTGTGAAATTTATAATCTGTTCTGTTATGAAAATGTGTTAAAAAGTGTGTGAAAGCTTCGCAATAACAATCATGCATATTATATATTAGGAGATACAGGGTCCTGTTCACGGGCCCATGCTCTCCTCTGGGCACAAGATCATTTTAAGTGTTCTGCTCACTAGTCTTGATATCAAGAGAAAGAAGGAAGATTGGACACTAGCAACATGGACGTGAGTCAATCTTTTATAACTGTTCATTAGTTTGCACACAATCTTCTTTAACCAGTTTTTCCATGATAGATGCAGTGGCTTCATTGTGTTCAGAAACTGCTAGTATATATATTTTTTCCACTGACAAAAGTATTAAGGAAAATTCCAATAGAGGTATTTCTCCATTGTCATGGTTTTGACCAAAAACCCCAGCTTTCCATTGATTCAGTGGCTTGAGTTCTACATGAGCAGAGGGTTGACCTGGGTGAGAGATTCTTTTTTTTTTTTCTGGAGGCATTTTTAAAAAAATTTTTTTAGTCAGAAATTTATTTGTTGAACAATCACACAAACTTCTAACGCAATTACATATATATATTATATATATATTCTGAAAATAAGATTTACCCCCAAGAGCCTCCCGCCAATTACCCACACTTATCCCTCCCCCCTTTCCCAAAACATCTCTAAAAATGTATTAGGCTGTATGACATTACTCATTATCCAGATTTAAAACATGATACTAGACTTCCTTTCTCTATGGTCAGGGTTTAGCTCCTGCCTCCACAGATGAGTGAAGACAGTTGATCCTTGGTTGTCTGGGTTATACTGATTTCACTCAGCATAATTTCTTCTATAGCCATCAGTTTACCTTCAAAGGCTGCAATATCATTGTTTCTAATTGCTGAGTAAAACTCCATGGTATATATGTACCACAGTTTTTAGATCCATTCATCCAGTGAGGGACATCTGGATGAGAGATTCTTAAGACCTGGGCAGCATCACAGAGGCAGATGGGCCAGAAACCAGCATCAAGAAGAGTAGCAAGCTTTAGGGGCACTGGGGGAGACAGGGTAGAAAGTGGAATGAGGAGGGAGGAAGGTACCCATTCCTTCTGGACTAACGGACTTCAGCTGTGCTAATTAAACACCCTTAATAAAAAATTCTTTAGAATGTACTTCCCCATATCTCTTTATAAATTATATGGATATGTGCTATTATCATCTATTAACATCTTAAGATACAACACCCAGAGCAAACTTAAATCATGGATGGTAACGAATATAATAATCATTTAAATTTTTTGGGGGGGTAATTTTTAATGGACTTATTGTCACATAAAATTACATTGTCCTTATTTAGTTAGAAACATAACTATGGAAGAACTCATGGTAAGAAGAGTAGATGTAGTAGCCTGGTATTATCTCTGATCTGAATAGCTTTTGCAATCCTTATTAATTTCAATCTATAGAATTTACAGCAATTTTAGAATATAAGGTTCTTACTCTGTAAAGCCAATATAACTGAAATTATAAAACAGATTCTGTAAGTTCATTTTCTTGGTTCAGGTAACCTGTAATACTTGTGTCTTCTGTGTGACGTCACTTCCTGCCCTCGGAATTAAAATGTTACTGCCCCACTCATGATACACACATCAGATTGGGTATACGTATAAACTCTGAAGAAAAGGGGGACAGTGAAACACCAAGTGCTTGAATGCCTTTTTCTGTTCCCAAAAACCTAGCTAAGCTAAGGAAACAATAAGCAAATCTGAGCCAGAAAGTCCAAACACATATTATCTTGAAGGATACTGGCTTTCTCTTATGCATATCGGGAACTAAGACAAGTTAGTATTATCTTTAAAATGCTACTTTCTTGCATGTACACCGAGATATTGCTTCTTAGGATGCTGGTCACATAAGCAAACTAAGCAAGCTAATGCTACTTATGTCACTGCTTCTGCAGCAAAACATATAAAACCCCTCTTTGAGTGAGGAAGTGAGGGCACTGTGGAAAAGATACATGTCACTTGTCCAGCCAGCCACCACTGGGCACAGGGCCATGAGGGATGGAGGCACTGTTTGATAAAACACCATGAGGGAGAGAGGTGCTAACTGTCACCTGGTTGCCACTGAACCCTTCTTGAAGCAGTCACTGATCTCTTGTAAGTCTTCCTCAATAAATCATGTCTCTCATGCTCTCTGAACCCTTTCTTTGGTCTCTCTCAAAACTACCCCACTGCCCTGGCACAACTGGGCTGTGGGCAAGACAGCATAAGTGTCACTCAAGTACTCATAGGGTTTATATTTTACATAAATATAGTTATAAATGAATAATTGAATACTTTTCATGCATAACAGAGCATCATCTTGTGCAGCCATTTTGAAGATCACTGTGCTAACTTACAGGGAAAATACCCAACTGTTCTCTGGGAGAATTTCACCTGTCGTGAATTCTGTAATTCTATGGGTAAAGGTAGCGTAATTTACAGACAAAGAGGGGCTTCACTTCTACTTCCTTGCCCTTTAAGGATTTTTTAATCCACTCATTAATTCTATAAATATTTCCTGGGAACAATCTATAAGCTTTGGCATTCAGGGTCTCTGTCCATGTGGTGTAATGGAAAATACGCAGACAGGAAATTGTAATTTATGGGAGTAAGTGCACTGATGACAGCAAGCACAGGTGCTGAAGGCACAAAGAGGGACAGCTCACCAGGGTGTATCAGGTCAAGGAAAGCTTTAGAGGAAGTGATGTGAGAGTGAGACCCTCAAAATAACTAAGGTTGATCCACAGATGAGAAAGAACAAAGTGCCCTAGAGGAACAGAAGGCTCTCCCTGATGGCTGGGCTGGTGCAGTTGGAAATTAGAATGAAAAAGTTAAAAGAGAGGTTAGATTAAGCAAGGTTTTATATGTTGTGTCAAGGTTTGAACTTTATCCTGAGGGCAAAGGAAAGCCATCAATGACATTTCCACATTGGACACATATGATTAGAGGAAGTTCAGTTCAGAAAGTATTCATGATAATGCCTGGCACATGCTAAGCAATCAATATGTGTAATCTCTGATTAACATTATTATCGATATCAATTCCATTATCAAATTTGATTTGCTATTACTATTGCTATCAGATTGGATTTGTGGAGTGATCCTTCTACTTGCAATTTGGAGAAGAGACTGAAGAAGACTAGACATTTTATCTGAGCCCATTGTTCTTAATAATTTCTTCTTTATTTCCTGAGATTTGCTCAGCCTATTTAGTTCTATGCCTTCTTTCTTAAATATATTTTTTATAGTTTTGAATTTATGTATATATTTATTACAGAAGTGGACCAAGTGAGAAGAAGCCAGAGGTGACCCCAAGAGAAGCAGAAATGGGTAAGAGTTGGAGAAGTGTTACCAAAGAACTCTCTTTGTAGAGAAGCACATATTTTGTATGGAAAGGATTTCACACAGGGTTGTTAATTATACATTGTTAATAAATAACTGTTAATTGACAGTTTTTATTTAAACCTGAAGAATCTTCCCATTCTTAAATGACTTAGTTTTCTAGCATAGATGAGTTACTTTTTCTATATGAAAATATCTATCTTTTCCCTCTCCTTTGAGGGGAATGTGTTGTGTGTATGTATGTTTGGTACATTTTATATAACTACATAGTCTTTGACTTGCCTTCTTGGAGCCATTAAAAACAGTTATTTTGTTTTTTTAAAATTTTGTTGAGCATTATTTGAGTATTGTTGCATTAACTTCACAAGTTATATCCCACTGAGGTAAATTCTTCATTGACCACTAAGGATCAAACATCTCTTTACATTATGTAAATAATAACAAAGCTCTTGCTAATGGTGTTGCTAATGATTTTGAAGATAATTTCTCTTTGTTATCAATATCTGTGCAGAAAAATTTAGAGATTGTGTTTCTCTGATGTCCTCAGGCTGTCATCTTGCTAAAGGGAAATAGCTCTAGGACCTTTCTGTTGTGTGTCAGTCTCAGTACAAAAAAATGTTGAAATGGATACAGATGTGGAGTTTTACATTCCTGGTGGGGAAGATGAGCTACAGAAAATTATCTCAGAAATGGTCAGGAGAATTGACAAAAAGTACCATTTTTAAAGAACAGGCACTGAGTGTTAAGGGGATAAAGGACTAGATGCAGTAAAAACTGAGCTGTGTTTTAGGCATTTCATCATGCAAGGAAACAGGCAGCTTATTCCCAGTTTTGGATACACTAATACCTGCTGTGCTGAAATTAAACATTGCATGAAACAGGTATTTAGAATGCCCATCAGAAAAAAAAGATTAAAAACAGTAAATCTCAGGCCCATGAGGCCTACACAAAAGCTGGCAAACAGCCTTTTTTGCAACAGACTTCCTTCTTTTGAAGACAGCAAACTTCAGCCTGGCCAGACAAAGATCGAGCACAAATATTGCAAGGAAATATTTTATTTTATTTTTCTTTCTTGCATGAAGGGCACTGACACCTCATTCCTTTACTTCTTTAAGATTTCTTCCCAAAGGAAACAATGGAATTCCCAGAGTGTAGAAGATGCACTGAAGGAAACAATGTGAAGTTGGAAGAGCACCTCTTCAGATGATGTAAGAGTAAGTCCGAGTGGAGACGTCTGAAGGAGCTACCCATTCATGGACAGATCATCCGCACCTGTCCAAGTGTGCAATTGTGGAATACTACACCTCAGTGATTTACCTGCAACAAGAGATGGTTTTCCTCCAAATAAATAGCAGAAAAATATTGGTTTATGATTCTGCTTAATAAGTCTGAAAATGCACAGGAAAGGCAAACATAATTTAAAGTTGGCATTGGAAAGCTAAGGGTACATAATTTGGAAAAGATGACTTTTTGTGCACATTGTCAAGTTATAGCTTATTTTTGACTTTTATGTGTGCTTTCCCTTTTGGGTACATTTTCATCCAATACTATTCCAGATTTATATGTGTAATATAACCTAGAGAATGATGTACAGTATGCAATACTGCTATTGTTGGTACTATCCATTTACAATAATAAAAAGTTAAAAAGACAAAATGTAATGATAATAATAAACAAAAAATCAATGCGTTTCTAGATTTTCATTTTGGAGCATTTCCTCTAGTGGGTATCAGTCGACTGTTTTACTTTCTCTTTTTATCTTCACTTTCATTTTTTCACCATTCTTATATTCTTCTAGGTTCCTAACTTATCAAATATTACCTCTTATTTTCATATTTGTGATAAGCTTTTCACTTTTTTTTACATTTTGCTTTTTCAAGCTTCCATATTTTCTTTGCCACTATTTTAAGTTTTTTCTCTGCATTTGTAGAGTATATTCAAAGCAACTTTGTATGTCCCCACCCTTTCTCCCCTCCTCTCATATTCATTTTTCCCCAGAGTTTAGTATCTCAACTGATTTCTTGTCACTTTCTTCATTCTTCATTATTTCTTCTCCTTTCTACTTCTTTCATTATCTTCTACTTCCCTCTCTCCCTCCTTTCCATTCCCCTTTTGCTTTTCCCCCCTTTCTATCAGTGTATCTGTAGTCCTTCCTTGTTTGTTTCTTTTCCTTACATGTGCTTCATTCATTGAAGAATTTAGCTTGGAAATGCTAAAATGTAACTTAAAAATTTTCCTTGGAGTACTGAGAATACGAGCAGAGTGCAAGGTGGTAATAATTCATGAGGAAAATATTACATCAGCAACAAGTATCTTATGCAATATTAGAACAAGGCTTGATATTGGGTTGATCAGTGCCTTTTAGAAATCTGGGGACTGGACCATGGGTCTGCAAGTCTTCCAGGCACTCTTAGCTTGTAAACATGCCATTTTATCCAAGAAAGCTATTAGAACCCAGCAACTGTTGTGAATTCATCAAATTCACCTGCAGTCCCAGAATGCTGTGCTATGTGATTTGCAGGTTTTTTGCCTGGGTTGCTGATGGCTTGCTGGCCTTCAAATGTGATAGGCACATAGCAAATGTGGCTGTATATCAGAGCTTTGAAGTTAGGGCAGATCCAACAGGAGAACTCTTGGTATCAACTCTGGAGTCCCAGATCAGACCCCACCCAGAGCATGAACAGAAGATACAGCAAATTGTTTGCTTTATCTGGGAGGCTGGGAGGTAGAGTTAAAGATAATCAATTAGTTACTAATACTATTCTCTAAATTTTATAATTTAAAGAAGTGAAGGGCAAAGATTTCTAAATGAAAGGAAGATTCCTAGATTCTATTTTTGTCTTTTTTATGTTTTTAAGCTGTCTTGGCAGATCTACTATAGTGACCATTTTTAAACTATTTTAGGGAGAAAAGAGTTGGAAATTGCATCTTCATTTCATTCAGAACATGGTGTGTGTGTGTGTGTGTGTGTGTGTATGTGTGTGTGTGTGTGTGTGTGTTGTGACCTTTACTTTAGTTCATCAAACTCACTGTGGCTTCTGGCACCTCCTGGGTTTCTAACCCCTAGGCAGGATACAGTGAGTGATCTACTCCATGTGCCCCTGGAGGGGGCAGACACATGAAGTAGACCTCCCTAGCTGGGGCAGCCTTGGGGCTCACCTCTTTCCTTGCATCTTCAGTCTCTGGTGTGTCGCTGTTTCTCTGGGTTAGGCTCTTACCACACAAGCCTACTCTTCCTTGACTGTGGATCTGCTCTTCTCCAAACAACCTTCTCATTTCCGAATCCAGAATTGGAAGAAGCAGCGCAGATGTGACATATATCTTTCTTCCAACAAAGAGAAAGAACAATAGAGATAAAGGAGGCAGTTGTTTTAATGCTTGCGCTGTGGGAGTCTTGTTAAAGAAGGCAGTGCCAACCCCTATGTCATGTAGTGTTGATCTTACTTTTTCTTCCAGCAAATGTGCAGTTGATGGTTTAATTTCCACGTCCTTGAACCATTTTGATTTGATTTTTGTTCAAGTTGAGAGGTAAGGATTCAAATTTAGTTGTCTGCATATGGCTGACCAGTTCGTCCAACACCATTTGTTGAACAAGCTCTCTTTCTTTCACGCTATATTTTTGGTCCCTTTGTCAAATATCATATGGTTGAAGGTTTGAGAGTTCATCTCAGTATCTTCTATTCTGTTCCACTGTTCTTCAATTCTGTTTTGGTACCAATACCACACTGTTTTTGTTACTATACACCTATATTATAAGTTCAGGTCAGGAATTGTGACACCTCCTGCTTTTTCTTTTCTGCTTAATAATGTTTTGGCTCTTCTGGGTCTTCTGTTCCATATGAATTTGAGAATTGCTTTTTCTTTATCCAAGAGTATATACATTGGTATCTTGATGGGGATGGCATTGCATCTGTATAGGGCTTTGGGTAGAGTGGCCCTTGCGATTATATTGACTCTTCCTAACCAAGAACATGGAATGTTCTTCCATCTACTCAGGTCTTCTATTATTTCCTTTTTTAGTGTTTGGTAGTTTTCATTGTGGAGGTCCTTAATATCCTTTGTAAGATTGATGCTCAAGTATTTTTTTTTTGAGGAGATTGTGAATGGGACTCAAAAAAACTGAATACCCAAACCACAAATGATCCAATCAATAAATGGGCTAGGAAGCTAAATAGATATTTCTCAATGGAGGAAGTCCAAAAAGCCCATAAATATATGAGAAAATGTTCTACATCACTAGCAATCAGAGAAATGCAAATCAAAACTTCACTGAATGGCATCAGCCTTGGTTTGCACTGGTATGATGCATTTGTTCATGATTGTATAGCAACAATTCCCTCCTAAATGTAAAACTATCTTGAATGGAGAAAAAAGAGAGAAAGAGAGAGAGAGAGAGAGAGAGAGAGATTTGTGAAGAAGACAGAAGACAGTTGTGAAGGCCCTTAAAGCTTCTTATACCTGACTTTAACTCTCATTTCATTGGCCAAATTAGGTCATATGGCCAAGGCTGAGCCCCAGGCAGTTTGCTCCTCCCACCAAAGGTTCTGTAAGGGGTCCAGGGGCAGTGAGGAGGGACAGGAATGTTCCTACAGGGAAAAGGAGAGGATTACTGGAAACATGGTTTTCATATGTAAGAAATGCTGTTGAATGATAATCAGAGGTAGATCAAACTTTATGAAAGGAAATTACCAGTCTGGTCTAAACTCCTATAGGATATGGACTACAAGAGGCCAAAAGCGAGATACCAAGCAAGCATAGATTTAACTCAGTTTCCTAGTGCAAACAAATTTTCAGTTCATCTCAAATCCAAATAATAATTAGATTTGTATATTTTTAATCTGATGGCTATGGTCATATCTATATTTAAATTATTTAGCTTATTCTGTATTTCATCACACAATATGTTGGTAGTCATTCAAAATTATTTCTCTACTTATTTTTTAAAAATATTATTAGTACTTAAAAAGTAATTTCCATTCTGCAGAGATGTTCTAATATGAATGGAGCTGAAATGACATTCATCATGTTTGAGGTGCTTAAAGTGGGAAGATTACAAGGTAAATAATCTCCCTCTCAGCCTTCACCTGAGCAAGACCTGAGCCCTTTTTGGTGGTCCTCACCTACACAAACACCTTGCATGCAATAAGCACTCAATAAGCACTCAATAAATATTTGTTGAATTGAATAGGAACATTAGAGACGGGTAATGGCGTTAAGAAAGAAAGGTTAACTCACACCCAGCCCAGAAATCCAGACTGATCACCAGCTGAATATGTCTGAACAACTCATTAAAACCAGGGGAAATGCAGGAGAGCATTTCTTCCCTACCCCATTACTCTGTGGGAAATATAAATGAAATAGATCATTTACATAACGGCATAATGTGCCCAGATATAACAGATTATTTGCATAACTGCATAATGCCACTAATCAGGGAAAAAGCCTTAAATATTTCTGGAATATGAACATACAGAATTACATAAGATATGCATATCAACCAATAATCAGTGCCGTCTCTTTTTGTAACTTGTGTCCCAATAAGGAGAAACAAATCTTCCACGGAAATGAATGAACCATCCCAGCACCATGAACTGAAGCGAAGTGTGCTTGTAAGGCGCAAGGCTGCATGATCTGAGTTCACTTTCACTGAACCACCGTTCTTTCCTGCATCATGATCAGCTAATAGGGACCTATTCTCATTAGAATACAAGAGTGAGGCCTTTTGAAAGTAATTTTAGGGTGAGTAATGAGGGAAGAAAGACGAGACTGTTCTCTTAGGTATCAGGCCTTACCATTCCTGTTAATAATGACAGTACTTTGAGGCACTAGCAGGATAAGGGAAGGAAAATAGAGCAGCCCAGTTTGGTGAGCGTTAATAGTCGCCCCCTCCCTGCATAATCAGAGTAGCCTCACTCTGTTATATATTTACCTTTGTGCAAAAGTTCTTCAGCATGTACAACTCTATAGAGTTCATTATATTTTTTAATGTATCTCAGACTCATTTCAGATCTTGATTTCCCAGAACAAACCAGGGTAACAAATATATAATTATTCTCATAAATAACTCAGCACCTTATATTTCAAACAAGTTTCCCCACAAGGCACAAGTGCCCTATATTAAATTCTTTTAAGTGTAAGTTGATTAAGGCAAAAATTAGTTGTTATTACCTTATGGACATTTTAGTTTTAGCAGCAATTCAAAGCCAGGTCTATCACAAGTAGATTTGTTGCCGCCCACAGGTATAATCATCAGGAAAATTAATAATCATGTTCAGTATGACTATAAATCATTGTGGTTTAGGCAATTAATTTCCATAGAAAAATGAAAGATCTATAAGTATTATTACAGTGCAAACTACACGTTGTGAAAACCCAGATCCAACACAGTCGAATTGCAAATGCAAGGTTTCTAATTTCAGAGTGTGATAATATAGGGTCATCAGAGGCAGGGAAGCTGACGATTCTGAATAAATAATGTGGCAATTTTTAGCAGTTTATGAATGTAGCTCTTAGAGTATACAGTATTCAGAATCTTTAAACCAGATGCAATAGAAAGAGTTGTTAATTTCTAGTAATGGCAAAGAACACCACTAGAAAAAAAGAACAGGGAGATGTTTGACTCTACCATCCCGGCTGGGCAAATATCCCAAGAGCCATAGCATGAGGCACACTGCTTGCAAAATTTCTTCCCCTAAGTCTTCCTTTGTTCCAGTCTATGTCTGTGCAGCGTGCAAAGTCAGACTGGTGAAACACAGTTCCCTAATAAAAAAGATAGTGACATCTACTCACTTGTGAATACTACTGGTGTAACAGGCAATTTCCTAGGCGCTTATGTTCTCATTTAATTCTCACAATGTAAAGTGTGTATGATTATCTATATTAGTAAATAAGGCAATAACACAGAATGGTTAAACCATTTGCTAAATGTCAAAATCTGGGAAATGGTAGAGTCATAATTCCAGGCCTAGTTGACCTCCAAAATTTTGTCTTATTTCTCTAATCTCATTCTGCTCATTCCTTACTCTTCTATTCTCCTTCTTTTTCTTTATCTGTCCCTTTATGATTCTGTAATATGACTTTTTTCAGATTTCTTTTTCTCAGTTTTTATGTTTTCCCCTTGTTCCTGTTTCAGGTCTCCTATGATGTCCCTGAGCATTTCAAATCCATTTAGACTTAGGCCAGTGGCTCTTAGGATTCAAACCCTTTGTGCAATTATGGTGTTGGTAGATGTGACAATTAAAAAAAAAAACAAGTTACTTCTCTTTTAGTTTTAAGTGTTCTCTAGCCTCTCTTTTTCCAAATCTGTCTCAGTATATTTATTCTTCATCCCATCATATCCTACACTGTTTTGGTCAGCTTTCTATTGCTGTGACAAAATGCCTTAGAAAAATCAACTTAAGAAAGAAAGATTTATTTTGGCTCATGATTTCAGAGGTTTCAGTCCCTGGTGAGCTGGTTCTATTGCTGTAGGCCTGTGGCAAGGCAGAACATCATGATGAAATAGTGTGGTGGATCAAAGGTGCTCACCCCATGGAAGCTAGAAGAAAAAAAGGGAGACAGAGAGAGAGATAGAGAGAGAAAGAGAGAGAGAAAGAGAGAGGAAGAGGTGGCTGGAGATATAATAGACCCTTTAAAGACATACCCCAGTGACCTATGTCCCACAACTAGACCCACCTCCTAAAGTTTATACCATCTCCCAATAATGCCATCAAATTTTGAATCCGTCCATGGATGAATCCACTAATGAGGTTATAGCTTCCATGATCCAATCACTTTCCAAAAGCCCCACTTCCGAACTTCACTGCATTATTATTATTATTCTTTTTTAAATTTTTGAACAACCATACAAGTTTTTAACAAAATAATATAAAATGTGTATATATTCTGGATATTGCAATTACCCCCAGGAGTGCCCCCCCAATTACCCTCCCTTATCTCACCCTTCCCCTTCCCACAATATCTCTAAAAAAGTATTAGTTTGTATAACATTACATCTTATCTGGATTTAACTCATGCTAATAGACCAACTTTCTCACTATCCAGGGTCTAGTCCCAACCTCCACAGATGAGTGGAGACAATCGACCCTTAGTTCTCTGGGTTAAGCTGATTTTACTCAGCATAATTTCTTCCATAGCCATCCATTTACCTTCAAAGGCTGCAATATCATTGTTTCTAATTGCTGTGTAAAATTCCATGGTATAAATGTACCACAGTTTTTGGATCCATTCTTCCAGTGAGGGACATCTGGGTTGT
>PVKS010000014.1:0-231681 GCA_004027875.1 Aplodontia rufa
ACAGTAGTTTGAGTAATGCAACTCTTATAACAATCAGAAAGTTTCCACTTTAAGTAAATTCATAGTACATATAATTACTAAAACACAGCCAATTTCTAGAAGGGATGGTTTTGGCAATCTCCAGGGCTGGCCTTGCCTAGCCCATCCCCAAGTCTGGACTTTGTCAGACAGAGCTTCGGTGGACATTGCCTCCTCCACTGAGTATATCGTAAAAATACTTTCTGCTCCATAGATGACTCTTCATTGGTGTGTCCTCACATGACAGAAGGATGGAAGGATGAAAAAGGGGAAAAGGAACAAACTCATTCCCTCAAGCTCTTTTTAAAGGGCACAAATTGCATCCATGATGGTGGAACCCTTACAGCCTAATCACTTCATAAAGGCACCATTTCTTAATACTGTTGCATTGTGGGTTAGGATGCAACGTGCATCTTGGAGGGACACAAATATTCCAAACCATAGCAATTTAAAAAAAATTGTCTCTTCAAAGAAACAAAAACAGTAAGATATAAGTACTGGAATTTGCCCTTGGACCCCAACACTGGGCCCATCTTGGTGAAACCCATCACTGGGCAGCCTTCATTGCCCCAGACTCCAGGCCAGTACCTACAGTCTGAGCCTCTAGTCCTGCCTGATGGACTAGGTCTCTAAGTGGCTGTAGTGGCCCCAGGCCAGACCAGCCTCACTATCTGACTAGCCTCAGTAGTCCCAAGGTGTGAATTCATTCCAGTATCAGACCAGCCCCCACAAATTCAGCTCCAGACTCACTCATAGATGCAGTCTCCAGAAGAATACTAGAGTCAGATCAGTCCCAGTGACCCTAGGTTCCAGATGCCCCCACCAGTACAAGGCTGGCCCCCATCACCAAAGGCTTCATGCTTACCACAGTTTCAATCAAGCTAGACCCTGCAGCCCTAGACCTCAGACTAGCATTCGGCTTCCAGGCCAGCCACACATAGATAGGCTCCAGGACCACCACACTAGACAAGCCTCTGTAGGCCCAGTCTCCAGGCCTGCACCAGGTTCCAGATCAACCCAGACCCAGGTCAGCCCACACAGTCCCAGACTAGCATTAGGTCAGCACTTTTGGCCCCAGATACAAGACCAGTACTGCAGACAGGCTCAAGGCCTTCCCAGTGCCAGACTGATAACTATGGCTACATATTCCAGGCAGGCCTCTATAGCCTCACAATCCAGAGACCTAGGGTCCAGGTCTACTCCAGTAGACCCAAGGTCCAGGTCTATCCCAATAAATTCCATTGCTGATCTGGACCCGATAGAACCAGGCTCCAGAACTTCCCTGTAGACCCAGATTCCAAGGCAACCCTCTTGGCTCCAGAGCATAGGCCAGTACTTATAAACTTAGCCTATAGGCCAGCATCTGTCTACCCAGCCTCCAGGTCAGCCCTCCAAAGCCCTAGGCTCCAGTCCAAACTCCACAGCTCCAGGTACCAGGCCAGAAGCCATGATCCCAGGATCCAGATCAACTCCCACAGTCCTAGACTTCTAGAATAGCCCCAAACTCCAAACTTGTCTGTATGACCCCCAGACTTCAATGGTCTCAGAACCCAGGCCTGCTCAACAGACCTAGGGTCCAGGCTTTCCCCAGTAGATCCCTATTCCTCTGCCCTTACAGAGGATTCAACAGAATCCCTGTAGACCAGGTTTCAGGCCAGACCCCAAGGACCCAGGACCCAGGCCCACCCAGAAGACTCAAAATTCAGACATACCCTTGTGTCAGATCAACCACTGTGGTCTCAGGCTTCAGGCCAGCTTGCTATGCATGTAAGCTCCAGATCTGCCTTCACAGGTCTAGGTTCAAGGCCCACCTCTGCAGACCCACTCAACAGGTCCACCCCAGTGAAACCAGGTTTCATTCTCAACCCCACAGACACAGGCACCAGTTCCACTACTTGCTGACCCAAACATAAGGTCAGCTCATCCAAGGACTCCAGCAGAAAGCCTCCAGCAAGAAAGCCTACTATGTCAAATAACCTGCCTAGAATCTCTGGACATAACTAGTAAAGAATATTCCCAAAGGTACTCTAAAAAGACTGGAGTAAGTCCCTGTTTTTTCAAATGAGCACATGGCCACAAAGATCTATAATCAGAGCGACATCACCATCAAAGGAACAAAATAAAGCACCAATAACTCACTCGAAGGAAATGAATATATGCTAATTACTTGACAAAAAATTTTAGATAATAGTTATAAGGAAGTGTGTTAGTCAACTTTTCATTGCTGTGACCAAATTCCCAGATAAGAACAACTTAGAAGAGAGGAAGTTTATTTTGGCTCATGGTTTCAGAGATTTATTCCATGATGGGCTGACTCCACTGTTCTAGGCCCAAAGTGAGGCAGAACATCATGGCAGAAGGGAATGGTGTAGGAGTACTACTACATTCTTGGCCATCAGGAAGTGGAGAGAGAATGGGCCACAGGGAAGATGAACACTAGTACATACCCCCAGGGACCCACCTCCTTTAGCTGTATCTCACCTGTCTATAGTTACCAAAGTTCATTCAAATTAGGATGCACTGATTAGGTTGCAGCTCTCATAATCTAACCATTTACCTCTGAACATTCTTGAATTAACACAGGTACTTTTGGGGTGCACCTCATATCCAAACCACAACAGGAAGCTCAGTGAACCTAAAGAAATTACAAATAAACAATTCAATGAAATAGAAAAACAATGTGACAAAAATAAGAAATTAAACAGAGATTGAAATTATGAAAAAAGAAGTCGAAATCTGGACCTCAAAAAAATGTGTTAAGTGAAAAATGCGATAGGGAAAGTCAACAACAGAAATGATCAATCAGAAGAAAGAATTTGTGATCTTAAAGACAGTTTATTTAAAAATATACAGCCTTAGGAGAAAAAGGAAAGAAGAATAAATAAAAAGCTTATGAGATTTATGGTACAGTATAAAACAAGAAAATGTTTGAATTATAGGAATTTAAGGGGAAGAGAGAGACAAAGTGCTACCTAATTTATTTTTAAAAACAATAGAAAGCTCTCTAAATCTATGAAAAAATATAAAAATCCAGGTACAGGAAGGTCAAAGGACTTTGATTTGATTCAATCCAAACAATATTACACCTAGACATATTATGTATAATCAAACTGTCAATAACCAAAGACAAAAAGGGGATATAAAAGCATTAGAAAAGATCACATATAAAGGTATTCCAAGAAGGCTATCAGTGAATTTCTGAGAAGAAACATTACAAGACAGAACAGAATGGGATAATGTATTCAAAATGCTGAAGGAATAAAAGTGCCAACAAAATACTGTACCCAGCAAAGCTGTTCTTCAGAACAGTGTTGTGGTGCACACCTGTAGTGACTCAGGAGGCTGAGGCTAGAGGATCACAACTGAGAAGACAGTCTCTGCAATTTAGTGAGATCTTTAGCAAATGGTGAGATCCTGTCTCAAAATAAAAAAATAAAAAGGTCTGAGGATATAGTAGCTCAGCAGTAAAGAGCCTCTGAATTCAATCCCCAGTAACAACAACAAAAAGGAGGAGAAGGAGGGGCAGGAACAACAAAGGAGAGGAGGAGAAGAAATAGAAATGAAGGTCAAATAAAGATTTTTCCCAGGCAACAAAATCTGAGATAATTTATCACAAGCTCTCTCTTACAAAAAGTGGGAAGGGGAATTTTTCAAACTAGGAAAGTAGTAACATGAAAACATATGAAAGTATAAAATTTCCTGGTACAACTAAGTTAGCAGTAAATAAATCACGTATATCTTTAGCATGAAGGTTAGAAGACAAACTATTAATAATAGCTACCATAATTTGCTAATGGATAAGTGATATAAAACATGTAAATTGTGACTTTGAAAACAGAATGGATGTTGTGAAGTAAAAGTATAGTATTCCTAGACACATATAACTTAACAGGACCAAACCATGAAGTGATAGAAAAATCTGAACAGACCAATTAATAAGTACAGAGATTGAATTAGTAATAAAAGAATCCCATAAAAAAGTAACTGATAGCTAAATTCTACCAGACACTTAAAGAAGAAATACCTGTAGTCCTTCTCAAACGCTCTCTCTCTCTCTCAAAAAAACAAAAAAATTGAAGAGGAGGGTGTTGTGGCTTACATGTTGGTGTCACCCTAAAATTCTTATGTTGAAACTTAATCCCTAATGTGGTAGTATTAAGAGATGGGGCCTTTGGGGAACCGACCTCCCTCAAGAGTGGCAATCTTATAAGACAGGCTGAAAGATGCATTTTGTTCCTTCAACATGTGAGGACACAGCAAGGATGTGCTATCTTTGAAGGAGAGTGAGCTTTTGCCAGACACCAAATCTGCTAGAACCTTGATCTTGGACTTTCCAGATAGAGAACTGTAAATACTAAATTTCTATTATACATAGATTACCCAATCTAAGCAATTTTCTTACAGCAGTCCAAATGGATTAGGCAGAGGGAAAACTTCCAAATTTATTTTACAGAGCCAGCAATACACTAATACCAAAACCAAGCAAGGACAATAGAAGAAAATAAAATTACAGGCCAATATCCTTGATGAACATAGATACAGAAATTCTCAACTAGCAAAAATACTAGTAAACTGAATTCAACACCATTTTAAAGGTCTCATTCACCATGGACAAGTAAGATTTATCCCAGAAATGCAAAGATGGTTCAACATACACAAATTACTAAATGTAATATGCCACATTTACAGAATGAAGAATAAAAACAATATGATCATCTTTTTTTTTTTTAAAGGAAGAGGGATGGTGAGAAAGAGAGAGAGAGAGAGGAAGAATCAATTTTATTTTAGTTTTTCATGTGGCCTCAGTTGCTCTGACACTTTGTTGTGTACATGGTGCTGGGGTTTGAACCCGCATACTTGTACACACCCAGCAAGCACCGTAACCACCCAGCTATCCCTCCAGCCCATGATCATCTTAATAGATGCCAAAAATACATTCAGCAAAATTCAACAGACTTTCATGTTAGAAACTCCCAACAAATTATGTATAGAAGGATTGTACCTTAACACAATAAAGGTCATATAAGACACATCCATTGCCATCATCATACTCAATGGTGACAAGTTAAAAAAGATTTTCCTCCAAGACCAGAAACAAGGCAAGAATGTCCACACTTGCTATTTTTATTCAATAAAAATAGTGGAATCACACAAAAGAAGTAAATGAAAGGTATCCAAATTGGAAAGAAAGAATTTATTTGCAGATGGCATGGTCATATATATTACAGTATACAAAAGCAACAGACAAAAATCAGTTGTGAACCTATAATTAATAAAGAACAACACAGAAAAGAAAGAAAACAATCACATTTGCAATAGTTACAAAACTACTTACAAATAAATTCAAAGAAAAAGAAAAATATGTTTATGCTGAAAACTATAAAACATTAATGAAAGAAACACAAAAAGACACAAATGGAAAGATAACCTGTGTCCACAGATTGGAAGAAATAATATTGTTAAAATGTCCATACTACCCAAAGCAATCTACAGATTCAATGCAATCCCTATCAAAATCACAATGACATTAAAAAAAAGGGACACAGTGAGAGAGAGAGAGAGAAACAGAGAATCAATTTTATTTAGTTTTTTGCATGGCCTTCGTTGCTCCAAGACTTTGTTGTGTGCATGATGCTGGGGTTCGAACTCATGCACTCACACATGCTGGGCAAGCACCATAACTGCTGAGCCACCGCTTCAGCCCCCAATGACTTTTTTTTTAACAGAAATAGGAAATCAATCTTAAAATTATATAGAACCACAAAAGACCCCAAATACCAATGAATTCTCCAACAAAAAGAACAAAGCTAGAAGCATCACAATAGCTGTTTGAAAAGCTGCTAAAAAGCTATAGTAATCAAAACTCCGTGGTATTGACACATAAACAGTAGACCAATGGAACAGAATCAAGAGCCTAGAAATAATTTTTCACTTTTGTGGCCAATTGACTTTCAAAAAAGATGCCAAGGACACAAAATGGGGCAAGAGCAATCTCATCAAAAAACCATGCTGGGAAAACTGGATATCTACATACAGAAAATTAAAATTAGACCTTCATCTGTCACCAGTTACAAATCGCAACTCAAAATGATTAAAAGCGTAAGACCTGAAACAGAACCACTGGAATAAAAGTGGAGAGAAATTTTTAAATAAGCCACAACTGATAGAAAGGAATCTTAAAGCAAATTCAGTTTTTATTTCGAACATCTCTGTAAATCTCTAAGAGACTAATTCTCCCTTGCTATGTACAAAAAAACAGAGATTGTCCCTCAGAAGTAATTAAAGAACTTAATTACTTTGTAAGTCACACAACAAAGTGGCAACCAGGAATTAAAATGGCAGTTCTAGAACAGAATTATTACCTCAACCTTTTTAAAGTCGAAGCTTCCCCTGTCCTCCAGCTTGAGCTGGCCGAGGGCTATGAGTTTGAGATCTCTTTCCTCTTTTCATGATCTTTCTCCTCTTCCACTTTTCTAAAGTTGCTTCTGACCCCTCCAGGGTCTGGTGCTCAGGAAGGGAGATCAGCCCAGGGATATTTGCTGAGTACTTAGTGGATGTGCTCAGGGGTGATCAAACTGTTGCTCCTGGGCCTGTGCAGATGTTTAAAGCTGATTGTTCTCTTAAAGGACTTTCATGAGTTGCTCCAAGACCTTCCTTTTCCCTTCCCTTGTGCAGCCCTAGGTAATAACCATCAGCTTTCTTCTGTTGAGGGCCCTCACAAATGTAGGAGGTCATTGTGAACAGGGCCTAAGGAGCACCATATCAATTTTCCTTCCCTCATGGACCACGTATGGACCGTAGGAAACACTATTTGCCCTGGTAAACTCTGGGAACACAGCTCATTTCCACACCTCAGCCCTCTAGAGTTAGATCTCTCCAATCTCTCAATGTCTTCAAGCCTTGCCAGCCAGTGAGGATCACTTTTTTCTTTAATTGTGGTAAATATACATAACATAAAAGTTGCCATTTCAACCAGTTTTTAGTGTACAATTCAGTGACATTAAGTACATCCACAGTGTTGTGCAACCATCAACACTATCCATCTCTAGAAATTTTCATCTAACAATAACTCTCCATTCCTCCTTTTCCACGGACACTGGCAACCACTGTTTTACCTTCTGTTCTATAAACTTGATCTTCTAGGTCCTTTGTATAAGTGGAATCATACAATATGTTTCATTTTGTGACTGGCTTATTTCACTTAGCATAATGTCTTAAGGATCATCCACATTGTAGCATGTGTAAGAGCTGACTTCCTTTTTAAGGCTGATTGATATTCCATTGTACGTATTAACACATTTTGTTTTATCCATTCATCCATTGATGGACATTTTTATTATTTCCATCTTTCAGCTATTATGAATAATGCTGCTGTAGACATCGGTGTACAAATATCTGTTCAGTACTCTGCTTTCAGTTCTTTTGGGTATACATCCAGAAGTGAAAGTATTGACTCATGTGGAAATTCTATGTTTAACTTTTTTAGGAACCACCATAATATTTCCCATGACAGTTTCACTACTTTACATTCCTACCAAAGATGTCCAGGACTCCAATTAGTTTATATCCTTGTTGACATTTGTTATTTTTTTCTTCTTTTTAATAATCACCATTCTATGGGCATGATATTTTATTATAGATTATATTTGCAGTTTGCCTAATGATTAGTGTTGTAGTGCATCTTCTCATCTGTTTTTTTGGCCATTTGTCTTCTTCTTTGGAGAAAGTCCTTTGTCCTCTTTTTAATTGGATTGCTTGATTTTGTTGTTGCATTGTGAGAGTTTTTAAATGTACTTTGGATATCAGTTCCTTATCAAATACATGCTTTGCAAATATTTTTCCCATTCTGAGGACTGCCTTTTTATTCTGTTAATACACAGTCCTTTGATAAAAGTTTTTATTTTGATAAAGTTCAACTTATTTATTTTTTTCTTTTTCTTTCTTTCTTTTTTTTTTTTTTTTTTTTTTTTTTTTTTTTTTTTTTTTTTTTTTTTTTTTTTTTTTTTTTTTTTTTTTTTTTTTTTTTTTTTTTTTGCCTTGGTGTTCTATCTGGGGATCTCTTTCGAAATGCAAAGTGGGTTTGGAAGAACAGTGCATTGTTATGGGTCATACAACATGCAAAACTATATTGGTCATTTTATAACTTTAGTCAGTTGAAATTTTAGAAAAGAAAGAAGGAGGTACCTGACAGAGCATTTGGATAAGATGCTACTGAGTGAAGGGACTTTTGCCAATATTAAATAGCTTTCTGACAGGGAAAAGGACAGAGTGGATACAATGAAAAGAGGAGGTACAAATGTTACTTATTTCACAGTTTTAACCACTATTAGATGAAATGTCGTGAAAGCAAATGTCAGGAAAAAGTTTTGCAGTGCTTTTTAAAATAAATATCCCTCACAACCTTCTCCTTGGTTCAGTGCTATGAATTGGAGAAGCATGGTATATGTTAAAGCTTTTTAAAAAGTTATATGAGGTTGTATTATTAATACTAATGTGTTTATTTAATAAATAAGAAAACTAAATTAGAGCATAAAAATATAGACCTGGAAGAGATGTAGCAGATGTGGGAAGGTACCACCAGCTATCCTTTCCAGGAAAGACTTGCCCCAACTGTGAGGACAGTGCCAGCACAGATTGTCACTCACCTGAGGTCATTCCTTTTACTTGCAGTTTATTTGGTGACCAAATGAAATGAGACCATACAATTTTGACCCAATGTGGAATACTCTTGTAGGCAGTGTTTGCTCTAAAGATCCCCAGCAAGGTGGCTGAGGCTTCCTCAGGTTAGCACTGCAGTTTAAATTCTTCCTCTGCACAATCCTCTTTCTTCCCCATTCCTTTCATAGGTGTAGATCCCAAACACTCATCTAATACCCAGACTCCAACTCAATATCTACTTCCAAAGAATCCAGCCTGTGACAAGTGATTTTAGAAATTAGCTAATCCAAACTCTTTTTGAAATAATAAAGCTTATTTTTTCCAAATTCAAAATTATTGTTGCTGCTTATGGAATGAAGTGAATATTTAAGTAGAAAAGAAAAAAAAATGACTCCCAATGTTGGCAGCCGTCTCTGGAAACCATTTGACATAATCTTACTTTTCCATCTTTGACTACATCAGAATTTACTTATACCTGAGATAATTATTATCCCCCCTCATTTTCACTTGTGTAAACATTATAGCAAACATCTTTGTGCATAAATGTTTTTAAGTATTCTAAATTGTTTTCTTAGTCTAAATTATTGGGTACAGATTACTGGGCAAATGGTAAGTTGTTTTAAAAGCTTTTGACAGATAGTTTTCCAAAAGGTTGAACTAGTTTTTACTATCAACAGAGTATAAAAGGGCAACAGAGTGTCCACTTCAGTGCATTTTTCCTATCGTTTTATAGAAAGTATAATTACTGGTTAAATTCTAATTGGTGACAGTGCTATAGCTCTTGTCTTAGGTTAGATCGATTCACTTTGGCCAAATATGTCTAAAATTTGGAAGTGTAAATCAGCTGGTTCTATCAATTCTGCAGTACTCCTTCCTCTCAAGCATGGGATGCCAACCCTCAGAAAATGAAAAGGGTGGAAGAAAGGGAGAACAGGTAGTGATGATAAAGGTTCAGAGATTCCTGCCTGGGAAGCCATAGAGATCATAGAGTGGTCTTACAAAGAAACAGTGGAAGTGGATAGGGGTCCAATGTGTCATTTGGGTCCACCTGTTTCCAGCGTGGTATTGTGTGTATGCAGTAGAAGTGAATCCATGCAATGATGCTATTTCATTTTACAAAATGATGACATTCTATAACACCCTGTTCCAAGGCCTTTTTTACTTAATATATCATAAATTCTCCATGTTATTAAACATATTTGTGCATGATTTTTAATAGTTTACATTGTGTTAAGTAAAATAGATTCTGAGATAGGTACTAATATTTTCATCTTAAAGATGAAGAAACTGAGGTGCAAATACCTTTAAAAACTTCTACAGCTCCCATAGCTAGAAAGGGGAGAGACTCATACTTAAACCCAGTTGGATCTGCCTCTAACACCAAGATTTCCCCATTATACTTTGTTGACCCTCAGGACATAAAAAATTAAATCCAACACCAACGTTCTTCTTTTGATATCTGGCAGAAACTCTGGGGAACAGGGCATCTGTGAGAAAGCAGAGTGGTCAAAGTACAGCCCCAAGCATGATTCCCTTGAAATTTTTCTATTATTTTGCAGTTAACAAGCTTATGGCAATTCAAATTCAGTTCAGTTACTTAAATATTAGGCACTAGGAACACAAAGATGAAGAGGGGTGCCAGATTAAGCAGCTATATCTGCTTCAATGCATTTCAAAGACAGAGGCAAAGGGGAGAGCAAATTAAGGCCTGGCACTCTGTGCTGGGAGCAGATGCCCAGGGTGAGCCAGCAAGGCCTATTACGCGGTCACACTGCACTCGGAGATCTCTGTGGATCCCTCCCGTGTGCACTGCTGCTGCCAGAGCAATGTGGCCTAATTAAAGTGACACATATTTGTTCATACACTAGATTCCTCTTGATACCCAAGGAAGCTTTTCTCTCTGGGTTTTTTTTTTGTGTGTGTGTGTGTGTGATGAAAACACCAATTTCCTCTGTGTGTGTGTGTGTGTATCATTTGCTAAGTCCGAGTGTCCAATTCAGGGGCAGAATGTGAAACGTTGCCTCTCAGAGAGGGTGTTCTCACTCCCACTAGAGGGCACCAGCAGGTTCTGAGCTTAGTGGCATTAGTAGGGGGCATGAGAAGTCCTTCTGTGATCTAGCCACGTCATATTCACACAAAGCTCCTGATGCTTTTTTGGTTTGTTCTGGAAAACAACGGTTGGAGAGTGTTTCCTTGGGCCGCTGGGAAAGGAGGAAGAAGAGTTGGAGGATTCCCTGCCCAACACTCCTCCTCTCCCTTCCCTCCCTGCCTGGTCCTTCTAGCAGCAGACCTTCCAGAGGAGAGAGACAGAAGGCTGTCACCTGTCTTCATGAGCAATTGCTGTGGACAGTGCCACTCAGAATGCAATGTTTGGAGGAGGGGTGGTAAGAACTCTTAGTTCAGAACAGAGGAGGAAATAGTAAAAACACTGCGAGGCAAAGATTTGTAAGGAAGAAAGACTTACACAGGAAAAGGAAATTAGAAACCAAATGAGTAGAAAATTCTAAAGACGACCCCACACAATGCATAATAATGAACTTTCCATGACTGCCTTCGGCTCAGGTCACTTTCCTTAAAAATTAATACAGCAGCTCTGTTGCCCTTCGCAAGTTCAGGTCCGGGGGCGCTGTGCAAATGTTTCCTCCTTATTCCCTGTACCCTCTCCTGGAGGAAGATCCAGTTGTCCAGATTTCCCAGATGAAGCAAAGAGTTCTGGTGCCTTTCATTTGCATGGAGTAACAGAGGCAATGGCACCTAGTGAGTGGGTTTCCTCATCAGTGCCATAGGAACGTGCTGAGATCCTTCGGGCTCCTCAAGAGGGTGGGATCAAGGCTAAGAAGTATGGGCAAATGTCGGTAGAGGAGTGGACTTTGAAATGGGGGCAGCACTTAGAATGTGCTGGGTATCTTTGGAAAATGATGCAACAGAGATTCCATCTCTGCTCAGGGCTCACGCAGTCAATTTACAGAGTGGAAGGTATTTGTGGCTCGCCCTGCTCCGCCACTATCACCCTAGTCCATGCCTGTTCCTCTGCATACCTGGACTTGCTGCTAGTTTTCCCTGGCTTCATCCTCTCTTTTCCAGTCTGGGATGCACACACTGGTACCAGAAACTTCCTGAAACACCTGCTTTGCAACCCGTTCCCCAAGTAGAAAATCTCCTGTGGTGGAATTCACAAGCAAGTTATATCAGTCCTGTAGATATGCTTTCTTTCATCGACGTGATGTTCTTTAAAAGGTATTTGACTCGTGTCTAATACTGAAGAAAGAAAAACTAAATTTCTGGGTTTGGGGGTAAAATTAGAAGATTTGGCAGCTCTAGGACTACATTTTCACCTTGCAGTCCACTGGAGTGGAGTAGTACCTGCTGCATTCAGATCAGGCACCAATGACGTTATCTTTCCATGTGTTTACCAGCCATTCTTTTTTTTTTTTTCTTTTAAAGAGAGAGAGGGACCATTAGAAAGAAAGAGAGATCAATTTTGTTTAGTTTTTCATGTGGCTTTCATTGCTCCAACACTTTGCTGTTTACGTGGTGCTGGGGTTCAAACCTGGGTCTTCACGCATGCCAGGCTAGTGCCACAACTGCTGAGCCACCACTCCAATCCCTATCAGCCATTCTTAAATCAGTTTTCTTTTGTTTTTTTAAAGAGACAAGGACAGTGTGAGAGAGAGACAGAATCAACTTTTATTGAGTTTTTCACATGGCTTTTGTTGCTTTGATACTTAGGTGTGTACATGGGTGCTGGGATTTGAACCCATGTACTTGTACATGCTGGGCAAGCACTGTAATGGCTGAGCCATCGCTCCAATCCCCCATTCGTAAATCTTTTCTAGTGAGATATCTGCTCAGATCATCTGCCCATTTATGAAAACCTGAATTACTTATCTTATCCATGAAAGTTCTTTACTTTTTACTAGACAATTCCTCCTTACTTCAATTCCCTGTTATAGTTAATAATTCTTTAAACTTTCCCTATTCAGATTGCTATGTGGTATCTGACTTAAATAGGAGGCTACTAATATTTATTCTCTGATAAGTTTGAAGGAAGTATGCAGAACAGAAATAAGAAGAAGAAAAAGCTCTGGAGCTAGATACATTTGCATTTGGATCTCAGTTTTGCCACTTCTCTGTGGCCTTAGATAAAATATTTAACCTTTCTGAACTTGACTGTTATCCTCTATAAAATTGGAAAATAGTGCTCACCTCACTGGGTTTTCTTAATGATTAGAGATTGTATATGTGAATAGAGATTAATATACCATGAAGATTAACACACCATGGAGATTAATACTTTGAGATGACTCAACTGAAAATAAGCGTTGGGTTGTTCTCTAGGTAAGAGTACTGTTTAGTCAAACTACAATGGATGAAAAGGTTCTTGTTATTTAGTGAAAAGTGTCCTTGCCTGGTACCTGGTATGGCAAAGAGATGTTAAAGAGAAAGAGGCCATGTGACGACTACTCAGAAACATTCTCATTCATTGTCTGCATATCAGAAACCTGATGTCTGGCCTTCAGCTTCATAGGGTACATTTTATGAGCACCCCAAGAGTGTCCAAGTGTTAGGAGGCTGACTTATGGAAACACAACTCACATAGTTATTTTAGTCTTTAGGATAACTGGAATGACTCACTCTTTCAGGAATTGATCTATTACTCACTGCCTGTCATGAAGACTAAAAAATGATTACCTATTCTCATATTCAATACAACTATATATGGAGACTCAGCCTTAAGCTAAAATGATCAAGTTTCTATAGAAAAAGCATAAATGATAAAATATTGCAGGCTCCACTGCAATGCCTATGACAATGACTATGTAACTTAATAGTCTTGACATTTTCATATGTTCAAGTTTTGTGTGTCAGATTTTTTGCTGCCTTGAAGAATACTAAGGCTAGAATTAGACAGAGACACAATGAAGGAGTCAAAGGGGGGGTAATTAAGAGGTTGCCAAGTAGATGATAAATCTTAGCATGGATGGAGCTGGAACACTGCCCACTGGGGCCCTGTAAGCAGCTCCTGCACTCTTGGGTGGGGAAGTGGGAGTTGTCTGAGACATGTTCTGAAGGAGTCTTCTCAGTGCCCTTGCTGGTCAGGCAAATGGAAAGTGTCCACTCATTGTTCTTGGGGAAGCCTTCTGCAGACACCTTAAGTGTTCTTTTTGGATCTATTATCTGGAATATGAACAAATACCTGAAGAATTAGGACATTTTTTTCTACACTTGGATTTGAGCTGTGGCTTTAACTCTGAAGATTATATTCAAGAAAGGCATAGGATTGTTGCTCAAACATTTGCACATGTAGAGCAAGAGACCGGATTATGGCAGGTGTGACACCTAGGCCTGATTATTTCTTTCCTGCACACTAGACACATTGGAGAGGACATGGACTGGTTGGTTGGTGTGCCACATGGTTTTATGTAGTACAGAACAGACCACTTCCATCATAAAATAAGGAATAGAATGTACCCTATAAGAGGATGGAAATCAGTAGATGCTCCCATCTGTGCAAGTAGAGAATCTGGATGGATTCAGGACTGAAGAAAGAGAAACTTTTGTGTCTGCTGAAGTGGGGCCTAGGATTCTGGGCATGGATATGTAATGACAGCTGTCAGCTATTCTCTATTTCATGTCCCTTGTTCCAATGCCATCTACTGCACCTTCACACTGGTGGTGGCCATGTTTGGGAAGTTAAGGAATATGGTAATGTGCACATTCCAGGCACAGTGTGTGGAGTGAGCTGCTAGTCTTAGAGAATTGAGCTATAAGATGACAAACTAAGAAAGCAGGAGTGTGGCACATGATATTCTGGGGCAAGGGCTCTGACCAAGAGGACGTGATAAACAGAGGATTTATAGAACAGGTGAGATTTTCTCAGTTACCACTAGAAGGGAAACCGGATAAAAGACTGAACTTCCTGCAGCCCTAGAGTATAGGGGCTTGACTGTCATTATTTGAATATTAAAAAGCCAGAGAATTTGAGCATTTCTGAGTTACATAAGCACACATATTTTAATACCATAGATAGGGGAAAAATCATTGAAATTATCAGAAATGGTTGCTCAATCTTAGGGTGATATTAATGACCTCACATTTCCAAATCATTCTTAATAATGAGCAGCAACACAGAAAGGACATTTTCTCTCCATTCTGTCCACCATCCCTGCTTTTCTTTTGCTGTACTTGGGACTCAGATGCCTACAGGACTTTGCTCTTTGGAGTTCCTTCCAATGGCACATCTTCCTTCATGACTTCTGCCGTTGACTAGCTTTGATGCTCTGTTAGGATTCAGATTTTTTTTTTTTTTAAAAGAGAGAGGGACAGTGAGAGAGACAGAGAAAGAGAGAAACAACTTTATTTAGTTTTTTCGCATGGCCTTGGTTGCTCCAACACTCAGTTGTGTACGTGGTGCTGGGGTTTGAACCCGGGTCCTCGTGCTTGCCAGGCAAGCGCCGAAACCGCTGAGCCACCGCTCCAGCCCCTCAGATTTTATTCTTGACTTTTGTTTTGCTCTGCACTATTTCTTACCTTGTGATTATGAAGAACTGGCCATCTTTTCTGACTTAGACCTTCGTGGCTCCCTTTGGCCTTCTTCCTTGCCATTTTTTTTCTTTTTTCTTTCTCTTCCTTGTTCTAGAAAAGGATTTAGAAATATAGTTGATCAGGGCTGGAGCGGTGGCTCAGCGGTTATGGCACTTGCCTTGCATGCGCGCATACACGAGTTCAAACCCCAGCACCACGAACACAATGAAGTGTCCGAGCAACGAAAGTCCATGAAAAACTAAATAAAATTGATTCTCTCTCTCTCTCTCTCACTCTCTCTCTAAAAAAAGAAAGAAAGAAATATAGTTGATCAAGATTAAATTAAAAGTAAATGAACAGAAAAAGGGAAAAACAGGATAGAAATAAAGGGGATACAATCCCCATTCTTGGTTGTGGGTGGGCCATTTTTCTGGAGATCAATCAGAAAGAGCAGAACTCATTAATTGCCTGTGTCACAGAGGTCATGAGGTAAACATATGCATAGCAACCTATTCTTGGTACTAAACCTAGAAAGAAAAATTTTCTCAAAGAATATCATAAAGAAAATCTTATGTACTACAATGAAGAGGGTCCTCAAAGCAGTTCTTATAGTAGACACTGGGATGGAATTTGTCAGCTCCGCTGAGCGCATTTCTCCAGAGGCCAGTTCATTAAGATCGGCTGGTCTAGATTTTTATAGACATTTGATGGTGGTGAGTTTGGAACCATTCTCCCTAAGAATTCCTGGATCTAGCTATTCTGTTTCCCAGTAAGTACAGGACCCCACCCCACAGTGGGCCGTTGCTCTGTGGGAAGGGTGATTTTTGGCTTTGTTCCCTGAACCCTGCCAGTCCAGTCTTCCTCTGTCCTGGCTGGGCTCCAGTGATTTCTAGGCTCAGCCTGGGATGTTCTTACCTCTCCTTCCTGTTGTTTTTAAAAATTCTCTTGTTTGTCTATTCTTATTGAAAGTGACTTCTCCTTCTTTTGGGATGAGTTCCTCATCTTTTCCAAGCCTCATTTCCCCTAATTATAAAAGGGGATTGTATCTATGACATGGTTTTGATGTGGAGAGTAAGGTGAGTTCATATGTAAATTAAAGCAAACAAGAGGCAACTAATAAACCTTGGTTCTCTTCCATGTCTCTTTCTTCCCCTCTCCTTTAACATGGTATGGAGTCTTATATTTATAAACTTCTTAAATCTGGTGCTCTACTTATTTCATGTGTGACTTTTTTCCTGTAATAAAACCATGTCATTTAATTCTTTCAGCCTCTTCTCTCCTCACATTGCATATTATTGTGTGGTGGACAGAGCAGGAAGTCAACGCATATGGACTAAATGATTCTGGGAATGTTATGAAGAGGAGGAGTAGGGCAGGATGTCAGAGGAACCCCACAGCCCATCTGAGGTCCAGTGGCAGTCAATTAAAGCCATGACAGGATCGTGTTCCCAGGGACTCCTCATATCATTCTCCAAAGCTATTTCCCCTGTCACTGTGTAGTAGAAAGAGAAGGATGGTACAGAGTAGAAGGTAGAGGAAGCAGTCTTTTTTTCCTCTTTAACTCAACTCCAGTAAATAACTGTGATATTTTAATAGTGCTTTTTCCCTCAGTTCTCTTGCGATTTTAATTTAAGGGCTTTGGTAATGCACATTGTTAGTACAATAAGGATTTTTTTCTTAAATAAAAAGAAGCTTCATGTTTGAATGAAAGTCATACAGAAGGAAACTGTTTTTTTCTAAATCCCTTTATTATAGAACAATCTTATACATGAGTCAAACACTAATCCTGCCCCCACTCTGTGCCACCTAAGGAGACTTGAAAATAACTCACAGTGTTTAGGAAAAATCAACAGGCTATTTCATGTTTCCTAGATGGGTCTTAATAAAAGAATTACCCTCCCCTCCATTTATAGAATAAAAGGAATATAGGGAGGGCCCAGGTGGAAGAGCTAAGTCTGCTAAGTCTGCTGCCTATTTGGGGAGCTGAAGCATATCACAGCATGTCAGAGT
This sequence comes from Aplodontia rufa, assembly GCA_004027875.1. Lineage (NCBI taxonomy): Eukaryota > Metazoa > Chordata > Mammalia > Rodentia > Aplodontiidae > Aplodontia > Aplodontia rufa. The sequence continues at coordinate 17,212 of PVKS010000014.1, forward strand.
ATTCAGGGCAGCTTGGCAGGGGTTCTATATGAATAGGGGCTTAATGAGTCTCAAGGGAGTCAGCACCAGTTGGAGCTAATGATTGCCCATTTTAATAATTGCAGCTAGTAAAAGGATACCTTTTAACATCCCAAGCTGAAACAGCTTTCCTGGAAGAAAGGGACAGACAAGTGTGCCAACTCAACTCAGGGGCACTGTTTGACAGTGACGATAATATAGATGGTATGACCTCCTGGAAAGACATTGGAGGATTCTCTGTCTTTGCCTTGTTCTGACCATTTTGGACACCTGCATATTTGTCTTCAAAAGTCAGGTGAGCTCCATTCAATCTAGATATCTCTCTACCAAGTATCTTTGTATCTTGGGACTTTATGAAGATGGTAGAATTCATTAAGAATAGCTGAACCCAGGGTTGGGGATTTAGCTCAATGGCAGAGCGCTTGCCTAGCACGCGCAAGGCCCTGAGTTCGGTCCCTCAACCCTGAAAAAAAAAAAAAAAAAAAAGAATGGCTGAACCCACATTCTATAATTAGAACCTTATACATTTTGCCATATGGCTAACTCATATATAAATGCATATACAATCTATAAAACTTATAAAATAGACATGGTAAAAGATAAAACTTCTTAGGCCTTCATGTATTAGACCCAGCAAAGGTGTAGTAACACATAACCTAGGCATTATAGAGATGTATTGGGAAGGAGGGGAGAGGGGCAGAGGGGAGGGGTAAGGATGGGAGAACAGGGGATAAATCTAATTTTAAGAATATATACATATCATATTGTTTCATTGGATGTATTTTTGATTGTACAATAACTAAATTTCTTAATTAAAAAGAAAAACTCCTTAGGTTTGACTGAAAGAATTCCTAGGGTTCTGGTCAAATTCATAATTCTCTTATTCTAGTTCTACAATTTCTCTTCAATGACATTTTTTTCCTAAACAAAAGACTGTATTGAGGTTTGCCTCTCTTTTACTGGAGCCTTTATTCTGATTTTCTCGCGTACTGGCTGGAGATTCATTTTATTCACAGTTCTTTGTTGTTGTTGTTTTTCTTTTTTTCACACATAAGAGGCATTTAATGAATATTTGCCAAGTTAATTAATAGTGTTAGTTAACACTATTTGTTTGTTTGTTTTCAATCAGTGTGTTACAAGCAAATTGTTGACTTCTTCCAGTGAGAAAATAGAAATCAGGCAAGGACTTCCAGAGCCTCCCACCACTACATCTAGTCCCCTGCTAGTAACTGTTCCATGCACTCCGCCTTTCTGCCTTTAACAGAGGTAGTCCTTGTCTCCGAACTCCAACTTTTTGTGTCTTCCATCCCATCCCCCTTTACCTGCTCAAGCATATGGCTCTGGCGGTTCTCCTGGTCTTTGACTCTTTATTCCCATCAGTAGGTTCACATGCTGGTATTTCTATCACCTCCAAGTTAAATCTTTTCTCAATCCTACTTTCTTCTGTAGCTACATCTTACTTCTCTTTTCCCCCTTTACAGAAAAATTGCTTGAAAGAGTTGCTGCCTCCAATTCCTTTCCTCCAGGAGGCTTATCTTATAAACACTCATTTCCATCCGTTCACTGAAACTGCTTTCGTCCAGGTCAATAATGACTCCTTGGGAGCTCCAGCACTCAGTTCTCGTTTCTGATGATCGTCCGCTGCCCCTTCCCTCTCTCTCCCACCTTATCTCTGGCTCCTCTCCTCACTCTCTCCACTCTAGCCACACTGTCCTTGCTGTTCCTCTGATCTTCTAACGACACTCTCTCCTGGAGCCTTTGCACCATTTCCTCTGCATGGGAAACTCTTTTCCCCCAAATTAGCTCCCAGATCCCCCTTTTTTGTTGTTATTGTCCCCCTTTTAAATTATAAATATTAATTCATATTAATTTTGCAAATTAGTGGGTTTCACCGTAACTTTTCCATTCATTCATGTATCATGCTTTAATCGTATCCTCTCTCTGCCCTCCGCCTGATTCCCTCTTTCTTCCCTGATAGTTCCTCTTTTACTTTCATATTATATTTTTATTTTTTCTTTTTCAGTTTCCACATATGAGATAAAACATGTGATACTTGTCTTTCTGTGTCTGGCTTATGTTGCTTAACATGGTCACCTCCAGTTCCATCCATTTTTCTGCAAATGACATGATTTCACTCTTCTTTGTGGCTTAATAATATTCCACTGTATACCAAGTTTTCTTTATGCATTCAACTGTTGACAGACTCCTAGGCAGTTTCTGTAATTTGGCTAATGTGAATTGTGCCATAATAAAGATAGGTATTCAGGTGTCTCTTTTGTATACTAACTTAATTTCCTTCAGGTATATACACAGGCTGGTATAAGTGGATCATATGGTAGTTCTATTAGTTTTTGAGCAACCTCAATCTGTTCTCCATAGTGGCTATACTAATTTACATTCCCACTAAGAATGTATCAGTATTCCTCTTTCTTCATGTCCTCACCAACATTTGCAATTTTATTTATTGCTTGTTTACTTGTTTTCATTTTGATAATAGCCATTCTGACCTCAGTTAGTCAGGTAGAGAATCTCAATGTAGTTTGATTTACATTTCCCTGATGGTTAAAGATGGTACACATTTTTTCATATATTTATCAGCCATTTGTGCTTCTTCTTTTGAGAAGTGTCTGTTCAGATCTTTCATCATTTTTGATTGGTCAATTGTGTTGTTTTTTTGATGTTAAGTTTCTTGAGTTCTTTACATAGTCTGGATATTAATCCTCTGCCAGAGGAATAGCTATAAATATTTCTCTCCTGTTCTATAGGTTGTCTCTTAACTCTCTTGACTGCTTCCTTTGTTGTGCAACAGCCTTTTAATTTGATATAATCCTATTGGTCGATTTTTGCTTTTATTTCCTGAGCTATTGGAGTCCTATTAGGAAGTCGTTGCTTAGAATATGGGCAGTCTCTGCATCCAATACTTGACTCCAGCCATACCACGCCTTTGCCATCTAAAGAGTTTGGTGCTTTTTTTCAGGAATGTATTTTTGGTTTTGCAATGCTAGGGTTCAAACCAAAGACCTCGCAAAGGCTAGGCAAGCGCTCCATCACGAGCTACATCCCCAGCCTCTATTCAAGTGTATTTTTAAGGTAGATTCCTAAAAGGGGGCTTACAAGATCAAGTATAGGACATTTTTTTAAAGAAAGAGGGACAGTGAGAGAGAGAGAATGAGAGAAAGAGAGAAATAATTTTTATTTAGTTTTTCATGTGGCTTTTGTTGCTCCAAGACTTCATTGTGCATGTGGTGTTGGGGTTTGAACCCATGTACTGGCACACGCTGGGCAAGCGCTGTAACCACCAAGCCACCGCTCCAGCCCAAGGATAGGACATTTGTAAAGCAACTTGCTTCATCTTCACCTCTGGAGCAGACTAAGGTACCAGTGTAGCACACGGCTGTATGAAAGCTGGAGGGTTCTTGCCTCATGTACCTGAAGTATGCAGAGGACAGAGGGTGATAATTCAATAGCAGATTTATTAGAAGCAAGCAAGGGAAAGCTCCCACCATGGGAGGGATCCTAAAGAGGGTACCATTGGTGACACTCAGTCTAGGGGTTTTGATGAGGAACTAACCTTTCATTAGTCTTGATTGTGCTCTTTTTCAGACTCAGTTGAAGATATACAATTTTAATTTCTTATTCCCATAATGGGATGGTTGAATATGTTTGTTAATCTGAGTTTCTCCTGTACCTGTTCCTTAAAACAGAAGAATTCCTTGGCTTCAAAACAACTCTTTGGGTTTGACTAATGTTATGGTAGTCAAGGAAATCTGAGGCAACAAGAGAATGTGTGGGCATCAAGGGTACATGGGGCCTTCCAGTCCAGAAGCCAAAACCAAAAATAAAAGCTCTAGCCTAGGGTTTTAATCTGGAGTGGGGGTCCTGCCTCACTAGATAGTTAGCACTACCTACTGAGCTTGTGAAAAATGACCTCTAGGGATGTGATCCTTTGAGTTAAGAGTATTTTAGAGAGTTTTAATATGCAAGTCAAAATAAAACTCACGGGGCTGGAGCGGTGGCTCAGCGGTTTCAGCGCTTGCCTGGCAAGCACGAGGACCCGGGTTCAAACCCCAGCACCACATACACAACTAAGTGTTGGAGCAACTAAGGCCATGTGAAAAACTCAATAAAGTTGTTTCTCTCTTTCTCTGTCTCTCTCACTGTCCCTCTCTCTTTAAAAAAAAATAAATAAATAAAACTCACTAGCTGGGTATGGTGGTGCACACCTGTAATCCCAGCAGCTCCAGAGGCTGAGGCAGGAAGATTGCAAGTTCAATGCCAGTCTCAGCAATTTAGCAGATCCTGTCTCAAAATAAAAAACATAAAAAGCACTGGGGATGTGGCTCAGTAGTTCAGCACCCCTGGGTTCATTCTCTGGTGCAAAAAAAAAATAAATAAAACTCTATGGACATCAAATGAATCAAATGATGTAGGAAGCTGGGGGACAGAGTAAGAACAAGAAACAAATTTGGAAAAAAAAATCAAAGCAGGTCCAAGTAGGGTACCAACATGTGGCACCTGACACGGAGTGTTCTAGGTGTCAAAATTGTCTACTTGTTGCAGTAACACCGCAAAAGTTGGTCTAAGGCACTTCATTTTGATACTACAATGTCAGAAGTAGAAGGGACCCTACAGAACAGTTCTCCGTGTTTTCTAAATAACAGTTCTCAGATCTGCGCTAGCCTCTGATGAAGTTTTCACCTATCCTCAGCAAAATCAGAAAAGGAAAAAAAATAACATCATTCTGAAATTTTAAAATAAAATAATATTCCACTCCACTACATGTCTGACCTCCCTACAATTTTGATGCTAAAAAATGTTTAATAAAGAGTTGCTCAAATAGAATAGTTGTTTTAAATGCTCTTAACTTAAGCATTAAAATTAAAGCCAAAAATCTTAAAAAAGGAAAGAAAATCATTGCTTATGCCTGTGTCTTGAAGTGTTTTCCCTATGTTCTCCTCCAATAGTTTTAAATTTTCGGGTCTTAAAGTCTTTGATCTATTATGAGTTGATTTTTGTACAGGGTGAGAGATAGGGATCTCGTTTCAGTCTTCTATATGAGGATATGTAATTTCCCCAGCAACATTTGTTGAAGAGGTTATCTTTTATCTAAATGTGTTTGGGCACCTTTGTTGAGAATTAAATGGCTTTAGACGTGTGGGTTTATTTCTGAGTTCTCTATTCTGTTGGTTTACATGTCTGTTTTATGCCAATAGCATACTGTTTTGTTATCACGGCTGTATAGCTTATTTTGAAATTGGGTATTACGATGTCTCTAGCATTGTCCTTTTTACTCAGGAGTATTTGACTATTCAGGGTCTTTGTGTTTCCAGGTACATTTTAGGATTTTTCCTAGTTTGGTGAAAAATGACATTGGTATTTTGACAGGGATTGCATTGAATCTATAAATTGCTTTTGGTAGTATGGCATTTTAATGATATTAATTCTCCCAGTCCATCTTCCAGTGTCTTTTTTTATTTCCTTCTTCGGTGTTTTATAATTTTCATTGTAGAGGTCTTTCACTTTGGTCAAGCTTATTGCTAGGTTTTCTTGTTGATTTTGAGGCAACTGTGAATGAAATTCTTTTCTTGATTTCTTTCTCAGAGGACTCATTATTGGTGTATAGAAAAGCTATGTTTGTTTGTTGATTTTGTATTCTGCTATTTTTCTGATTTTATTTATCAGTTCTAAGTCTTTTGGTGGAGCCTTTAGGGTCTTCTAAATATAGGATCATATCTGTAAACAGATAATTTGACTTATTCCTTTGATATTCATTTCCCTTTTCTTCTTTCACTTGCCTGATTTCTCTGGCTAAAATTTCAAGTTCTATACTGAAGAAGAGCAGTAAGAGTGGACAGCCTTGTTTTGTTCCTGATTTTAGGGGAAATACTTTCAGTTTTTCCCCATTCAGTATGATGTTGACTATGGGTTTATTGTATATAGTCTTTATTATGTTAAGATCTGATCTCTCTATACCTAATTTCTTCAGGACTTTTATCATAAAGGGATGTTGAATTTTGTCAAAAGCTTTTCCTGCATCTGTTGAGATAATCATGTGATTTTTGTCCTTTGTTCTATACAAATTACAAGAAACTGCAGCTCCCACCAGCTCTTTACACTCTGAGCATTTAGTGACCCATCTTTGTTTTCTGACGCAATTTAATGCCTTTGCTGGAGCAAATAATTTCCTGGTTGAGGTCAAGTCTAATAAGAAATTCTTCCCCATTGGAACCACCTTGACTTAAACACACACAGAATTTTTCTTTGTCCCTTTTATGCCCATTATATACAAAAGTAGTAGAGTCTCACCCCCAAGGTCTTCTGAACCAATCAGGCTCTCTGGCTAGGGGGGGAGGGGTGAATGATGGTTAAGTAGAAGTAGTCAAAGGAAGAACTCTGAGGTTAGCGTGTCTGTAAGGGAACCAAGAGTGTATGAAAGAATCTGTAACATTCGGATGGCCGTCCTGCTGCCACCAGAGTTCAAGAATACCGAGCACAAAAACAGCACCTGTTCCCTCACTGTGGTGGCGGCAGCTGAGCCCTGTAGACTTGCTGGTGCCTGAGGAGGAGGGAATCCCAGGGCCATGGCAAGAGTTGGCGACAGCTGTGAAGGACGGGCTGCCTTGGAGAGGACAGTGCCCTGACTTCTCTTCCACAGCTGATCCTTCTACCTATGCTCTCGGCGCCCATCCTCAATTGTCCCCGCATGCTTTCATTTCAACCGTTTCCCACATCCCTTACCTCTTCCTTTCCCACAGTTTTCCTCTTCAGCCTGCAAATATACTTTGCTCTCCCCTATCCTAAAAGTCTCTTCTCTCTCCTGAGACCACTGTTGGTTTCTCAGGTCCTGGTCACCTCTCAATCACCCATACAAAAACATATCCCTCTACCACTTGATTCTGTCTCCCACCACCTGCTCTCGTTCCATTTGTCTTTCCTTAGCACACTTATTAACTGTGACTGTTCTTCCCTTTGATTTGGTCATTTATTAAGTTATTCAATAAACAATTTATTAAGGTCCTACTATTAGGAGAGCTTCCAGTAAATAAGAATTTTGGGGTCAAGTAAGGAGCTGGAAGTCTTAAGAATGGGTGATATCAGTCAGGAAAAATATATAAGTGAAAAGAGAGAATGGAGCCATAACAGCATTTTACAGGTGACCAACAGAGAGGGATAGCTAAAAGAAATAGGTACTGAACAAAAGTGCACCCCTAAAACTAAATGAAAACGGCTGGGGTTGTAGCACAGAGGTAGAGCACCCCTGGGTTCAGTTCCCCCAACTGAACATATAAAGAAATAAATAAATAAACATTTTAAAAACATTACTCAAATGAAATAGTAGAAATCTCATGATAAACAATCATGAATTGTTATGTCTGATAACGTTATATATTTGTTATTGTAACCTTGTTTTTAATCCTCTAAACTTTTTAAAATACTGAAAATAACTCTGACTCTCCCATTACCCCTTTAGTGTAAACCTGATCACCCCAGGTATTCAGGCTGTAACAGTGGATACATTATCTCTAAAGTCCCTCCTACTGAAAAAAAAATTATTTTTCTAAATCTATGACCTGCTTGTGCTGTTGGTGAGTTGAAGTGGGTGGAGGTAAGATGTCCAATCAAAAGTGGTCCTGGCTTCAGTTATATATATAATATTGTCAACCTTCCTCCACTTTGACATTATTATTCAGAGTTGGGGTTAAGCTGAAGTCAATCTTCGTTGAGTTAATGAGTCAAGTTTGCTAATCACTGTAGCATATGCCAAGATTCCCAGCAGCCTGTGCAGACTATGGTTAATAACAGGGAAGACAAGGGCATTTTCAAGCATTTAATCTCTCCAGCTCCACTTTTATACCCCACAAAAACATGATATGCTAATGACAAATCATTCTTACCATCTTAAGCATCTTAAGTTCCCTAGCATTTGTATAACACTGGTAAAGTCATGTATTAATTGATTATATTTTTTGAATAAGCAACTATTAGGGTTTTCTGGGGGCAGAGAGGGGACTACTAAAGTGTATAAGATAAACCTTAATTGCATTTATATAAAACATTTTTTAGCAGCTAAATCTTTTCAAATACAGATTTTACATCCTGATTAACCCATCTTAAATTGAAAATATCATTAAGTTGAAACTGCATTTCATGCACTTAAACTATTGCGCATCATAGCTTAGCACAGTGTACTATGGATATCTGTTATTTATCCTTGGGCTCCTGTGGTTGACTGGAGTTTCAGCTCATTGCCATTGCCCAGCAATCACAAGACAGTATCTTACTGAATACTGCTCGCCTGAGAAAAAATAAAAATCCAAAACTCAAAGTTGCTGCTGAATGTGCATTGTTTTTTCCACATGTACAGTGAATCATCGTTAAGTCAGGCACCATCTGTAGTGCGCATTATGGAGGTCTCTTTCTTATCCTCACTCCTGGGAAAGCACAGAAAAGAGATGGAACAGAGAAGAAAGAATCAAAGAGAAGATCCGGGGGAGGTAAAAGCTGCTTAGCTGTTGCCATAGAAGCAAACCCAACAAAGGTGTTAGGACATTTGTTTCTGCTTTGATTGCATCTATTGGACATCATTAGTTGGTAGAGGTGTAAAAAAGATGCTAAATGCAGACCAGAAATGATTCATTAAGTCTATTCAAAAAATATCTATTACATACCTATCATATGTCAAACCCTGTGTGGGAATATACTGGCAAATAAGCCGCAGTCCTTGTCTTCACAGAGTTCTGAAGCAAAGAAGAAGTTACATGGAGCACTCACCCCTGGCTGACAGGTGCCACAGGATTACCAGGTGACACAGAGAAGAGAATAGTAAATTATGTGGTAGGTTATTGGCACCACCTACAAAGGAAGTGACATTAAGGTTGAGCCCTGAAGTAAGTTCCAGCCTAAAGACATTCCAGGCAGAGAAAGCCACATGGACAAAGGTATGAACACTCAGAATCAAAGGCGACTGGACTTGAAGGGGGAAAAGATGAAAATTTGAAGATGAGAGTAGTATTGGACCAGACTGAAAAGATTCTGATACTGTTATAATGCATTGCTTTACTAAAAAGTGTATTTCCCCCAGGATTCAATGAGCATGGCTCTCAGGCAACTCCCCAAGGCAAAGAATAGATAGACATTCAGTAATCATGAAAACCAGGTTGCTAATTTAGACGTTGATAGGTAGTAGATAAACTCTATTTAAAAGAATTTCCAATTCACCTTTTTGACAATTATCTTAAAATTCTATTTCACTGATTTTTACTTATGCAAGGAATAAAGATATTTTTCAAAATTGAACATGTTTTAAATTTGTCACAGGAATAGATTTGATTTGACAAACCAATATGTCAAATAGATAGATGATGAATATTTCCATTTTGTAGAAATAACTTATACTTTTAAAACATTTTTATTAATGTATGAATAACTATTTTTCAAGGCTTTTTTTTAAAGAGAGAGTGAAAGTGAGAGAAAGAATCAACTTTATTTTTTCATCTGGCATTTGTTTCTCTGACTCTCAGTTGTATATACAGTGCTGGAGTTCGAACCCAGGTCCTCACGCATGCTGGTCAAGTGCTCCAACTGCTGAGCCACTACTCCAGCCCCTCTCAAGCCCTTTTACTTTTGAGCTTGTTAAGTAGATAGCTAAACAAGACTGTGTTTACAAAAAATATACCAATGAATAAATAAAACGTTAAGGTTTCAGGGATTACTATAAATTCTGATAAAAAAGGTATATGATATGCTGAGCCATTTATAAGAAGTTAAAGAGGACTAGATTGTGGCATGTGCGGTGTGTGTGTGTGTGTGTGTGTGTGTGTGTGTGAAAGGTAGGAAATGGGACAGAAATACGTTGAGAAGAGAAACTCAGGAAATGAAAAGTTTCTGGGGCATTATTTTGTGAAAACAAATGCCAATTAAAAAGCTTATGCAAAAAAGGTAACTAAAGAAAGAATATTTGATGAGTTACATAAGTGAAGAAAGGACAGGAAATTTTAGAAGTTTATGAAAGATAATGCAAGTAAATATTGATGTTAAAGCATGCAGAAGAGATGTGTACATAGTACACGTAGGATACAAACCATGAATTGCTGAATTGTGTACTTTGCAATAAACATTTGCTAAGCACTTGCCAGATACACACTTGGTTATTTCTTCCTTTCTTGGCATTTCTACTACATTTTTATGCTTTTGACAGAAGAAAATTAGAGAATTTTCTACACCGATTTGAACTTTTTCCACTGTATCCCATGTGTTCTTAAATATATTAAATCAAGGACAAGATATAAAAATGAATGAGTTTTCCCCAAATAGCCAATAGCTATTCTGTGAGTGAGTGGTTCCATCTTTTTGTCTCAGTCCAGAGCACTCTCAGAATTTAATTCTGGAGTGACATCACTTTATTTATTCGTTTTTAAATTTTATATGAGACCTCAGTTACAGCGAATTGAGTTGATCACACTCCTCATGAGATTCACGGCTGCTCATGATTATTGGTTTACTTAGGAGTCTTTTACAATTGTATTCTCTTCTTTCCCCTTTCTGTCCTTCTCCCTTGCCCCATATGTTCCTGCTCCTGCATTGTAATGCGTACCTTTTGAATTCACTTTCCATTCATTTGTTACTTAGGTCAGGTTGGAAAACCTCAGAGGAGGCCAGTACAGTGGGCTCACTGCCTTTTGTCCCTTTCTGGGCTGGAGGATCAAAGGTTAGAGATAAAGTTGTTTAGAGGAAGAGCAAAGGTTAGAAATAAAGTTGCTTTAGACCCTCCCAGGCTTATCTATAAAATGCATCACCACCTAATTAGAAAGTCAGGGTGGGTTTGTTGGGAGAGGGGAGAAAGCCTTGCAGTTCCACTTTTAAGCAAGAAGTTCCCACTTGGTAGTTGGCAGTATTCATCTTTCCAGATTTTTATCATGTTGTCCTCAGTTAAAGAAAAAACAATGAGAGCATCTGTGGCTTAATATTTAACAAGACTCAAAGCTTGGCAGAAGTCATGAGATCACCCCATGATCTGTGTGACATGAACCTGTGACTTCCTAGGCTCACCATATGTTTTCAACACATGTCTAAGGAGATCCTTCCAAAAGTCCAAAGGACCATCATAACATTGTGGTTCCACGTGTGTAGTGTTCTCCCCCTGCGTGTACCAGGCAGCTAGAACCCACTGGATAATCTGCAGCACGGACGCAGCACAGGGGTGGGTTGAGGGAGGCAGAGTCTTCAAGTTCTGACTCGGTCAGTTTTCTATTGAGTTATTTTTCCAGTCTGTTTTCAGCTCTCTCAACACACCAGGGGGCACTGGGGACAGCCACTTGACTCTTGGAAGCTGAGCTGAGGGTGTAGTTACTGTGGCAGCTGCTGTCAGAGTGTGACTGGATGGGGCACAGCCTCAGCTGCACTTATGGTGATAAGGGGACTGCCATAGCACCCACTCACTCCCCTTTCCTGACTGTTCCCTATTCAGTAATCATAATAATGAAAGATCCCACATTGTGGCCTGGGAAGGAGTTGGGGGAGATGGGAGAGGGTGCAGAAGGGAGAGAGTTTTATCACATGTGCTGGCTCAGGCACCATAACCACAAGCAGCACGTGCAGCCCTTACCTGGAGCCTGAGGAAAAATCCAGGGTGACTGAGGCAGGATGGTGCTCCTTGGAACCTTGCCATAATTTCTTATTGCTGTTCAGAGTAATGTATCAGAAGCAGGGGTCCAGCTCTGCTGTCTGGAGGCACCTCAGACTGGTTTACAGAGGTGGCTCCACAAACATCAGAATTTAGAGGTCTCTGCTGCATGCAAAGTTCTTTCTGGACCATAGGATTCATGTCAGATCACAGTAAACTCCCTCCTGGCCTGAAAACGAGAGTTGAGTACATTTTTACATTTTATTCACTCAAGAGCACTTTTCATAAACTATGCAATTAAGTGTGCATTTATTTGAAAATCATGTTTGAGATTTTCACATACCAAGTCCATTGGCCTAGATGAGTCTTACCAGATCCCACTTCCTTCCTTCCTTACTAGCAGTGGGACCTTGGGCTACTCACCTAATTTATCTGAGTCTCAGTTTCCTCATTTGTAAAAGGCAAATAGTAATAGTTAACCCATCTCACAGGGTTGTGAGGATTAAATGAAGTGCTCAGCACTGGGCCCAACACGTTCATTGCTCCATAAATGTTAACTTCCATTGTGCTGTTCACTTACAAAGCTCGATGCTTTATATGTGAACATACAACTTCACTGTCAGGCTGCTATTTACCTGTGATGCTACACCAAGAGATAGTTTCTGCTGTTTGTTCAAAGAAAAATGTCAGCTTTAGGGATAAAAGGAAGGAAAAATAAGGATCAAGTGTTAATAGACCCCAGTTTCTTAGGCTGGTGGGCCAGCAGGATTTGTGGCTATCTCAGAACTATCGTGTCGCCACATGTCCTAGCTTTATGGTACCACTAACTCTGAAGAAGGGAGTAAGAGGCAGTTGGGCATAGAAAAAATAAAAGCTTCCATTTGCATAGCATTTTGACGTTTTGAAAGATTTCATAAGCATATCCTCATTTGAAACTCCCCAGCAACCCTTGGAGTAGTGGAGAATGGTCATTCCCACTTAGATGAAGGGGCTGGGGTGATAGCTCAGTGGTAGAGCACAAATCTGCGGGATCAATCCCCAGCACAGCAGAAAACAAGCACAAAACATTGAGCTCAAGTGCTCCATAGAAAGTCTGCTGGAGTCACAGCCTGGTTGTGCCACAAATTTTGTGTAATCATAGGCAAGCCATGAAATGCTACAAAGTATATGGGTTGAGTTAGCTGGATTTAAGTGGTCTTTTTTGGTTCTACTATTGTCCAACTCATCTAATTAAGTTTGTAAGCTCAATTCAGCTTACCAATCAGTGATTACCCATTCAACACAAATAACAATTCCAGTCAAGGACTCATCTCTCTGAAGGAAGCATCTAAACTCTCCTCTTCTCCTTGCTGCTGAGACACTTGGGTACCCACTCTGAATACTGGAAACTTCAGGGATCCTCCCTCCCTACCATTTATACTGGCTGATGACACAAGGAACTCAGAACTTCTGGCACTACAGTTGGTCCACATAGGGAAAGAGGACCCTCAAGGCTGTATCTGGCACTGTACTTGGAGGAGATGGCACTCCATACTTCTGGTATGGAAAGGAATCAGTGAGGCTGGCAGGAATCAGATTTTAAAGGCTGCTGAAGTTCTGTAGTAGCTACATTATGAGTTAAATCAACTTTTACAAAACAGCCTTATTCTAATTTTCATAGGGTTCTCTGAAGCAAACATTTAGTTTCATCAAATGTGGTTCAAGAACACAAGCTATCTGTAGGCTGCAGAGTGTCCTGTCTTGTACTTAACCACTTTCTAACATTTTGAGGTTGTGTCACCCACAGTCACTGGTCCAGAACCTGGCATGCTCAATAAAATACCTCAAATGGCTGCTTTTTCTCTTAACCACTTGCCCCTATTGCTAAAGTGCCCCTGTTCCTCCAGAGTCTTCATAGACGAAGCAGCATGTCTGCCTCCAATGAGAGATCCAGAATAGGAGTAAAGGGTTTACAGCATTGTGGTGGATAACATCCTGGTGTTTGAATACTGACGCCATGCCTTTCCCCAAATCGCCAGCCTGGCTCCACTGTTAGACACAACACTGGGACGGGAGGGTGCGGGAGATTCTTGGCCTACTCAGGGTGACATTTCTTATCTGGTGCTGACCTCACTCACCATAGAACAAGGAGTAGGAATTGTGTGGGTCTTGAAAGATCAACATGTCCTGGACTCAGGATGACAGCTCTTAGGTTTTGAATATTTTTACGGAACTATTCCAAAAAAAGTTTTGTAAACTCTGCTAGCAAATACAAGAAATTCATCAAGTATTTATTTTGTTAACTCTGTTTTTGCTTTCTAAGAGCATGCAACATAATAAATAGAAGAAACATATTTATAAATATCTCTGATAGTAGGCAGACAGATAAATGCTAGAGCAGATACATGATATACAAACGTGCCTTCAGAGACTGTTCCAAACTAGAGGATCTTAAAAAGTGTTTTCAAAGGGCATGAGATTAAAACCAAGCCTTCAAGAATAATAGGTCTTCCACAGAATGCTCTGAGAGAGGGTAAGGAAGGCTGAAGAGGGGAAGGAGAGTAGGTGTGGGTGCACACGAGGTGGGGAGAGGGTGAGGGCTATAGAAGCACAGATGAAGTGAATGACAAATGGGCTTATAGTGTATTTGTGGAGGACTTGGGAAGACAGTCTTAGGAGTTTGGATTTTGTTCCATGAAGGACTTGAAGGAGGGGGTGCCGTGTCATGCCAGGCTTGTGCTTCACGAAGTTGACTATGGCATCAGGTTGGAGGATGTACGCATTCTGGGAGATGGAAGGTAGATGTCAGGAGAAAGGCCATGCAAAAGCTTAGGCAAAATGTTCAGGGAACTACACTGAGATAGAGGAAGTGACAGAAGGAAAGGAATGATTCAAGAGATTCCATGAAGTGCCCATGAGAGGGTTTTATAGTCCAGACATGCTCCCCGTTAGCGCTGATTCTGTGTGAGCATACACACTATTCTTTGGGCACTCTTGCAGGAGACAGTGCTCTGCTGAGAAAGTTACAATGGTTCCCTGTTCCCCACTGGATCAAATCCAAGTTTGCCTTTCTTCTCAAGGCTCCATTAACAGGCTCCTTCATGGCTTGCTCTCCACTGTCATTTGCAAAAGCTAACGATGTAAACATTTGGTTCTGCGTTGGACAAGCCTGACTGCTCATAGCCTCTGGCCTTGCCTGGATTCCTGGCCCTGAAGGCCTCTCTTCTTTCACTTGAGGAAATCTGACATGCTCTGTTCATCCCCACCCCACCTGCTACACACAGAGGCTTAAATGCTCGCTTCAGCTTTTTCCCCTTGGTGTAATACGTGGGCAGGGAGAACTGCCCCACTTATAATTTAGTTCCAAGTCCTGATTCTGTTCAGTGTGTCTCATCCTGCCACATCTCTCTGGGTCTCACAGTACCCTTGCCCTGAGTTATGGCAAAACGGATTCTTTATAGTTCAACCAGACCAGATGGAGAGATGAGGATGGAACAAAGTGGGGAAGGCTTAGCCACACACTTCTCCCTGCCTCACAAGTCCATCAAGACTTTTCTGTTCAGTTCTATCTACGAACCTATAGGAGATTGTGTTTGAAGAGCTTCATTGTTACAAAAGGGCTTTGACGGGCTGGAGCAGTGGCTCGGCGGTTACGGTGCTTGTCCTGCAAGCATGAGTACATGAGTTCAAACCCCAGCACCACGTACACAACGAGGTCTTGGAGCAATGAAATCCACATGAAAAACTAAATAAAAATTGTTTCTCTCTCTCTCACTGTCCCTCTGTCTGTAAAAAACAAACAAACAAACAAAAAAACCCCTCTTTGCATTGACCTAGACCAATTTCCCTTTGAGATGCACAAATAGAGAACAGAGCTGGAAAGGCTCACTGTTTCCATTTGCTTCCAGGTCAGGCACCTGTAGGGAAACAGGACCAGGGGCTTAAGCGTAAGGGAATAAGAACCTTGTCGACGGGCCTTGGAATTTCCACTCCTCCTTTTTCTGGGTACAGCAGTTGTTCAGTGCAACTTATTTTGAGAAACTCTGTAATCCTTGAGTCAGAAGGTGGTAAATCTATATTGAGCAGGAGGTGGTGAAACAACCCAATAAAGCCATGATGAGGGTGAGGTGGCATTAGGGGTGGAGGGGGCATGGAAGGTTTGGACAGCCTTCTTTCAGGGGACAATGGACGGGAAAGCAACCTTCATTGCCTAACCACCCGGTACGCAGTCTTCCTTTACAAAGGTCCTCTGAAGTACTCTTTGATATCAGAAGTCAAACTCTACTTCTCTAAAGAAACTGTTCCTGACTAGCAGTCTGTTTCAGGATTTATATGTAGCCAGTTTTAGTTACCACCCAACCCTCTTCCACCTTTGGCAAATATCTAAAGAAGTTATGAATTAAAGCAGGATCAGGCAAGGAATTCATCTTATCAAAAGGAAATAGCTTACTGGTTGCCAGTAGTGGAGCTGCCCCCATCCAATTGGATCTAGTAGGCAAGCTCTTTGTCTTAGTCTCCCCAACCCCATGTGTGACCTCTGCTTCTCCTTGTTCTAGTCTGAGGCACATACAATGTTCGTTCGTTTAGTGAGAATTGGGCATGGGCCAACCAGGCAGCTTTCCAAAGTGGTGGTTAATGGAGAATAGTTACTTGTCTTTGCATTCATAAGTCCCTGAAGATTTAAGGAGATGCATCCAAACTTGCTGGAGAAAACTGCACATCTCTCAAAATCCTGGACTTTGAGCTGGACATGATAACTGGGTAAAGTTTTTTTAAATTTATTTCTCTGGGTGTCTGTGTATTCTAAGTGTGTAAGTAAAAGAATAAAGGTGTGCACTGATATTTGATGACATAGGTTACATTAAACCTAGATGGATAACTGTCTACCAAATATTTACATATTATGGAATTGACTTTGGGGTAGACATTTCCCAACACCTCTTGTATCCATGTAACTAGCTATCTCCAATGGAATGCGAATAGAAATGATGTGTGACACTCCCAGGTTGGGACTTTTTTTTTTAAGAAAGAGGGATAGAGAGAGAGAGAGAGAGAATCAACTTTATTTAGTTTTTCATGAGACTTCCATTGCTGCAACACTCTATTGTGTATGTGATGCCGGGGTTTGAACTTGCATCCTAATGCATGCCAGGCAAGTATCGTAACCACCGAGCCACTGCTCCAGTCCCTAGGCTGCCACTTCTAAGAAGCTGGCAGGGATTATCTATCTTCTCTTCTCCTGTTGCCTATCTGAACTCAAACTCTGAGTTTCTAGGGAGTAACAGAGCCACAAGATGCCCCCAAATGCTACCCAAAAGAATGTTGCAATCTGCCAATCAGAGATATGTACATTGGGCAGTTACCTGAACAAGAAATAAATGTCTGTGGTGTTAAACCACTGAATTTTTTTGTTGTAGTTACAGAGAGTAGTATTATCATAATACTAGAAACAATTGCTCATAAGATCCCCTGTCATCAATCCAGCATTCATTAATCTCATAAGTGATGTTTCTGACAGAAGTATGGTGGGCAGAAAAGGCAAATCCACAGGCAAATGAATATTTACTCCAATGCTAACCAAAATGTTGCTCTCTCTTTGATACAAAATTCAACATAATCAGCCTTCCAGGCAGCGTTAGACTGGTACTCCTAGGCCATGGTACCATATTGAGGGTTCAAGGTTAGTCAGGGTCTCAAATTCTCAGCAGTGGTGTGGCCAGGTCAAGCTCACTAAAGGAAAATCCACGTGGTTGAGCCTATCTATAATTTTAATCCTACTACCGTGATGCTATTCATAACTTCATTGAAAAAGTATTGGAGTAGGTGGGGGGGAAATCTCATTGATATTCACAGAGCAAGATATCTTGTAAAGTTTGTGATTTTCCTGTGCTGTAGAGATACCTTTAGGAGAACACTGTCATGGAACAAATATATTTTTCACCTTCTGGATTCCATAATGATTAATCCACTCATATACATTTTTTCCCAAAATTCGTTGTCACAACTCCTTCAGATTTATTCCTACCAAGTTCCTATTTGTCCAAACCATTTACATTGTCCGTGAATTGGCTTAGATCCAGATCTCAAGTCATTTCTAGTTCCAGATAAAGTACCATGAAAAGTACCACGCAAAGCTCGGCACAATGGAAGGATTTCCTTTCTCTTCAGTTCTTCAGGGCCACCCCTTGAGCAGAGCTGAAACAGCAGTCTACTTACTGCTGGTGCCAGCATATTGTCCAAATCCACTAGTAGACCAGGTTCTTTTAGGCTGAGACTGAACATGGATACGCTGCGCTTGAAATGGGCTCCTCAATTTCATATGAGATTATTGGATTCTGGAATGGAAGAGGCAAAGTAGCAATACTTAGCCTCCTTAGGCAAAGTAGGTCTGATCAGCGTAAAAGGATCATGATGGCCAGAGTGGTAATTGCAAGTTTGATCCACAGGAGCCATTGTAAGCGTTAAGTTGATTCCCAAATCCCTAGAAGCAACCTAGAGAGGCAGTTCAATAAACTCCTTGACGTGTGTAATAATAATAATAATAATAATAATAATAATAATAATAATAAAAACTACATGTGTGGCAAATATAAGCCTAACTTGAATCACCATAGTAGAAAATCCAAACCAGAATCAGTTCAAAGAAAGACCCAGACAGAGCTCCTTAAAAGATAGGCTGAAAACCCTGGAGAAAAAGCTTAGAGATATTACCACTAATGTATACTATGAATCTTCTTTCCATCCTTCTGTATAAGGGTCTTCCCACAGCCATTTCCCAAATAACTATGCACTGGGGGAGAGAAAATATATAGACCTTTTCAGAGATTATTAAGCACTGGCTCTGAGTTAAATGCAGGATCCAGAATACTGCTTTATGGGAGGAGGGGCATGTATAAAGCCTTTTTTTTTTCTTTCAAATATATCAGGGTAAGTGGCTTTATCTCAGGTTTCCTGCCTGACCAAGATAATAAGGAGGAAATACACATAATTTTTTGCTAAGTCTGTATCACAGTAGTCCCAGTTGCTCCACAAACACATCTTGTGGGGTTTTTCTGAAGTTTCTCAGTTTATATTGAGAAGAAAAATACTCAAATATTAGCTGTCTTCATGTTCTCCCCTGACCTGTAAAATCAGGGCTATCATGGTAGGAAGAAAGTAGAATCCTTGAGACTACCTTCCCAAAATGGTACACCAAAGAAATGCCCTGTTTATGATGGAATCACAGAGGAGAGGGGGTCATCCCTACTAAGTCCCCACTTACTTTTGTAGAAGATAGTTCTTGGATCATGGTAATAGATTGAATCATAACCCAAATCAGGTAGAGGTTACATTTGAAGTTTGTGTTCCAAATGTGGCCTTCTGAACGGAGTAAATCAACACATCTACTATGCAACTGTTCATCTGGAAAATGGTTTTATATCCAAAAGGAGAGGACGTCACAATTAAAAATGTTTCACCTGGAGAGAACAGCCTTCTGCATCTTGCTGTAGAATTATATCAGTTCTCTAGAGCCACACCATCTTTTCATCCAAAGGCATACATTTCTCAATATGTGGTAAAGACAGTATTTTTGGTCCCTTTTGGGGGAACAAACTTCAGAAGTGAATGAGTGGGGTTCCACATGATCAACACATTCTGACATTCCTATCTCCCTAAAACTTTGTATTCTTCCATATACATTATACCAAAGAATTTCTGTTGTTGCTGATGAGAAATCTGTTGTAGTTCTTTTGTTGTTAATCTATCTCTTCCATATCTTTTAGGAGCTTTCATTATTTTTTTATGCTTTACAATTTACCTATAATGTGGATTTGGGGGATTTGTCATATTTAATACTTGGCATGCTTCATAAACCTGAATTGTCATTTCTTTATTCAGTTCTAGAAATATTTTCACCATTCTGTCTTTAATTTTTTTCTGTATTTAGCTGTTGTGTCTTTACCATTACCTTTATGCTCTCCTGAAACTCACTGACTAGATTGGAATTCCTCTTTTAACTCCCCTTTTGCATTTTCTACCTTTTAGCGCATTGTGCTAAAATTCTTAAAATTTAACCCCTTCTATCTCCCAATTCGCTAATTCTCTCTTCAGTTCTTCCCAGTCTATGAGTTTGACCATTTTTATTTTAATGCTACATTTTTTCATTTTTATGATATAGTTTTTCATATCTACATGTTCTTGCTTCATAAATTCCATTTTTTCCTTTTTTACTCCATCCTTTATTCCTTTAAGCATCTTAAGCATACATATTTAATTTTTTTTCAGATCACTCTATTATTTCTGTTTTCTTCCAGGTGTGATTCTTAGAGTTCATTGGATATGTTGACTCATGACACTGGCTTCTTTCAAATATTTCAAATATTTATGTGGGCTGGAGCGGTGGCTCAGTGGTTTCGGCGCTTGCCTGGCAAGCACAAGGACCCGGGTTCAAACCCCAGCACCACGTACATAAGTATTGGAGCAACGAAGGCCATGTGAAAAACTAAATAAAGTTGTTTCTCACTTTCTCAAAAAAAAATTATGAACTTGGACTGGGGATGTAGGTCAGTGTTAAAGCACTTGTTAAGCATGTGCAAGGTCCTAAAAATAAATAAAAATAAAAGTCTGATGTGCAAGACAACAAATTTATTTTTTAAAAATTGTGAATTTGTCTTCCATGATGTTTTTTATACTTTTATGGAGATATAATTCATAACCCATCCACTTCATCCATTTATAGTGTGTAAATCAATGGCTTTTAGAATTCCCACATACTGGTGAATCAGTCACCACAGTCAGGTTTTCACTAGCTCTTCCCTGACATTTTACTCCATCTGCGCCCCTGGACTATCACAACCTCACTTCACAGTTGTTTTGCAGCTTCAGTGCCCAGAACCAAAACACGTCTTTAGTTTGAGGCTTGGTTCAAGACTCAGGCTCTGAGAAAATAGAATAACATTGAGCTCTGAACTCATCACAAAATTTATGCTTGAGTATTACACAAGCCACTTTTCCTCTTAGTCACCATTTCTACATGCAGTTCCAGGAGGGAGAAAGCTAATCCAGCTTCTTCTCTTAGGTATCAGCTTACTAAGGGATTTTGGTTCAGGCTTTTTGCTGATAATGGGACTCCCAACCAGAACAATGGCTTTATCCTTGTTTGAGTAGTAAAATTACCCTCAATGTTCATGTGTTTCTTCCTCCTGTGGACCAGTGGCTCCCATCCTTGCCTGTGACTATGGGTTCTCTCGGTGTACTTCATTTTCTCCTTTATTTAGGGTGACAACTTAATTTACAGCCAGTGAAGAACTTCTCTTTCTAGTCTTTATAAGTATGGGTAGTTTTTTTAATGTTCACTTTATCATACCTAATGTGGAATGGAAGTGTGAGGTTTCACCCGCACTGTATCCATCATCTCGCATAGAATTAGAGAACACCTTTTCAAACAACTTTCCAGAGTATCTTCGGGTGAGCAGGGTGCACATCTCATCCCTGATTTTCCACAGTGGTCCCCCTGGGATATTCTATGCTTTGGGTCATCATCCTATGGGACAGACTTTCTGGTTGTGCCAAATATATTTGTGGTTTTAATGCAAGACCTTCTAAAGAACTGAAGGGCCAAGCTTATCTCTCCAATTTACTTGCAGGGCAGAACTATTCCTGTTCTTTAACCCTGCTCCTTCAGCATGAACAAATGTGTATAGGGGAAATTGGGGGATCTTATAGTAGGCTGCAGTCTATCTTCATCTATAAACACCTCCCTGTCTGGCCTGCTAAGATAGAAGGAACAGAAAGAACCTCATTAAATTCAGACCTGCAGTGGGACATAGCATCAGACTAGGGAGGTGATATGAGATTATAACTGTTTTTTTTTCACTAACTAGCTCTGCGGCCTTGGGAAAATCACTTTGTTGTCTCAGCTTCTGAAATGGGAATAATGACAATAGCAGTTTATTATGGCAGACTGCTGTCCTTTCATTCATGTAGTCAGTACTTTAGAGATTCTGGCCTGTGAAGCAATTTGGATTCTGGTCCCAGCTCTGCCACTAACTCTAACCCACTGGATGATTTTGGACAACTCACATGAGATGAAAACTCTAGGAACTACATTTTAACTAAAACAAAACAAACAAAAAATACAAAGTTTCTAGCACAGCAATTCTATGAGTTAGATGCTATTATGTCATTTTACGGATGAGGCAACAAGAAATCAAAGAAATTTTATAAGAAGCCAAGCTGGGCTGTGACCCCAGACCTGTGAAACCAGACCAACTAAACGTAACCAGGGCTTTGCCACTGGAAATGCTCAGAATAAGCCAAATAATCACTAGTAGGCAGGGCAGAGAAGATCACAGAAGCAATTGAGAGGTTAGGGCAAATGACTGCTCAGCCCTTAGGTTCTAGGACTCCAGCTTCTCCAGGAATCAGCTTCCTATAAAATTATAATTGTAAATTATGTTTCTAGAGGCCTCTTCCAGTTCTAAAATCCTATGATTCATGTGATAGGCACAGAAGGCAACAGAAAAGAAATATTGAATGTACTCTCTGACGTTCCAGGATTTACTTGGGAAGATGCATAACATGCACATAACACAGCTACCCATGCCCCAGTGCTCTGCTGGGTGGAAAGGGAAAGCCAGCCAGGTGGATGGAAAGTGTTGGAAGGAATGGGGGTTTGAAATGGCAGGGTCTAAGTAGGTGCCATGGAAGGGAAGCAGAAAGAGTGTGTTTGAAAAGCCAGAGCCTTTGAAAGCTTAGCTGCCACACACAGCAACTCTATCTATGCCCTGATAGCTCCCAGACCCAGCTGTCAGAGGGCACCTGTCACTCTTCTAACCAGCTAAAGTGCCCTGGCTGTCCTGAACTCAACACCTCCACACTCTGAGCTCTCCTGATGGAGCCCAACCCAGGAGAGACACACCACCATCACTATGGCTGCCTCCCACTTTCAGAAAATCCTTTTGGTAAAGGTCTGTTATAAATGTTAAGACATGGGCCCAGAGAGAGAGAGAGAGAGAGAGAGAGAATTTTTTTATGTTACTAAAGTCTTGAGGCCATTTTAAGGGTGTGGAGGAAGAGAGACAAGTTAATAACGGGAAAGACTTTGATTAACTGAGGAGAGGAGAATCATTTCTTTCTAAATTTAATTTCCTTTCCTGCTAAAAATTCAAACAAATCTTGGGGGGATTGTCATAGTTTGTGAGGGTGGGATGTCCAGTAAAAAGGGAACATAGAGGCTTAATAGCAGCAAGAAGCTTGGATATTTCCCAAGGAAAACCTCACAGCCACTGCTTGGGGGTGAGGGGAGTTTTGGTGATAAACCACTGTGTAGTTATATATTTGTGCTGGAGAGTGGTCACACTTTCGCCATCAATGGAAATTTCCATCAGTGCTGTTTCACCATGTGTGAACAGTACAAGGAGAGGAAGGAAATGCCCTTCTGGAAACTAGTTTGTAGATAAAGTGAGGCAGCAGAGAATGATGTAGAACCCAGGAAAATAAGAGAGAACTTTAGTTCAACTTGACAGATGGTTTCCAGCATCTCCTGCTTTCCCAACATTGTCCTAAATGCAGTGATGTACAGGGTCTTAGAGGAAAAGAACTATCCAGGTAGACAAATCTAACACACAAGAAACTATGACCATCCCTGCAAATCACCATAAGAATACCCACAAATGTCAGATTTTTTTTTAACCTACACAGATATATGTGATGTACAAGTGAAGTATTGCTAATAACTTGATGCTCCAGGACTGGTCTGGACACTATAGTCTAGAGTGAGGAGAACTAGATTTCAAACAGGAATCATGGGTATATCTGGATTCTCCATGAGACAGAGCCTCAGGCACAGGCTGGTGCGCTAAATTATCATAAGCAGTTCTAGAGACTAGAGCGTGGAACAAGGGAAGAATGTAGAGCCCACAGGAAGATGTGTCATCAAGCTGGGCACTGGTAAGTGTGACTGGTTGCTCAATCCTGAGAAGTCCTATCACCTGGGTCTCAGAACCACCAGGACAACAGGACAAGAGGTTGAGAAGGGGTTTCTGCCCCCTACTGGTCAGAGGTTGCCCTATGTTGCTTTGATTACTTCACACTGCAGGATTGCTCAGGCATTAATTCAAGTCCCAAGCAAGCTCCACCACTGTATGATGGAGAAACAGCAGGGGCAGGCAGGCATTCTACCTGCGTGAAATTTGTCCACACAATTTCCAAGTGACTGGAACTGGAGGCAGCTAAGGTTGAGAGGATCTGAAGCAAGGCTTAAAAGGGTTCTCATGTGTCTTATCCTTACCACTCCACTGCATAATAATCATTGTCTTACCACAACTAATCTCCAGGTCCCGGCATGAGCAAGCCTACCTCTTGTTTATGTTAAATAAATGAATGGAATAAATTTTGTTGACTAAATAAATAAGTAGTCACAGAGATGTGAAATCTCGTTATTGTCCCTGACTTCCTTCTCCCACCATCCCCACGAACCTTACCTGCTCCCAAGTTCCAGTGGTTAGAGCACTCTCCCAGTCAGCTAGGTCTCAACTGTTGCCACTTTCAGTCACCATAAAACAAAGCTCCCTACAACTCTCAGAAAGTTTCAGATTCCCCACCTCCCACAGTTCCCCTGGCAGGGCAATCCTCCCAGTTCCTGAACAAATCCTGCAGTTCTGTTGGTTCCATTGCTGGTATGTTTGCTTTGGTATTGGGGATTGAACTCAGGGGGGCTTAATCACTGAATCACACCCCAGCCCCTTTTTATTTTTTATTTTGAGACAGGGTCTTGCTAAACTGCTTGGGGTCTCTCGAAGTTGTTGTTGAAATTGGCCTTGAATCTGTGATCTTCTTGTCTCAGCCTCCTAAATCTCTGGGATTACAGCCTGCACCGCCACCACCAGCCTTGGCTGTTTTAATCTGTGCTATTTTCTCCCACTCAAATGTCTTCTTTGACATGATAAAATCTTATTCCCTTCAAAGCCAATTGAAATGTCACCTCTTCTATGACCCTCTTCCAGAGTTTTTCTCCCCACCCCCCAGGTTCTCTCTTTGCTCTGAGAAACTGCAGTGCCGTTTTCCTCTCTTACCACTCCAGGTTCTCTCCTATGTCACGTGTCTCCTCCCACGCAAGGGTCTGAGTGGCTGAAGACAGGTTTGTCTCCTAAGATCCTCCCAAACAGTACCTGCCCAGCACGCTGGCCTCACTCTGGGTGGGCGCTCCCCGAGTTCACCAAGCTGGAGTGCAGAGCTGAGGGTGGCGCAGATGGGAGCTGTGCTTCCCACACTCACTCCAGTACGCAGCCACTTCCAAAGGCCACAGCTGGCCCACCATTCGCTGTCACAGTAGTCAGCCTGGACCCTCAATGGACACCTCCTGCTAACCTTATTCCATTTAAGGGTGGCAGTCAGAGCCCAAGCAAAGAAAAACTTTCCCAAGGCATGAGTTCTGTGGAAATGGAGAGAGTCAGCTTCTGGCAGCTGCCCTAGAGAGATACCAAATTTAGCCCAAAGATTGAATACAAATATATTTTTAAATTTTTTAATTTTAAAAATAACATGGTAACATTAAAATAGCTCACAAAAAAAGAAAAAAAAGAATGAAAGCACCCCCCCACAGATTCACCAAGCAAACATAACTTCTTTCATTTTGGTTTATTGCTTGTCTTTCTTCTTACAAATACCTATTTTTATACAATGTAAACATGGTGTGCATACAATTTTGAATCACGCCTTTTTAAAAAATATATGATAAACATAAGAGAAGTATAATGTAGACTGCAAGATAAGGGCCAATCCTAATACTTGTACAAGTTACTGGATCTCTTTTAAGTCTCATTTTCCTCATCTATTAGGTAGGATTCAATGACCTCATATATTATCGTAAGGATAAAATGATAATTCATAAAATCTCTTAGCCCAATCCCTAGAAAACAGTAAACACTTAACAATTCCAAGTTTGTTTCATTATTACCGAAATGCATGAGATTTTTAAAATTAACTTTTCCCCAACCAACTATACCCAAACCCTATTGGTTTCCAATATAAAAACAAACATTTATAAACTTAAAACCCTCCAGTTTATATTTCACTCCACTTAAGAAAAATCCCAGGAAGGCATAAAGTAACCTTCCACACTGCCCTCGATCCTCCTATTGGTTAAAGAGCAGCTGATTCCCAGGAGGCTTTAGGCTTGGCCAGGCTGCAGAGCCCAGGGCCTTGCACACTCCTGAAAGGCTTCCTGTGTGGTTTTTCTCTCATATGAAACCTTTGTAGCAAGTAAATGTGCCCCAGTCACATAAGGGTCTTGACTCTGTAATGGAAAATTTAGCCATGTTGGAGGGACAGAGTTTCAAAGCCACAGCCTCCCCAGGGCTTTATCTGTAGGTGAAGGAAGTAGGTGCCAGCACCGTCTGATTTCAGAGTAGCATTCGGATCCATGCCACCTATCTGCCACCATAGCTTGATGAGGTGTCTGGAACTCTATTGGTCATTCCTTTAGTTTAAAGCTTTGAAGGTATCTGGAAAAGTTATATATATTTCTGTCCATCGCTTTATTCACGTGTGCCTCATTTTAATTCTAGTAATGCCCCCACCTTGCACATGTCCAGGGCTCTGTCTGGTGCTCTGTCTAGCAACCCAGCCCCTGAGATGAAGCTCAGATTTGCCCAATCAGTCTCCCTCCCCTCAGTGTGGAGGTCTACCTCAAATCCAGATCAGGGAAGGTGGTCCTACTGCCAGCTAAGACGTGTCCCTGAAATGCCTGCCTGCCTGGTATCTTGCCCAGCTTCTGTGGCCTGGCTTCCCTGCCAATGTGTCCCTCCAACCTCCCCACTCCTTGCCTCTCTGTATGTTTGAGGTCTTGCTGCTTTGAATTCTTTAATGCCAAGGCTACTTTGGAACTTGCCCTGATGGCTCTTTCCTACCCACTTTGCATACGTCTTCTGTCTACTTAGCCCAGACTCCATGTTAAGGCTGCAGCTAGATTTGTCCCCAAGCAGCCCTTCCCCTTGTTATCCCTTCCCCCAGAAAATGGGCCTAGCTTAGAAATATAAGTATAAGAATTAATAGTTGTAGAAATGCAACATTAAATAGGACTTTTCCCAATTTAACATGATATTTACTTGTTTTAATTCAGACCTTTTACAATGTTCCTTCTGCTTGATTAAACAAGGTTTCTGTCCCTTGAGGTTTGCACACAAAAAGTTATGTGTTTTGCAAGTTTGTGCCAAAAAGTGTTGTTTTAGGTGCTGCTTGAATTCTGTCTTTCAAAAATCTTGGACCAGACCAAGATAAGAGGCAGCTGAATTCTGGAATTTCCTAGAAGCGACAGGGGTTCTCCCACCTGGTTTCTTCCCCTGCTCATCAGTGGCTCGAATTCAGTTGTCAGATCTCAGTTTCAGCATTACCTCCCTGGAGAGGACTTTCCACTCACTGCGTCTGAAGGAGGTCCCTTCCCCAAACTTTGTTAGTCCTGTATTTGTTTCTTTCATGGCACTTATCACAATTTAAAATTACGTGATTCGCTCATTTGCTTTCCTGAGAGGGCCTCCCCACCATTAGACTGTAGGCTACACGTCTAATTTATAAAATTGTATCCTTGAAGACTAACACGCATCACTCAAAATAGCTGTTCAAAAAGGGAGACTGCTAGTGTAGAGGAAGGAGGCCAGGGGAGGCAGGGAAGCAAGAGGAGGTATCGGGGAGTCGAACTGTTCAAATTATGTTATATGCGTGTACAATATGCCAAAATGAAACCCTCAATTCTCTAAAATTGTTATGCTGAATACATGTTGAATGCAAATTTTCTTCTTTTCCATTTGAAAGAATGGTAAAACCCTTTAGATCCTACCCAACTCTGATGACCATTAGGTGACACCCACTAACTCTATCCTGTTTACTTATCATTTGAAAATTCCATGTACTGTCAAGGGCTTCACATGGACTGACTCTCATGGGCTTCCAGAATCTCCTGAGAACTCGGAAGTGGATGGCTTCTTTTTGGCAGCCTCTTCCGGCCTCACTGTTTTCCTCTTTTGCACATCATGAAAGCAATCCCTCAAACAACTTGCAAGGTGCCTAGGGCCCTGGTCTCCCTGCTGTCAAAAATTTGCTTTTAGGAAAACATCTGAATTTCATTCATACTATGATTCTTCATAGGAGCACTATCAGCATTTAACTACTGAAAACTCTTCAGCCATTGGAATGAAACACTAGTGGTCAAAATTTTAGTCTTATCTGGCACCAGAGGAAAGAAATTAAGAAAGGGGGGCCTGAAGAGGTCTAAAATTCAGAGTGTGTTCACTGTATTATCAATGAACTTATGCTCTTTAGTAAAGTTTTGTTTGGGGAGAGAAAATGAGAATAGAAATGCATGAGGTTGAAATGTTACTTAAAAAATAAATAAATCCATTTGGCTTTTGCACTCACCAAAATATAAACTAATACATGTCATAGCTATGTTTTGTTTTTGGTTTTTGGTACTGGGGATTGCACCTGGGATGCTTATCCGCTGATCCACATTCCCAGCCCTTTTTATTTTTTATTTTGAGACGGGTCTCACTAAGTTGCTTAAGGCCTGTCCAAGTTTCTGAGGCTGGCTTTGAACTTGGTATCTTCCTATCTCAGACTCCCAAGTCAGTGGGATTACAGGCATGAACCACAGCACTCAGCTATAGCTAAGTTTATAAAATCATGAAACGTACTACTGTTTTTACTGGGAGGAAAAAAAATGAGTCACAGATCATTTTTTCCAGTTGAATTACTCAGCCCCTCTGACCTAAGCACCTTAACCTGGAACAGGTATCCTAAGATGTGTTCTATGGTCTCACTGCAAGATCTCTTCAAAAGAGTTTTCTTGCCCTGAAAAACAAGATTAGTGGTTAACACTAATGTTTATTTCTGCTAATCTTTGTTTTATTCTTTTGGAAATGACACCTATTTGTTGGTGAAGGGCAAAGTGTGCCTTGACCCTTATTTGGAATAAGAATCATTTCTCTTCTTCCAAAGAAATGTGATCAAAATCAGAGAGGCCTGTGAAAAGTTGCTGCACTCTTGGTAAGAACACTGAGACCTATTTCACAGAGATTTCTTAGAGATTTCACAGAGATTCTTAGGGTCTCCACTTCTCTAAACCTTTAGCCACTCATTCCATTCTACATTAGATCTCTCCTCTTCTGTTTTCCCTCATATGTGTCACTTCCTGGAGCCTTATGGTTCTTAGAATTGATAATAAATGAATTCCCACTTAATTATAGTGCAATTTGTTTCCTTTGTATGAGTTAATTTGATCACTTTAGATACATCAGAAGGAGAAGTTCTGGCCTCATCTCCCAACATCCCAGGTTTTCAAATATTCTTCTAAATGATAACAAAAATGATAAAGATGATAATAGTGACAATTACCATTTAATGACAGACTATTATGCCCCAAACAGTCTGCCAAACTCTTCAGAAAACTCTCATTCACCAATCCTATGAGGTAGATATTACTAGGCTCAATTTACAGATGAGGAAATAAGGTCTCAAACATTAAGTGGTTTGCTAAGGTCTAGCTGCCAATCAGCAGCTAGGATTTAAACCCTCACATATCTGACTCCAAAGCTCCCCATCCCCATCCCAATCAACTCCCAACCCTCTTTTATAGTCACAATACGAAAGGGACACAAAAGAAAGACAGATGTACAGCAAATTTTATTAAAACAAATTACACATATTATTTCTTTTTCTTTCTGAAAAACCTCATCATCAAGGACTAATCTCATAGAATTTCTAATTCACAAACACACATGTCATTAAAACACACACACACACACACACACACACACATTTCAGAGATGGATAAAGAGAGAATCTTAATGCCAGTTCCAGATAACAGATTTTTAAAAATATGTCCCCTTCGGGACCTAGGATAACCAGTTATTCTTTTCCAAATGGTGTCCCAGTTAGTTCCTTCCTGTCTCTACTCCCATCCTTTTCACCAGCCAATTGCATCTAAATATCAGCAGAGGGGTCCAGCAAAGGGAGCTGGAACAGGCTGAGTCTCCTTTTGAACTTTCACACTCTGTTATCCCAACCTCTCATACATATCTATTCAGGCTAATAACCCTACGGTACCAAGGTTCAACCCCTCAGCCAAGCAAATGCCAGGGCAGAAAGACACAAGCTTCTCTACGATTCCCTTACTTGAGGCCTCCCCTCCCTTTACCACCCTGACAGCGCACATGCACACTCACATACACAAACGCATCCATTTTAAAATGTAATAATATCACTATCCAATTCTGAGCATCCTTTATCTGCATTCAAAATGGTAGCCACCCATTATGGATCTACTCAAGAGAAACACCAGGCCGGTATCTGGGGAAAGCTTTTCTGCATCCTTCACTTGGCAATTTTGTTAGAGGAACCAGGGAGACATTGGAATCTTTGTCCCTTTAAATAAGGGTCTTGCCAAAAAAGCTGGAAATTCCCTTGTTGTTTATTGCTTCAATGACCCTGCCAACACCTCCAGGGAGAGAGATCTTGGATCTCAACAGTTCTCATCACACCTCCTCTTGGCATTCTGTTGGCAGTCAGTAAGAGAAATAAATAGGAAGGGAAACCGCTTTCCAGTGTCTTCTCTCCTTTTTAATTTTCATCTTTAAAGCAGATTTACTTTGTCCCAAGATGAATCTAAGAAGCACAATTCTCTCTTTGTTTTAATAAGTCCTAGGGAAATTCCACTGACCTCAGTGGCTGGTGATCTGGTCAAGATCTGAGAGAGACAATGACTTCTTGGGCATTCCTGTTGATAAGATCTTTAGAGGAACATTGGATGAACAGCCAAGGGAAGAAGAGCAAGCATGGTTTCTATCATTGGGCTGAACGGTAAAGAAAAAACCAGACGACTATTAGTAGCAGGAATTCCAGTGGAGTTTGTGTATACGGTAACTCTATAGGAGCTGGTGACCTTGTAGACTGGGTACACTCCAGCAGAAGGAAAGGCTGAAACATCACCAACATGGGTCATTTGCCAGAAGTACTTCTAAGGTCTGATGGTCAAGTTCTGAGGTTTTCTTGTTAGGACTCAATAGAGAGAGGATCAGCCTAGGACAGCCCAAGGCCATCTCACCACTGTTCAAAGATATGGCCCATGGAAACAAGATTCCAGAGCACATATACTGCAAGTCATTTGCCCCCCTCTATTGACTGAGTACTCTAAACTCTTCTTTGGGCTAGGACTAGGGCTAGGGTTAGGGTTCTTTAATGATCAGGTCAGGGAAGCTATAGGGATTATATAATCTATCCTTGTATGTTTCTGGTGTTCTATTCCTGTGACTGTCCTTCCCAGGTCAGATTTTGCCAAGGTTCCCTTCCCTTCCTCTACTTTAACCAGTAAGTAATCTGAAAGATGTCACTGAATATACAAAGTAGAGGATGGGGAGGGGCAGCAGCCTGATGGATAGCCATATCTCCATTCTCTCAGAGCCCTGGTTATACCTTCTAGAACTACTGAGCAATGCCAATGAGACCCAGTGCCCAAAAATAGCAGAGAGGTGATGAGAATAAGAGCACAGGGTCAGAAGGGACCCATTCACCCTCTTTGAACCTCCATATTTCCCCACCTACCTTTGGTCCTTTAATGTTAGAGGGTCACACTGATAGGTCATCTGACCTGGCCTTGCTGCTGGCCTTGCTAAGGCGGCGCTTGTCACTATGATAGCCATGGGGGAGGCGGTGACCTGGTGAGACTCCATTGGGCACCTCAGGCTTCTGGCCATAATGGATGTGGATGAATCCCTCCCCGGGAATCTGCTCCTGACCTGGCACTTGCTCAGTGGCCACGTTGTCTGTGTTCTGCTGGGAGACCACATTGCTACTGAAGGAATTGAAGAACTTTCCCCCAGGGCCATTCTCCAGGCACTGATTGAAGTCAGGGGGAGGTGTACAGCTCTGGGCTATGCCCGCAGAGGGACTAGGAAGCTGGCGCTCAGCTATGCCCTGCTGTGGCTTGACAAATCGCTGTCTGATCTTCTTCCAGCCCAGGTGGTAGAGTTCAGCCAGGCTGAGAAAGAGGGACAACCCAGCCACCGCCAGCATAAAGACAATGAAGACATTCTTCTCTGTGGGCCTGGATACATAGCAGTTGACGGGGTGTGGGCAGGGACTCCTACGGCAGACGTGCAAGGTGTCCAGGAAGATCCCATAGAGAAGGTACTGGCCTACGATGAAGGCTACTTCCATGGTGGTGCGGATCAGGATGGTGCAGACGTAGGTGTTGAGCAGAGTGCCCTGGAGCACTATCCTCCCATTCACTTCCTCCCAGCAGGACAGCCCAGTCTTTTCAGTCACCGGGTATTCATAAGAGCCAGCCCCACTGACCTCTTTGGCCCGCTCTGCTTCCCGGAGCTTCCGCTTCTCCTGAATGCGTACAGTGTGCATGGCATGGCCCATGTATAGCAACGACGGCGTGGAGACAAAGATGATCTGCAGCACCCAGTAACGAATATGGGATATGGGAAAGGCTTGATCGTAGCAGACATTCTGGCACCCAGGTTGAATCGTATCACACCGAAAATCAGCCTGTTCATCCCCCCAGGAGGACTCAGCAGCCGTGCCCAGCACAAGCATGCGGAATATGAAGAGGACAGTGAGCCAGACCTTGCCAATCACCGTGGAGTGCTTGTGGACTTCCTCCAGGAACTCTCCCAGGAAGCTCCAGTCACCCATCTTGGCAGGGGGTGGGAACACAGCAAGACTTCTGCAAACAGGGGGGAGAGAGAGAGAAAGAAGGATGTTTCTGCATAGGTGTGGAAGTTACCATCATGCTCTGTACCTTGATCCATACCAATGTATTCTTAAAGAGAGCACAACTTAGAAGTCAAGTACACTCTTCCCCCACTCCCAGGAAAAATGAAGAGGGGATGTGAGACAAGATTATAGCGTGACTTCCACACTTTAAAGGATCTAGAAATCGACTGAAGTGAGTATGGTACAGTGTGGAATCCGTGCTCATACCCCCGGAGATTCCACTTCAGGAGGTCTGAGGTGGCCCCATAAATCTGGATTTGCAACAGGCAGTCGGGTGTTTCTGGTGCAGGCAGTCCACCGATCACACCTAGCGAAACATGGGAGTAGTGGAAAGAAACACAGAATTGGAGTCTGCAGATACTGTGACTCGAAGTATTTTCCTCACTGAATTTATGTCCTTTATCTGTCAAATGGGAATGGAAGTAAGTACACCAGAGGATCTGGAGGATCAAATGAGATATGCTGAAAATTACAGGATAAGTGTTCCATACATTTGGATGATTGGTGGAAAAGAAATTTTTTTAAGGTTCCGAAGGGCATAACCAAGTGGAGGAGGAAGGAATAAGTGTGGGCACAGCAAATTCGGCTTCTCAGGAAGCACTCTATAATGATCAGAACCATCCAGCATGGACCAGCCATACTAAAAGATGATAAGCAGAGGCTGGAGTGGTGGCTCAGCGGTTGGAGCACTTGCCTGGCATGTGTGAGGACTCAGGTTCAAATCCCAGCACCACATACACAACTGAGTATTGGAGAAACAAAGGCCAGATGAAAAACTAAATAAAGTTGATTCTCTCTTTCTTTCTCTCTCACTACCCCACCACCCCACTTTGAAAAAGAAAAAAGATGATGAACAAAATTATGCTTCGAGGGTATTACAGATGAGTGCTCAGCTTCCCACAGCTGGCAGGCTGCTGATGAAGCTGATCTCCCTTGCCTCAGTACAGCACAGCTATTCCAACCGTACAGCCTGACTTTCTAAGTGTTCTGCCTGGGGAACGTACCCACAAGTCCCCTTTGTTCAGCCATGCCAAATCTTGACACATTCACAAATACCCTCCTTTCAACTGAGGTTTACTGAATCCCATTTACTTTCAAAATTTAATCCATTCATTGCTCTCTCTGTTCCTTCCTGTTCCTTCTTCAGCTCCTGCAGTAACACTGGGGACACTCACTCCTCTTATCATGTTCTGTAATCCTCTGCCTGTCTGTGTTTTTCCAACATGGGCTTTTTCAAACCAGAAACTTTTTCCTCCATATCATCAGAACCTGGCCCAGAATAGGTGCTCAGGAAACCTTCATTGAGTGAAGAAAAAGAGTAAGAAGCATTAATGTTTCCTATCTAGTAACAAGCCCATTCCCTGTTCCTTGCCGGCCTCCCATTGCCAGGGTGAAAAAGCCAGCTAGCACTTTCTCAGTTAGTTCCGGCCGATGCAGTATAGAGGGAGCCTAATGTGGAGGGAATGCGCTGGAAAAGTTTTTTCCATCCCCCAGTAAACAGGGAGTCTCGCTCATACTCCTTCCCCTCCCCACTGCTTCCTGCCCATAGACAGGGTTGTGTAGGCCATCATATCTGAAGCTGCCCGGAGAATCTCAGAAATGCTGACAAGTGCCCTGCAGCCTCTGAAGCAACTCTTAAATCTCCTACCTCGAGAATTCTTACTTGGTGAACAATAAACATCCTCATGTTAAACTTCTAACAAATCCTGACCAACAGGATGACTAAAAGATATTCTTTTCTTAGAATAATAAAACATTAGATATGGAGAGGACTTTAGAGGTTGTCAGGTTCCAATTCTGACCTTCTTGTTTTTGACATCAAAGATAAGATGGTTCCTTTCGGAACATTCCTTAGGCTTGTGGGGAAAGACAGGGTGGGTGGGGGTGTTGCATTTCATAGTCCAGGTTTCAGGACTCCTTAACTGATGCCTTGGCAGAGACTAGCCTCCTGGCTCTGACTTCTCCCAGCCTCAGGTCCCCAGTGCAGGCAGAGTCCCTGAGAATGACGGAGACCCTGAGTGAACAGAAAAAGTCTTATCTCTATTCCTTTCCATATCAAAGACTCATCCAGGTCTTGAGGGCCTTTCCTCTCATTTGTGATTAAACATCTGCCCCTTTACTTCAGGTGGTGAAAAGCTCCAGCCTTAAAGCCCAGCTGTGGAAAATTGTGGAGTGCTTGCTCAAAATCAAAATGACTGATAAGAGTCTGAACGGTCTGTCATCTCTTCTGGGCACACGTACAGTGTTCAGCATCTTCAGGGTCAGCCACAGATAGGCAGTGGTTGGAATATGGTGAGTGAGAAAAAGATGGAAGGAGGGAGAAGGAAAGGAAGAGAACGAGAGAAGAGGATCAGAAAAGAGGAATGAATCAGGGAGTTGGAAAGGGAGGAAAAAGAAACCATAAAATGATTAAGAGAAGACGGGCATTGGGAATTAGATAACCAGAGTTGAAGTCCCTATTGCTATCTGCTGAGCATGGATAAGTTGTTCAATTTATGTTTCACTTTCCTCATCTGCCAAGTAGATGGAGATACTAATATTTAATTCATAGAGTACTACGAAGTGATTATATATATATATATATATATATAAACACTGAGAAAAGGGCTCAGCACATAAGAACTGAATGAAAGGCAGACATAATTAAAGAAAGTAGTAGGGAAGAATGAGAGAGGAAGAATGAATGGAAGGAGAGAAAGAGGAAGCACAAGGTGGGAAAAGTGCATTACAACAGAGAAAAGAAAAATGAGAGGAAAATGGAAATGGGAAGGAAATAAAAATAAATAAACATTGTATTCTTCCAGAATTTGGGATAGGTCTTCCACGTTCAATCCATGAAGACTTTTCCCCTGATGTTCTCTGTCATTCATTTCTTGCAAGTCCCCAAGGAAGAACAAAAATAGTTCCAGACAAAGAGTGCGATGCTTTGGTCTGGTCTGCCAAAAGGCTTGACGGCTGGCTCCCTTCCTTACGGGACAAGCAATTCCACGTGGAAGAAGTAAATCACAGGTTCAAGAAAGCAGCGTCTTGGAAAACCAGAACGAGAGTATTAAGAAGGAAGTCTCATTGGCAGGGAATAATAGAAATCAGCTGAGGAGGTTCATAGCGAGCAGGCTGCCCCGGGTCCCTGCCAGAGGAAAAAGGGTGAAGGACCTTTCATTTATGACTTCCTGCTGACCTTCAGGCAAAGTCAGAGAAACTTAAAATTTGCTGCCATGTACCAGCTGCTTGGTTTATATGTGAAAGGTCCGTGGCTGAAGCCCGTTTTCCAGTTATACTGCCCCCGCCCCAGCCAAGGAAATGTGTGGATTTGCTATGCAGGGAGTGTACTGGGTACACTGCACATAAAATGCTTTGTAGATCATTATCCATTTCTTAGCAGGAAGTGGGTAGGAAGGGGTAAAGGAAGCTGCCCATGCCGTGAATAAAGTCTGTCAAATACAATGGCAATTTCCCTCTGTGCTTTGGCTGGGATCCTCATTGGTTTCCAACCATTTTTAACATTCAGCCTGGAACCTGCCACTCGAGACCCTGCCCAGCACTGCCTTGTCTGACCTTTTCTCCACCGTTTCCCTCACCTGCTCAACACTTAAGCGAAGCAAGTTTCCTTCTACGGAAACACGGACCACACTTTCCCAATTTTTTATCTTGGCTCCTTGTGTTTCCTCCACCTAAAATGCCTCTCTTTCACTTTATTGGATGGTTACCAGGTGCCAGGCATCATGCTGGCCACTGAGGACACAGCAAGAAGGACAAAAGACAAGCAAGGGTACTATTCCTTGCTGAGTTTAACTGTTTTTTTTTTTTGTTTTTTTCCAGTACTGGGGATTAAATCCAGGGGTGCTTTATCACCGAACCATATACCCTGCCCCGCCTTTTTTATTGGATGATATAGAGTTACAATTGAGGGGGAAACATTATCAAACATTCAAGAACAAATGTATATATACTTCGTTATCCAGGGCTAATGTCATATCATTTATGCCCAGCTTGGGTTCCCCACGTTGCTGTTTCCCCCAGAAGAACCCCTGAGTTAAATGGATATCTCGTGGAGGTCAGAGATCACCTTCTAAGATGATTCCCCTATATTCACATCCTCCAGTCTCCTAGGTGATTTTTCCTAAGCCCTCCCCCCACCCTGTCCCCCAGCCTACGCTTCCAAGTATCCTAGGGAGTCATCTCCCTGTTGGGATAAGAATCATACAATTTGAGATTATTATTTGCTTAGCCGTCTAAACTACTGCTTCCCGATGTATTCTAGCTTCCACAGATGAGAGAAACCATTCGGCCCTTTTGTCTCTGAGATTGGGATACTTCACTTTGCATAATTCTTTCCATCTCCATCCATTTGATCCATTTGATCTCAGAAGCCATAATATCGTCTTCTCTAATGGCCGAGTAGTATTCCATTGTATATATGTACCAAAGTTTTTGTATCCACTTGTTGAATGAGCTGCCCGCCTCTTTTAATTTCTAATTTGGAGACAGTGTCTTGCTACATTGCTGAAGCTGGCCTCAAATTTACTTGCAATCCTCCTGTCTCAGCCTCCAGAGTCACTGGGATTACAGGTGTGTGCCACCACACTCAGCTAATTTAACTCTTTGCTTTCCATAAGGGGAAAAATTAAACATAGAATTTCAATAAAACAAGATGTATGTTTAAAATTAAGGAGGAGCAAGGTCCTGTGGGAGTGAGTGGCAAGAGCTGGAACCTGGTTTACTGGGTTTGAAGAGGGCATCATTAGACCAGCCCCCTGCAACTGATACTGAAATTTCCAAGGCAAAAAGAAATGGTCCCTAAAACCTGGAAGAGAACATCCCAACTACAAAGGTTCTTCATTCCACAAGTTTCGACCTCTTCTTTTAACATGTCATATCCTGGACAAAGCAATTTTGGAGGAGTCACTAGGAAAGTTGTTTGTTCATATAACATGGTGCTTAGGTAGGAGGGAAAGGGCCAGAAAAAGGATTTTATGTCTTGTGAGCATGAATTATTTCATGCCTTGACTTCAAGATATATGACTAGAAATAAAACTCAGGTATCTACATTCCCTTTTTAGTGCTCCTCCTGATGCCTACGTCATTTACCCCTACACAGCTAATGTTTTCAAAGAAAACCATTTCATAACAACCTAGATTAGTCACACATTGATAGTCAGGTCTTTTTCCTCTGACCCCACAAGTGTAGGATGAAAATGGGGCAGTCTTCTAAATTGATCTCAGCTGTCTTTGATGTCTCTTGGTCGCTAAAAGACTAGAAACTACCATTCAGCATGTAGGATACAGTCTCACTCTTGGTTTTCTGCTGCCTCAAATTTGTTCTCCAAAATTTTCTTGTCTATCAGCTAACCCACAAGTACTTTTCTGAGCTCCTAGTATACACTCACTATTCTGAGAACTGAGAACAAAACCTAGGGGTACCAGGTCTGACAAATACTAAGCACTCAGTGGTATCTATTAAATTAATAAACCAGGCATGATTCCTTCCTTCAAGGATTTAACAGCTTTTCCCTCAAATGCATATTAAATTCCCCCAAATCAGCCCTGTCTTCTACTTTGTATTCTTATTGCATTAGGTTCTTTTACTAAGTATAGGACAGATGCTTTCTTAGAGATTGAAGATGTTTGGTCTAGCAGTAAGATTTCAGAGAGGTCCTAAAGATTCGATTCTTCCTTCTTAAGTCCAGTAAAATAATAATAATAGTAATAATAACAAAAACAACAAACAACAAAACCTTACACTGTTCAAAATCTGCTTCTTTAACATTCTCTTGTGAGCTCAAAGAGGACAGGGCCATAATTGTTCTTTTCATGAGTGAATACCTTCGTAGTGTTATAGATTGTTATCGTTTGGATATGAGGTATCTCCCAAAAGCTCATGTGTGAGATAATGGAAGAAAACTTATGCTGGGTACAGTGGTGGACACTTATAATTCCAGTGGCTTAGGAGGCTGAGGCAGGAAGATCATAAGTTCAAAGCTAGCCTCAGCAATTTGGCAAGGCCCTAAGAAACTTAGCAACATCTTATCTCAAAGTAAAATAGAGACTGCGGATGTGGCTCAGTGGCTAAGCACCCCTAAGTTCAATCCTTTATAAAAAAAAAAAAAAAAGAAAGAAAGAAAAGAGAAATAAAGAAAAGTTTAGAGGTGAAACAATTGGTTTGTGAGAGTCTTAATTTAATCAGTGCGATAATCCTCTGATAGCGATTAATTGGGTGATAACTGCAGGCTGATAGTGTGTGGTTGGAGGAAGTAGATCATTGTGGGGATGCCTTTGGGGATATATTTTGTCTGAGGTGAGGGGGGTGCCTCTATCTATATCTATCTATCTATCTATTTATCTATCATCTATCTATCTACTGTCTATCTCTCCTTCCTGGCACAATGTCCTGAGCTACTTCCCTCTGTCACACTCTTCTGCCATGATGTTCCATCTCATCTTAGGCCCAGAGCAAGGGAGCTGGCCATCTATGGACAAGACCTCTGAAAAACTGTGAGTCCCAAAATAACTTTTCCTCTTAATTATTCTTGTCAGGTCTTTTGGTCACAGCAGCAAAAAAAACTGACTAAGACATAGACATTCAATTTTTACTGTTGAAGGGATGAATCCTCATGACCACTTTGTGTGGTGACTGGAAACAAAACTAAGGAGACAGGACCAAGACTCCATTCCAAAGATTCTGGTCAAGTCTGATATATGCCAGCAAGTTTCCCCACCTCCCTTCAAGGGTAGAACTCATCAATTTAGGTCTCTGCACTTGAAACTAAATAAACTCCTGCTAACCCTGGGGTACTGAGTGATTTGAGACATGACTCTGCTGTTTAGTGGTAAGTTCCAGGGGTCAGCTTTTATGCAATCAAGCAAATATCTATTATGCTCCTCGGATGTGACCTGTACTATATGGTATAATTCAGTTCAGTTTCATAAACATGTATTGAGTATCTTCTTATGCCTGCTCTGTGCTGGAAGTTGGAGACTCAAAGATCGATAAGACACTGTATTAAAGAAACTCGCTGTCCTGTGGGACATAAAACAACTGAATGTGATGAGGACTAGAACAGAAGTACCGTGCACAAGAGAACCCTGACCCCAGCAACGAGTGGGAGTGAGTGGGTAGGAAGGACTCCCCAGAGGAGTCCTTGAGTAGGAGTTAGGTGTACATGTTGTTCGAGGGGTGCAGAGCAGGTGATGGAGATGTGGAAGAGATGAAGGAATTTCAAACAAAGGCAATTGCACGAACAAATTCACTGGGATGAGAACCAGCATGGTGTTAGGGTATAAAGAGCAGAGTCGGAAGGGAGAATCTGAAAGCAGGCAGGAGCAGATTGTGGAGGACTTTAAGGAGGTCATTCCTGGGAGTCTGGGGTAGTTCTCACCCCACAGGATAAACGATGCTCAGTGTATGACTTAGGTTTGTGAGGTCAGGCCCTAATATGATTACCCCCGAATGAGGCTGCATGATCAGTGATGCCCATGCTTGTGACAGTCCTTTAGTGATGGCTGCAACGTAAACTATGCAGGCTGCAAGTGATGGGTGCCTCCCAACATACTTGCCGAAACTGTACCCTCATCTCTCGTGCTTGAGAAGGCATTTTGCAAGTGAGCAAGATGCTTCCACAGCGATAGCTGAAAATTCTCTTTCTTCTGCGGATTTCAGTTCTGTCCTCTGGAGCCGCATGTAAGAGCGCTCTCTAACATAGTATTTGACAACAATTTCTATGTCCCCCTGAGTCTGCAGGTGGGCCTTAGGTGGCACTGTAGTCTTTGGGGCCTCACTCGTGTAATGAGAATTATTTGCTCTCCTGCAAAGGATTCTCTCTCCAACTCAACCTTGAAGACAAGCTGTGTGTCTGTTCCTCATTGGATTCTCCCCTTGGAATTCCCCTTCCCCCATTCCACCTCTCTTAGAGATTAACGCTGCGCATTGCACCTGGTGGTATGTACCTTATGGAAACAACAACGGATGAATGATAGCATTTGGGGGCACTCAAAACACCAAATGCCAAATCAATCAAGGCCGGTCCTTTTTGGCTGCTGAAGAAAAGGATGAGAACACATGCAGAGGTAAGGAATACTTGGAGACCATGCTGCATGTCACTTGATGACAAACCTCCTGGGGAGCTGACCTAGGGGCTCCTGACTAACTTCTATGGTGACCAGGAAGACAGAGCCAGACCTTGCTTCTGCCTGGGAGAGAGTGCTCCACTTGGCTAAGCAGGACTGGATGTGT
Organism: Aplodontia rufa; assembly: GCA_004027875.1. Taxonomy (NCBI): domain Eukaryota; kingdom Metazoa; phylum Chordata; class Mammalia; order Rodentia; family Aplodontiidae; genus Aplodontia; species Aplodontia rufa. The sequence goes on from PVKS010000014.1 coordinate 57,819, forward strand.
CTAGGACAGAGACTCTGTCACTATAGACTCTTCCTTCCCTGCCTCCTCCCCTCAGAATACTGGGAAACTTCTCCAAGTTTGTCAAAATTAGATTATAAGACCACTCCACAGAAACTGTGTCTAATTCTGGACAATGACACATGTTCTGGACAGTATCTACTGATCTCTGGTTCTCAATAAATATTGTTATTCATAGTAATAATAACAATCCCCTGGGCCCACACTATAATTCCATTCACCATACGGTGGAATGTGGCACAGGGAAAGGTTGTCTTGCTTCCCAATTAAGAGAATTCTGTTGTAAAAGGGCCCAAAGGGCCTCCTTCAGGAATGCCTTAAACATAGTATCATGTCAGTTCAGTTTAGTTCAGAAAGTGTTCGCTGAGCTCCTATGCCATTCCAGACACTAAACGTGGCTTTATAAAGTGTCAAGTACAATCACCATCTCAGATCTCTTTCCTACCTTATTCATTTGTGTACATTTTTCTGATTTCCCCTCACCCAAATAGTTCTGCCATAAAACGGCTATATGAGGAGAATTACATGAAAAATTGGTCTTAATCTTTAGCTCCTTTAGTAAGATTTTTTATCTTTTGAGATTCTCAGCTATATCTTCTAGTTTATCCAGAGTTACACACACATACACACACACACACACATAAATTGAATCTAAATAATGATAATAATAATAATAACACAAAGTAACACTTATTGAGACTTTTTCATGTACCAGACACTAAGTATGTGTGAATAAACTCAAATATATATATTTTTTGATTTGCACAACACCTTGGAGAAGTAAGGAATCCTCTTATCCACATTTAATAGGGCTCAGGGAGAATAACTGGAGAGAGAGCACATTGCTAGTAAAAATCAAATCTGGCTCACCTGATGGCACAACTCTGCTAAACTCCATCTAAATGGCCTGAAGTTCTTTCCTTTGGCAAAGTATTGTCAAAGGCTGGCCACTTTTAAATAAGGTGACTGACGCAGTGATGTACATGAGATCATTGTTAGGACAGAGCATTGATTATAAGTGGTTGGGGATTTAGTATTTTCATTCTTTTCTTGATTTAGGTTTGGGGTACTTCAGTTTCAGGGGATATAACCAGGCATGTGATGTAGCTGTAGTGATTGAGTTGGGCACAGTGGGCTACTTCCGAAGAGAAGTCCACTGGGGACCTGAATGCCACTGGCCACACACCACACCTATAGAGAGGGGAGGAAGACAGGGATGAGAGGCGAGAGGAAAGAAACAGATGGATGACGTAAAGTACTCACTTCAGTTTTCCTCCTACCCCAGCCAACGGCAGATAATTAACTCCTCTTTAAATTTAGTTATTTTATTCTGGCAAGGACAGATTGAACTACTCAAAGACACCCTGCTGTCGGACAGTTGTTCCAAAGCCAAGAAGGTAAAAGGGAGTATGCAAAATAGAGAAAGGGAATTACACTAGAATAATTAAATTTCTTCCAAATATTTACAGAGTGGATGGAAAGGGGTGGTGAATGGACATATTCAATTACAACAAATATTGGGAGGTCCTTGCTAGTTACTCAGGGAGTTGATGAGTAACCATCCAATCAGTAATAAAAATTCTATTTATGATAATGCTCCCACTTCTGTATTGTTTCTACCACCTTGTCATAGATTCATAGAGCAGCAGAACTGAAAGGATTCTGGAGATCTGATAATTTTGTCCCTTATTTCTACTTCAGGTGAATGGGGTCTAGGGAAGTTAAGGAATAGTGAGAACAGATTCATTCTCAGCTAAGTACTATTCTGTGCTAAGTCGAGTATTTTCCATGGGCCAACAATTTTAGTCTATACTTTCAAATCTGTCCATTAACTCTGCTGAGAAAGCAGTATTATCCCATTTCACAGAAGAGAAAACTGAACCTCAGAGGTTGGTCACTTGTACAGAGTCTCTCAACCAGCAGATACTGCATAAGGGGGCTTCTACCTGCTTCACTTGACTCCAAAGCCCATATTCTGTTTCTGAAAAGGGAAAGAAAAAGAGGTCCTAGAATGGGTAGATTGTGATGAGCCTGTTACTAGTACCCCAGTCTCAACTAATGAGCAGGGTTTTCCTTACTTTTCCAAGTCCCAGGGTTTCTTCTTTTAGCCTCTGGCTCACTGGCTGGCCATCTCTTGCATATGCTGTTCCTAGAATTAATCATTACATTGGGGGCCTCAGCCCACAGTGGTCAGGATTCCCAGACTCTTCAGCATCTGCCACCATTTGGCCAGAATTCACATATAGAAAGTTATTTCCTTTTTTAGCCAGTAAATGCTCTTGGCTGCAGCCGTGTCTACTGCTGGGTTCTCGGCTGGCCGCACAGCGGGCTCTGGTGTTCCACTGATGTCACATCATAACAAGAGCAATAGAAACAGCAATCGTCAGATGGCAGGACTCACGGATCCTAAGAAATAGCGGGACTACAACTCTGCATGCCTCACTCTCTAGCTGTATGACCTTAGGCAAGTCATTTAACCTCTTGGTTTTCAACTCATCTGAAAAAAAAACAGAATGTTTACTCATGGGGATTAAAGAGTATGTGACTATGTGGAAGCGCCTAGAACAGAAAGCACATGGTAATGTTAGTACCTTGTTTTCTTTTCTGACACTGCCAATAAAAACTCTGAAACCTGATCCACGCAGCCAATTTAATACAGAATATGAGAATGCTGCAGGTTGGTCAGTGGGCAACAGGAAGGACGTTCGTTTATCTGTGTACTAATTGCTTTCCTCGGCATTAAGACCCCCTGAGCAGGGCTGGAGAAACAGAGGGGTGCAGGCCTGCTCAGATCAGTCCCCTCTTGCTCCCCTGACAGGTCCAACCTGCCCCCAAACATGTCTTTAACTCAAGCTTTGGAGTGTGCGGTACTTTGATCACCCAAGCTGAAGGCACAGCCATCCTTTCCAGAAAAAAGAATATCTCTCCCCCTTGGCCAGGGTGGGCCAAGAAGGTGTGAAGTTGACTCAATTCTATTTGAAAGAGAAAGAGGAGGTTATCTGCTCCGGGATCTGAGAGACAGCAACATTTTGACTCCTAGTCACCTCTGTCCTCTCTAGAAGTTCTGAATCATGCAGTTTCCAGGTTGGAGTAAGAATCTGGAAGTCCCCTGTGAAAATGTAATGTTATCATTTCATGAGACAGGCTCTTTCTGCTTCCAGCTGTTTCTTTGTGGCTTTAGACAAGAGACATCCCAGCTCCCTAAACTCAGTTAGCTCAGGCATAAAGCAAAGCTGTTGGGCCTGGATGGTTTTGCTGAAGACCTTGTATCTCTAAGTTAGAGAATCTGGGCAGTTTGTAACTTGAAAACTAGCATGTGCTAGTATGGCAAGTTAGTGACAAAACCAAGGCAAGTCCAGATTTTCCAGTTCCCAGAGTAGAAGTTAGCAAAAGGAGTACCAGGAAAAAACCTGTGGTCTTAAAAATCAATCAATGTCTTCTCAGAATCAGAAGTCATGACGAGCCTAGACTGAAGAAAGATCTTTGCACCAAATAAAAAGCAATCCAAAGAGACTTGGGCTGAGCACCAGGTGACCTGGATTTTACCTTATAATTTTATTGTTGCTTTAGCACCTACTATATAACAGCCATTAAAAACACCAGGCTAGGAGCTGGAGCAGTGGCTCAGCAGTTATGGTGCCTGCCTGGCTGGAGCAGTGGCTCAGCAGTTATGGTGCCTGCCTGGCATGCGCTAGTATGCGAGTTCGAACCCCAGCACCACGTACACAACAAAGTCTTGGAACAACAAAAGCCACATGAAAAACTAAATAAAAATTGATTCTCTCTTTCTCTCTCTCACTGTCCTTCTCTCTAAAAAATAAACAAAAACCAGTTTAGGGGTGTAGCTCAGAGGTAGATGCTTTTCTACCATGTACATTGGCCCATTGGGTTCAATCCACAGCACAGAAAAAAATTATTTGATCTTCATAAAACATTATCTGAAGATTTTATTAATGTATTTAGCATATGAAAAGACTAAGAATCAAAGACAGTAGCTGTTTTGCTCCAACTCACACAGCTGAAATCTGAAACCAAATAGAATCCAAATGCTGAGACTCTTCTTTTTACCCTAGCCCTGAATCAGATAAACCCTAAGGTCCTTCTGGGCTATTTCAGTACCCCTAATTCTGAGATATCAAGACTTCCTTTTCTTATGAAAGTGAATGAATTGCTGAATTTTTCTTGCCCGTTATTTGTTAATGTGTCAAAAACAATTGATTCACAAGTAACACCAAAGTATCATTCACCAGAAACCAGAAGTTCCCAACAATGGAAAGGAAGTCAGCTCCCATTACAGGAGCCCTGAAGCTTTCCAGGAAAAAGGGTATCTCTCCCCCCTGGCCAGGGTGGGCCTGTGAGAGCTACTTCACACAGATAGCTGCTGGAATCCTCTGTGGCTGAGTAGTTCCCTGAGACAGAGGGCAAAGACTGACCTTGGATCTCCAAGGCCAAGAAGATTGCAAATCTTCCAGGCCTTGTCCTGATTGATCTCCACAGATAGCTCCCCTGGCATACTGATTGGGCCCATAGGTAATGTCATCTAGTACCCAAGAGGGCAGTGGGAAACACAGCCAAGGACAGGGAGTAGAAGAGCCCTACATACAAGTGAGCAGAGCAGGGTGTTCTCCCAACTGAGTTGACTCACTGTCACCTCCAACAAGCCCCTTTCCTCTTCTAAGCCTGTTCTTCTCATTTGTCAAAGAAGGGGGTTTATACCATGTAAGAACCTCTTTCAGGTCTAATGTCCTAAGACTCTAGTTCAGTACCAGAAGTGGGGACAGGAGTGAGGCAGTTAAGAAATCAGAACAGTAACTGGTCCCAAGAGCCCAGCAAGATACCGCTGGGATTCCAAGGCATTGGTGAGACAGAGCAATCTGATTGTGTGACTGCTGTGGTCCTATGAATGTCACATGTCTGGGGGAGGGGGTGCTCGTATTGTGCACCAGAGAATGACCCTCCTGGTGTTCTCTGATTTGCATACTATGGTACTTGGGCCTCCTCACTGGCAGCTGCTAAGTGAGGAAAGGGCTTGGAGGGCCAGCCAGGGGAGCATTCTTCAAACAGCTCTGCTGCCCTGGGGAGGCTGTCAGGAAGGTAGAAAGGGTATGGCCATCCCTAGAGAGCCAGGCTCTGGGATGGGCTGTGACTCCAGGTGATTACAGAAAATGGAGGCCACTTTGCCTGCTGGTGTCAAAGTCAGGCTGGTATACCTCTAGCCACACCACCAGGCAGACAGAGGTCTTGTCCTCATCTCTGCTCAGCTCCTCTGAACTTCACGTCTCCTCGCTCCCTGTCTGCTCTCCATGCTGCCCCTCCTCCTTTTAGGTCAGTTGGACCCTGGTGTATCAGAGTCTTCTTCAGGGTGCCACCACCCCAATGATGTGTTGATGAATAAGAACAGGAATCCATCTATTATGATGGGACACTGGGAGGGGGAATAAAAGAAAAATTGAACAAACTGCAAATGAACAAGAGGCGTGACACCTTTGTGCCAAGCGTCCCTCTTTCAGTGGCCTAAGTTGTGCTTGAGCCTACGGAATCCTAGCCTTGCATGATGTTACAGATGAAGGCACCCGAGGAACGCTTCTCCTTCAAACTCTCATGCTGCAGAGAGGAAACTGAGGCCCAAAAGGGGGACACGTCCCGTCCACAGTCACACAGCCACTCAGAATCAGACCCAAGTCTCCCAGCCCTTGAGGCTGGGTTCTTTGGTCACACACCCAGGAGAGAGGTCAAGGAGCTGAGAGAAAACTCAGAGGTATTCTCTCTGCTGGCGTCTTCTGCCTCGCATTGTGGTCAGGTGGAAAGGAGGCCTTCAGGGGGTGCCTCTCCCAGGCTCCCTCTCTGCCTCATCAGCCTCTTTCACCTGACTGTGAGAGGCAGCCTTGATTTCTCACGTGTGGCCACCGCACAGTAGGGGACGTGGCGCTCTGCAGAAAACTAAGCAGAGAATGTTTTTAAACCGCCCAACATGCCTTAGGATGAAAAAAAGAAATCAAAACACTCCCCTAGATGCTGCAAAAGCATTTCAAAAAAGATTCCATGCCTAGAGGAAGCATCGTAAAACAGAGTTGCCTTTTATTTTTAAAGGGCCAATTCCCTCTCAACAAAGTTCTGGGAAATGAAGAGGGGACCCACTTCTAAGATGCCCCTAAAGCACTGCCACACTGCAGGACTGGACTGTAACCCCAAAGGCCCCCCTACTTACATTTCTACTGCTCCTTAAAGTCCAAGTAAGTCATCTATCTGCTGCTTCCCTAAATCTTCCTCTTTAATATATTCAACTCTCACTCTCCCAGGAAGTAATGAGAGGGGTAGGGAATAAACTCTCAGGTACAGAAAAACAGTTTTGTTTTTATCCAGCCTCTGGATAGTCAAGTGTCTCTTTTAGCCACTTCGTATTGTAGTTTTTATCAAAGTTCAAGTCCAACCTTACCTGCTGCTTCTCCTCCTCCCTGGAATTTCTGTTGGCTTCTTTGAGCTCTGGCTGCCTCTTCAGCTGCCCACTGTTATTTGCTCTAGAGCCTGTCAGTTGTTCCTCTTCCACCCTCTTTTAATCGGTGTTTGTCACCCTCCCTCCTCCCACTTGTTCCTCCCCTTTCTCTCTCCACCCCTTTCCCCTTTGAGTCCCTCCCTCCTCTCTCTCTCTCTCTCTCTCTCTCTCTCTCTCTCGCAGAGTCTTTGCTCTCACTTAAATATTGTTCTCCCTTCCACCTTTTTGCAGCCTCTCCTCACTGTGCTCTTCCTAGAATGAGGCAGAGCCCTGTTCCTCTGGGGCTGCGTTCCCTCTGGCTGTCCCTGTCTGGGCAGGCAGCACTTAAAGCTTGCCCTCTGGCCGCTGGTGCACCGCCTCAGGCCTTTTCCCGCCCACCCCTCTTCGAGCCTCCTCAGAGTCCCTAAGGCAGGGCCTTCCTGAGGCATCAGCAGGAAAATTGGCACTGTCCAAAGATCCCTCTTCCCATGCTTTTCCTGTCATCACAGAATGGCGTTCACTCACAGCACAGCCGTTTTGGGGCTCTACTAGGTCCACATCTGTGAGCGGAGCACCCACCAGCACGAGCAAACAGGTTCTCACAAATCACAACCATCCAGCACCCAGAATAGGCACCCAGGACAACCTGAAGGGAAAAGAACCTCGACGTCAAGTGGTGGTGAGACCACTGCCCCCCACCTAGGATGTTCTCTCTCTCACCCTCTTCTGTCAAAGGCACCTTTGGTGTGCCAGGGACTTCATTTATGTTGCCTATTTTTATTTCACTCAATCATTCCAACTTCTAATTCTATAAGGTAGGCATTTTCTGCATTTCACATTCAAGGAAACTGAGGTTCAGAGACATCAAATTATGTGATTGTGGTGACCCAGTGACTTAAGCGTTAGTGTTAGGATTAGAAGTTTTAGCCAATGCCAAAGTTTATCTCTTTTGCTCTTTCCACAAAGGCATACGGTTCTTCCGGCTGGACTTGAATCAATGAAAGTAAGGTGGTCTCTTGCTAGACTATGTCATAGGTGAGCAAGTTCAGAAACCCCTCCTCCTTCTATCTTCTTTCAACTTCTCAGCTTCAGCGTTTAGCCGTGGGCCCAGTCAGAGTACAATAAACATCAACAACAGGGGTTACTATGAGCAGACTAAGATCAGACAAACCAGTGACTAAAGAGCCCAAAGACAGGACAGCTAAAAGGAAACTTCAGAGATCGTTTGGAAAATCCAGGGAAATGGAGGCACAGAGAGAAAGGCTGCTTTTCAACATCACACACAGTAGCAGGTGGCACACAGGACCCGCATCCAACCTGTTTCTTGTGCCACATCATCTCCGGAAACATGCCTTCCCCACAGAACCCTGGTCACAACATTCCAAGATTTTGCACAACTGTTCTTTAATGGCTTATACTTTTCATGGGTGAAAAAGCTCAGAGTCAGTAAGAAGTGAAAGAACATGGAAACAAATTTCTTGTATTGAGAGAGGCAACATCCCAGTTTAAAAAAAAAAAGAATTCAAGCATCTCAATTCCTTAGCCAGTTTCTCCATTTTTTCCTATATAGTATTAGAGAAGATTCTGGGCCAACCTGTCTGGATTTGAAGCCTGGCTCTGCTATCTACTTGCTGTGTGACATTGGACAAGTTAACCTCTAGGCAGCTCACTTCCTCAACTGAAAATCAGGGATAATAATAGCTAAGTTGTCACAAGGGTTAATGAGTAGGTATAAAGCACTTAGAGCAGTGTCTTTGACATGGAAGTGCTGTGGACATGGCTGAAAAATGCAATACAATACAATACAATACAAAACCTATCTCCTCCCTGGCTGTTCTTAACCATGGCTGGGATAGAGTTCAGTACCTTGAAGTCAACAGAAAGTCCTGGTGGTGCCCAAGGAGATACTAACAATGATTAATTAATTTCTAAATCACTGAGAGGAAGGGAGAGTGCCATTTTTCTCTGAAGTCCACAAGGGAGGAATTGCCCAGATGTAGGTACACCCATGATTCAGGAGAGAGCATAGGTTATAGAAGGTAAATGCTACAATAGGACGAGAATCTAGCAATGAAGAAACATCAGGGCCAGGAGAGGCTGGGAGGCTGGGATCTCCTCCAGGCAGCCACCTAGCTCAGCATGACATCCAGGACCTCTTTTTTTGGTACTGGGAATTGAACCCAGGGGTGCTTAACCGCTGAACCATATCTCCAACCTCTTTTTTTTTTTTTTTTTTTTTTTTTTTTTTTTTGGAGACAGAATCTCGCTAAGTTGCTTAGGGCCTAATTTGCTGAGGCTGGCTTTGAATTTGCCATCTTCCTGCCTCAGCCTCCTGAGTAGCTAGATCACAGGGGTGAGCCACCATACCCAGCTCATCCAGGACATTTTCACTTCAAACCATGCTTTGGGAGGGATATTGGAAGTGTGTTTTGTTTCTCACCTGATTCCCTCCCAGGCTGAGGTGAGGATTCTGACAAAAGAAGGGACAATATAATTTGGGTTGTAGGTCTGGAGCATTTCTCCAAAGGGGCTGAATCTGCTTGTCATCACATAGTTAAGAAAGGACACCATGAACTGAACTGGAACAAGCTATACTCGATGCTTTTATAATTATGTCATTGTATATTCTATTGTTATGTACGTCTAAAAAGAACCAAGGAAAATGAAGAAGAAGAAAGAAACATACTGAAAAAAGAAAAGAAAGGACACCACGAGCAGATGTCTGATGCCCCAGAAAAGATACGGCAGGACAAAATCTAGGGGAAGAATTGAAGTTCTGTCACGCCCTCCTCTCCATTCTCGTTTTCAGTATAAGAAAGTATCCTAGAAAGAGGTGTGGGTGCGTGTCCCACAGTACCAATTGAATTACCAAATAAACTTTATTCAACGCTTACTATGAGCCAGGCGCTGTGCTAGGCACACTTCACATTCTTATACTTTGTGAGAGAAAAATAAGGAAAAAGGCCTTACGAAGACCATCAGGACTAGGCACACATCAGGGTTTCAAAAAAGGAGTATTAAGGGCTGGAGCGGTGGCTCAGCAGTTAGAGCACTTGTCTGGCGTGCGAGGACTGGGTTCAAACCCCAGCACCACATACATGACTGTGTTAGAAAAACAAAGGCCAGACAAAAAAAGAAATAAAACCGATTCTTTCTCTCTCTTTTTCTCTCTCTCCCTGCCTCCCTCTCTCTCTTTAAAAACAAAAAAGAATATTGACCACTCCTGAGGTTCCTATGCTAAGTAAGAGACAAAGGCCATCCCCTGTCCACAAGAAGCTGATATTCTACTTGCAAAACAGACCAATTTAGGCTAAACACTAAGTACCAATGCAGTATTCTATATGTAGGTATTTGAATTAATGATGCTCTAAAGAAGCGCTAAATTTTGTGCCTCACAAAAATCTTTTGGAAAATAAATTCATAGCGAATGGTCTATTTGTTGTGGGGAAGGGAGTGGAACACTTTTTGAAAGCCTTCTATATACCAGATATTTTCAGCTCAGAGCACTGCAAGACAGATAATATGTCGTCAAGTCCATTTTACAGTAGAGAAAATTCAGACTCAGAGATGCTTAGTAACTTACCCAAGATTACTCAGTAAGTGGAGAAAACGTCTGCTTGATGCCAAAGGTCAGTCACTTTCTCCCCACAATTGTACAGAAAATTCTCCTGCACCCAATGGCCAGGTAAGAGAGGCAGGCACAGGACACTCAGGTAAGAGCAGACAGTCTTTAGATAGAACAAGAACGGCCTCCAGCCTAGCAGCAGAGATGGTACTTGGCACCATTTAGGAAGGTGTCCAATGTCCAAGAAGAGGCACAATAATCTCCGCAAGCTTTATTAGAGGTGGCATCTTGAAATTTTCTTCCTTTCCACCTGTTTTTTCCTTAGAGGCAAGGGGGCAATGTCTCTTCCACCCCAGTGAATCTCTGACGCTACAAGTTTCCTTTCCAAAACACAATGGTTCAGATGTTTTAACTACTTCCTCCCTTACAGCCTACACAAAATTCGTGCAAATAATTTCTGTCAGAGTCTAATTGCAAGAGCAACGAGTCCCCGGTGCCTCATTGGAGGGCATAAATGGGTAATTGGAGCCACGGTTAGTGGCTGAGGTCACACTTTTCTGCTGGGCAGACACAGCAGGCATATTGGCTATTCCCTTTAAGACTTTTGCTTTCCAGACAGTGGCTAAAAAGGGCAGGAACACTCTGTTCCAAGAAGCAGAAAGAGAAAGAACGACAGACTTTTCTCTGGTGCTTTTGCCTGTGATCCTACTCTTATCCCATCCCAAGATTTAATCCCCAAAACAAATGCAAGGTCATACTCATACCTGTTCTTGGGCTGAAGGCAGATAGGATCCTCTGGGATTCCAGACTGAAGAACTCTTTTGTGGTGGGCTCCAGCCATGGATGAGTTGGAGAAGGAGAGGAAGAGGAATCCAGTACTAGGCAAGCCTGATTCTTTCCCACTGAAGTCAGAGCATGAGGTCACTTGAGCCCTGAGAGTCACAGGACTGGGGATTTCATCCTATAACAAAAATTGAGGCCTTTCCTAGGAAATCCTGAAATAACATTTTCCCTCTAAATCCAGAAGGAAATCCTTGAAAGCACGAAGACTAACAGTCTCAAATTTTGGATATTAACAAGGTCTAGAGATTTTAGTAAAAAACTGGAGGATGTTTCTTTTTCCTCTAACAAAATATGCATCCTTGGTCTACCTCCACCTAGCCACCTCACAAAGACTATAAAGTCTTGCTTCTTTCTCTTGAAGGATGTTTCCAGTCAAGTCCAAGGTATGATACTTAAGTGATCTGTTGGCAAAAATCATAAGAAAACCAGGCCTGGTGGTACATGGTTATAATCCCAGTAATTCAGGAGGCTGAGGCAAGAGGATTGCAAGAGTTTGGGGCCAGCCTCAGCAACTTAGCAAGGCCCTAAGCAACTTAGTGAGACTCTGTCACAAAATGAAAAATAAAAAGGGCTGAGGATGTGACTCAGTGGTACAGCACCTCTGGGTTCAATTCTCAGGACCAGAAAAAAAAAATAAAAGATACAAAACAAAAAACTTTCCACCAAATATGCTATTAATTTGGATGTCTCTGACAAGTCATGTGAAATAGAAGTATTTCCTTAGAGGGCTGCCTTGATAATTTAGACATCAATATTCAAAACCTAACAGAGGTTTTACATCTCCTCCCAAATTAATCTCTAAATTCAACTTTAGCTCCTAGTGTCCCGTTAGTATAAGGGATTAGAGGCATTTAGGAGATTGAAATTTTCCCTGTCTTTTTTAAAGGTTAGTCTTACATCCAGTCAACTAAATAAACAAGGTAGCATGGACAGGACGTGGGGCAAATGACCTTGTAGTGAAGAGTACTTGGGCTGGGCTCAGATTTTGGCTCTATCCCTTGGCAGCTGTATAACCCACTTTTGCCCTCTCTTTCTCCTTTTCAAAATGAGAATAATGATAGTAACTATTGAACTTAAAGGTTGGCTGTTGAATGAGATATATATCATGTTTGAAATATAGTGAGTGCTGAATAAGTATTCTTTCTCCAACACATGTGTATAATGATATACATATATCATACACATATAACAATATGCAATAAATACATACATACACATAAAATAGTACATAATGAATCATACATCTGTTCTGAAGATCAAAATTCAATTATAGATGATAGAGTACCTTGGAAAGGGATAAAAGTTTTACAACAGAAACTTGACTTTTGATTATTTTTTAAGACAGAGAGAAAAAGAGTCAATTTTATTTTTTCATCTGGTTTTTATTTCTCTGACACTCAGTTGTATAGGTGATGCTGGGGTTTGAATCTGGGTACCCATGCATGCCACGCAAGTGCTCTACCACTGAGCTATTGGTCCAGCCCCAACCTTTGATTATGATAGCTATAACTAGTATGTCTACCTTCATTGCCTCCAGGAGCAAAGACCAGACACAGCCGTGTAGGTTGGGCACTGAACACATGCACAGGTACTATTCACATACATCCTTTGTGTCTGAGAGTGCATGACAACTGCTTTTGCAGGTGAACCTGCATTTCCCTTGCATCTGGGAAACAGCACCTGCTCTGCAGTCACTCAGTCATTAATCATTAATTCAGTGACTGTGTCCTGAAGACATACCAAGTATGAAGGCATGCTTGTAGGCACAAGGCCTGGGCATACAAAGACAAATGAGGCCCAAGTTCTGCCTTGGTGGCTGAGGAGAGAACCCTGTGTATCAATCAGTGGAATGAGTGCTAAAGGGGTCCTTACGTGCAAAAGCTTAGGGGGTCACTAGTGTTCCTTCTATGTGGTGGTGGTAGTGAAGTAGAGGATAGTGTGGTGGTCAGCAGTAGCAAAATGAAAAAGTCTTACTCTCTTCCAAAACAGAAGTCCTCATGAGCACCCTTCTTAAAAAGTCAGTGGGGCTTAATCTACTTTCAGAGAAAACCCAAGAGGAAATTTCCTTGCAACAAGAAGGGACTGATCCTCTCTTCTAAGAACCCTCATTATAGGCACTCTAGCAGAAGAAAGGTTCAAAAATTGCTCCCCCCAATGAAGGGAGCAGGGAAAGCAATAGGAAGAATATCAAGGAGACTAGAGGGAGGGAGTTTGGGGGAATCAACTCAGTGGGAAACCTTCAACTTCCATGAGAAGTCCAATTAACGCTGGGGTTAAGTAGGGGGAAACATGGAACCATGGGGAACCAAAGTGGGGGAAACCATGGAACGGCATCAGCCTTGGCTTGCTCTGTATACATTTGTTCTTGATTGTATGACAATGATTCCCTCCTAACTGTAAGACCTTCTTTAATGAATAAAAAAAAAAATTGCTCCCCCAACACAAGAGACTGGAAAAAGGAGGGAAAGGAGACAGAGATCTTTCACTTAAACTCACACCTAGTGAATTTCAAATGTAGATTCTTATCTAACATGAAGAATTTGTTCTTAGGGAATTCACCGGAAGTCTGCCAGCTCAGGACAGATGGCCTCTTTGCATCTGCACAGCCTCTTTGAGGGAGATTCTAACTTGGAACCAGAAGATCTGAAATGGAATCCCAACCCTGTACCTTACTCACCGTGTGATCTTGGACAAGTCACTGAACCTCAACATTTTTGTCTGTAAAATGGTCATAATAACAGTTTTACAAATTTGTTTTTCGGACACCATACACCTTAGTTTTCATTACATGCTCTGGGATAGAGGTGAGATCTCTGCAGACAGCAGAGGCACAGAGGTCTCTTTCGGTCACACAATGGGTCTTGGGTACTCCCCGCCACCAGAGCTGTTTGCCCACCATCCCTACGATGCCTCTGCAACTTCTTAATAAAGGCAGCTTACCCTAGAGAGCATTGTGCTCCTGAGTGGCCAGCCCAGCCCTGCCCTGTCCCTATCGCCTCAATTTGTAAGGAAGGAATTCCGAGGCTATCTAAAAGGAAGTCAAATTGTTTTCCGAAAACAATAGCAAAGAAACTACAAGTCATTAGCTTCCTCTTTGGGGCCTGAACTCAAGCTTGTCTGCATAGCTGAAAGGGACGTGAGCACTGTTTACTTAAAGACCTCTGAACAGGACCCATAAATTAATTCCTGTGCATGACTTTCTGGAATGAGAAGAGGTGAGTCATGGAAGTGGGAGAACGCCTGAGAGTGGAGAAGAGATTTCTGTTTCTTCAGAATACAGCTAAATCCCTGTGCTGACCTGCCTCTTCAGGCCCTCTGGTTGAAGGTTTCATCTGGATACATACGGATACCTAGCAGACACCTGTGCTCTGAGAGGGCTCTTAATGAGTTTCTTCCCAGAGCAGAAAAACAAAAAAATCCCCATTTCTTGCCTTCCTCTTAAAGGCCTCTGGGACACCAAGTGTTTCTCAGGTGCTCTAGAAATTTCTTTCTGAACAAGAATTTCTTCAGTGATAGGAGCAGACCAAAGTTAGGATTCCAGAAACCTGTCTTCTTAGAGAGATGTCTCAGTGCCACACAGATATCAAGGAATTAAAGATACCAGAACACGGGCACTTGAAGGGAATTTAATGATCAACTGTAATAAATGAGGACACTGAGGCACAGAGAGGGCAAACAACTTATCTAAGGTCAGGAGGAGAAGCCAGATCTCTCAAAGAATGTAGGAAACCTGGGGACATCCCTTGGGGCTCAATGGTTAATTTATAGTAGATCCTCCTACATCTTTTAGCAGACTTTGTTGAAATTCCCTGGAACTTAACTTATTAAAAATGAGACAAAATACATTATTTCTTGACCTCTCCAGGTCCTGAAACAACTTGTCTCTAAGAACTAAAGATAACTATAGACCCTAAAGCTTTGAAAAACGATGCAAAACTTTTGATCTTGAGCTGTTTTTAAACATCCTTGACCAAACACGAGAAACTGTTGAACTCAAGATGTAGTATTTAGGCCAGAGGATCTTCATATTACATGCATGGTCCCCTAGAGGATCTATACTGGACTTCACAGGGTATAGAAATCCCTGCATTTATTGCAAAGATTTAGGAGAAAAGGACCATAATCTTGATCAAATTCATAAAGCACTCCTGACTTCAGAATAGGTCAAAGATCACTGCTATAGGTCTAAGAGGTCAAGAAAGGTTATATTTTCCATAAACCGCCAAAGTTATTGAAACAGCCACCAAATCTATGTGACAAATCTAACAGAGACCAATATGTTTTACCCCATCCTTGACCTAGAAGACTCCTCTCAAACAGGTTGAAATCTCGTCAATAGATATAAGGTGAGCTTCTCAGTTCAGTCTTCAGCTGTCAGCCGTGAGAAGACCATCCGTGATAAGCAGGAAGCCTCCTCCTTCTTTTAACCTTTCTAAACATTCACAGCTAGACTAGACTAGCACCCAGCCCTCGTCGTGCCTGCAAAGAGAATATGTCTATCCTAAGAGCTCCAAGGTGGTATGGAATTTAAATCACATTTTCCCCTAGAAATAATGATATGAAAATAGTTAGGACTGGGGATATAGCTCAATAGTAGAGTACCTGCGTAGCATGCATAAGGCCCTGGGTTCAATCCCCAGTACCAGTACAGAAAAAAAAAGTTAGCTTCCCAGTCTAGCCCCTTAAAAGCTTAAGGGATAATATTGCTTAATCACAGTGCTAAGAATACTGGGGACTCCAGTAACCTCATGAGCATTATACCCAGATGTGAAATAATGCCATGTTCTGAGTGGGGAATCCAGGTGTGTAACTTGCTCCAGAGTTTCAGATTTGAGAATCCACACCCACTCCCTCAGTGAAGATGGCCTTGGCCTTTTCCTGCCTCCCGCTCTTCATGGGGAAAAGAAAATTTATTGATCACCTAACTTTCTTAATGCCAAGACTGACTCCCCCCTCCACCATGTCTCTTTCATAAACTAATCTCTGAACCCAACCACAGACAGCTTCATTTTTTTAAAAAGTCTGAGTGTTCCTCGATATTATTGTAAAAACCAAGGTAATACAGAAAAGTCTTTAAAAAATCACATGCAATCACCCTTAAAACATCGATAGATATCCTTTCACCACATTTTTTTTAAGAGAGAGGGACAGTGAGAGAGAGAGAGAGACAGAGAGAGAGGAGAGAGAGAAACAATTTTTATTTAGTTTTTCATGTGCCTTCTTGTTGCTCCAAGTGTTCGTTGGTTATGTGGTGCTGGGATTTGAACTTGTGTACTTGGGCATGCCAGGCAAGCACTGTAACTGCTGAGCCACCCACTCCAGCCCCCTTCTACCACATTTTTAACCTTATAAACTTTTTTACAAAATGGGAATTGAACCATAGACACTTTTTTTGCAGCCTGCTTTCTTTTTTCCAGTTAACAATATGTCAGGGACATTTTCTATGTCAATAGATACACATCATCTTTACCTTTTTAACGATTATCAGGAATATAGTCAGAGGAAATGGCACCCAAAGGCAAGGTAACATGTTTGTGCCTTTTTTTTTTTTTACTGCAAGGATATTTCTACTGCACTAGAATTCTCAAAAAACAGCATCTGTGCAATACTCTCTAGACTAATGCAGGGGATAGATCACAACCACCCTTTGCTAAATCTTTGGGTTACATATTGTCCTATTGTGTGGGTTCACCAAAATTTATTTTATGGCCTTTTATTGAGAATTTCAATTTTTGGTTAATATAAATATCAGCATTTTGAAGGTATCCTTTTAGTTTCCATGACAAAGCAAGATGGTATTGACACATTCCCCTCCCTGACCCAAGTAAGTAACTGTGTGATTCTGAGTCCTTCTTTCAAAGGCTTGCCAACAGCTTGTGGGAAAAAAGCAGAATTTTTGAACAAAACAATTCAAAACAAAACAAAAAATATTAGCCTCCTCCATTCAACCAACCCCTTCCCCATCATACACATAAGATGCAAAAGGAAGTATGCTGGGTGAGAGGTGAAATGCTGGGGAGATAAGAATGACCTTGACAGACCCTGGGAAAACCTGCCAAAGCCTTGGGAGAAAATTTCTATGGGTAAACAGAGGTAGAAATTTAAATCCTGAAGAGCTAAACCTAACTTGGAAAAGGTCCCCATTGTCATCAAGCCTGCCACCCCCAGATAGCTATCAATGCGCTTTGTGTTTCCTGTCCTGTGCAGGTTTCTGGGAGCTCTCACATGACCCTGGGGTTAAAGTTGCAGCTCTGCTCATAGTGGCAAGGACATGTATAAAAGACAAAGGCTGATGCAGTGGTGAGAGGCCAAGAGGAAATGCACTGGACAGGGACCCAGAAGTTCTGAGTTCAGGTGCAGAGATAGGAATTTGGGAATAAAGAAAGAGACACTGAGTCCCAGAGAAGACACCCATGAACCACTGAGATGCAGAAAGCATCCAGGAACAATCACAACTCCTAAAAAATGTACCTTTGGCTCAAGTCCTTGACCTATGCCCTTATAATCTGAGGGCAATGTACATTCTCCAGGCAGGCACTGTGGGACAGCAGGAGCCAAGGCACAGGTGAGAAAGGTGTCATTTTTGAAAATCAGAGAGTAATTCTATAGAGCTGGACCAATAGATGTGCAGGAGTGTGACTTGTGAAGAATCCAGTTTGGGGCCAGATTGTTAAGAGCTTTATATTCCACACTAATCTATTCTGTAGGCAACAGGAAGCCAAATAAGGGGTCAAGTCATGACCCTCTTCCAATGCCCAGAGATACCTAGGATGAGTCCAGTTCACCTATCTGAATCACACCCAATGTAAAGTCCCTTCTCCTTTGACCACCTGCTCCTGGCTTTTAGTCCCTCTAGCATTGCAAGTAGAGCTCAGAGCCGGGTCACCTCACTCCTCCCAACTTAGACAGTGAAGGACCCACAGTGACTTAAAGGCAGAGCTGGGCAGGACACCCTAGCAGCATTTCACTTTAGAATCCAAGGTCCCCAATGCACCTGGGAGCCCTGAATCCAAGAAAATAAAAATGGAGACCAGTGGAAAATTTATTTTCCTCAAAATCTTTGGAGGAACCGCTAAGAAAAAGACCCACACTTGGAAGTTCCCTTGAACTTATAGGTGGGTGACAGAACAGATGATGGAACTTGACTTTCCCTGAGACATGGCTCTTTGAATTCTCCAGTCATTTCTCTTTCTCTCCAGGACACACTTGCAGCCTTACCAAAGTTCCCCACAGACCCAAGGGCTCTCAGGCCACCTGATTTATTTATTTATTTATTTTATTTTTATTTTTATTATTTTTATTTTTTTTGGTGTCAGTGTTGACCATTGAGAAGGGGGCCACCGGAAGCTCTGCAGCCTCAAGAATAATAAAGTGATGCAGAAATAGGAATAATGCGAGGCACCCCCTAAGCCTTCCAAACAAGGCATGTCGCAAAGAACTGCAAACTCAGCTCAAATGCAAGCTATGTCGCTTGGCAGCTAGCCATGTGACTTGGGGCAAGTTCCTTAACTCTAAACCTTGATGTTCTCATTTATAAAAAGGCTATTCCACCTGTGACAAATTCATCACAATATTGGAAGTTAATGACAATGGGTTCCAAACTGCACAGTACCAGGCAAGTGATATTATTATGAATCAAGCTTGCTCTCCGTGCCATGGGGCCGTCTCTCCCTGGGAGGGAAAACCGTTCAGGACTGTAAGTGGCATGTCAGAAATGACCCAGCACAGAGCCAGGCCATGGTCTGGCATCAGGACAAACAAGGTGCAGGAAATATCTGGTCAGTTTCTGCCCAGGCCTAGGAGGGGCCGTTCAGTGGTTTAGGAAGGTTTCTGCCCCTGCATTGTGCCTATATCCCTTTGTTAGCCTCATTTCAATTCTTTCCATTCTCAGGATCAGATAGTGGAATTGCTCAAAGGCTCTGGGGTCTAGAAGCTTCTAGCACAAACCCTTCCTGAGAATGGGGGGTAGTGGGTAAATTTTAACACAAAGTCTTATAAATGTTTGCTTGGGTTCTGTTTTGGATAAATTAATGAGACAGGAAAGTAGAAGACTGAACTTTGGACTATGAAGAGGAGCTTAGACAGGGAAGAGTTCTGTAGATGGGTCAATAGGAAGCAGGGCACACAGAATTTCCTGGAGCAAAGAGGGACACGAACATGGGATCTTGGTTTTTTAAAAAATGGCATGAAAGGAAGAGTTGACTTATTCCAGGCAGCTCAAAAGGATGGAGCTAGGATCTGACAGAGGAGGAGGAAGAGAGCTAACATTGGCTTACTCTTCTCAGGCACTGTTCAGAGTGCTTCACAGGTATTCTGAAATTTATTCCTCACCACAATACCATGAAGTGGTTACTATTATCATCTTCTGCTTTACAGATGAAGAAATCAAGGCATGGAAGTTAAACAAAACAACTTGTCTGAGCCACATAACAAGTAAATAAATGACCCGGACAGGCACCAAACCCAAGTATTCTTATTCCAGAGTCCTATAAAGATTTTTTTTGGCCTAATATGAAGAAGTAGTTTCTAAGAATGAGAGTTTATCCATTTTTAAAGGGGGACTATTTTATGGAAGTATTTAAACCAAGGCTGAGGGGCCTATTCTAGGGATGTTGACTCAGTAAACGTCCCTTGGCAGACATAACAGAAACTAACTACAACTGCATTAAGCTGGAAAAGAGAGATAAAGGAGAGGTGTGAAAGATGAGGTGGGAGAAGGCTGAGGAGAAAGAAAAGGAGATGGAGGAAAGGCCATTTGTTAGAAGTGGGGTACAGAATAAAAGAAAGAGAAATAAGAAATAACTAACAATCCAAACTCAGGAATAAATGAATCAACACTAATGGGTTCCTGTCTTTTTGGCATTCTGCTCAAGATTGAAGTTCCAGGGAAAGAGAGTTCCCTTGGCCCCACCTTGGGAAAGATTGACAATAAAAATCGCTGATATTTATGGTGTGTTTAATCTCTATTCAGCACTGTTCTGAGCACTAAGTCTACACCCATCTCTTCACAGTAACTATGTGAGGCAGATCCTGTTAGAATTAGGAAACAGAAACACAGGGAATTTCAGTTACTGCCCAAACTCACATGGATGGTCTAGCAGCCGAGCTGGGATTTAAGGCGAGGCTACGCAGCTCCACCAGGCTACACTCACTCCAATATCAAGAGGGAAAAGATAAGAATAAGACAAAATTTTGGTGTTGATGAAGAGAAGGAGAACAGATGCCAAGAGGTATGCCAACAGATGCTCCCTTGGGTCTTTGTCTTGCGAGAGGGGATAGAGGACTTGTGAGGTGTCTTCTGACCCAAAATGTCCACATTCAAGATCCTATCTTTACTCTTTGGCCAATGGGAACAAAAGATGAAAGAAAGGTAGGACCCAAAGACAGACAAAAACAGATAGCAAAGGACTGGACGAAAATAGATGAAAGAGCACCAATAGCTTCTGAACAGGAAGCAGCCAAATAACAGAATTCTGAGAAACACAAAGATGTCTATAAAAATATAACTTGAAAAAATGCAAAGAATCCAAATACTAAAGAACTTGGAGAAGCTGAAACTAACTGAAGAAAAGCAGAGAGGGTACTCTCCCTCCAACAGTGAAAACGCTCTAAGAACTACAAGAGACTGGACCACATTGTTATTCAAGACTGGAGTCAGGCTGCTGGAACTAAGTTCTGCCTCCAGTTATGCCACTTTGGAAGAGTTATAGGACCTCTCTGAATCTCAATGTCTTCGTCTGTCAACTTTTAGTAATGCCTATGTCAGAGTGTTGAGAGGACAGAACAGTGTGTGTGAGGTGTTAAACAGTGCTGGGCACAGCACGTGTTTCTTAAGCATTGGCTTCTTGATCACGGGTCCATCTCCTACAAGCCCAGAATGGTGCTGGCATCAGCAGACAGGAATACCCCTGCCTGGAACAAGCCCTTCTCGGGTAATCACAAGCACAGACCCCAGAACAGCAGAGATCTTAATGCTGCATGGGAGGTCAGGAAAGGTCACTGCCAACAGATGAAGGACCTCAACAGACAGAAGAGCAGGTGAGGAGAAGAAAAGAATCTGGGAGTCTGAGAGTCTGGGGAATGGAATGTCAGAAATGAAGCTCTGGGGAAACATTCTTCCTAAAATATAATTGTAAGAACTCCTTTTTGTATAGCTCTCAGAAAACCCCCTTAAAGTCTCCGAGGAGAAAGAGAACAGGGCCCTGGGCTGGCAACCGAGGTTCTGGCTCCTGCTGAGGATAACTGAGCTCTTGGGCAAGTCATTTATACATTCCTTGTCTAGAAAAAAGTGAAGATAATGATATGCACCTTAAATCATTAGGGTGAAGATTAAATAAGGAGATGTCCATAAAGCACTCTGAACATAGGAGTTAATAAATAACTCTCCTCCCTCCCAACCATTGTTATAAAACACCGATACATCAAACAGGGACTCCATGGGGGCCCAGAAGTAGGGTAAGTGGATGGCTTTGAAATGATCAATCTCATGTGGTCCAGTAAATCCAAATCTCTAGCCATCCCCACCTCCTCTCCACTCCACCCTCTCCTACATTGATCTATTCCCTATTTGGCAAAAATTTTTTATTCTTCCAGGCCAAGCTTCAATTTTACTATCTCAAGGAATTATTTCTGGGAGTTCCCTCAGCATGGGACTTATTCTTCAATTTTGCACTGATTTCCCTCTGCTTTGTGTTGTAATTAGTTCTTGAAGACAGAGAGAATATCTCATTTACCTTGGTGTCACTCAGTCTAGGCTACATCACATATTTTAGAACTTTACTTTTGTCAGGGAATGGGGAGCATCCTGTCCTTGTATTCAAGTCTCCATCTAGAGCACCTAGTTCCACTGCTTTGACATCACTCAGTACACCCCAAGAAAGGAGGAGGGGATAATTTAGTTGGGGAATTTGGGAACAAGGACTCGGTGTGCAAGGCCAACTTACCCATTAGGCACAGTTGCTAAATATTGCTTTTAGATGCCCACACATACAAAAAGCATTTTAATTTATTTTGAAATCAGTAGAAAAAATAAACTTTTAAGCCAAAGAAAATGTTTAAAAATATAAATACATTCATCTGTATGTCAATGCACATCTAATTTTTACTACATTTTATGGAAGAAGGGACCCATGAAGGAAACAATGCTCTTGACCCAGGAAAATCACAATGTAGCTCTGTGAGCAGGTGTGCCACTCAATCTCTTTCCCCTCCCCTTCCTTCCTAGGAGCTGCCTGTCCATAGGAAGGGAGCATTTAGCCTACTGGTCCTTGCTCAGCATTTGACAGGGGCACAGCCATGTCCAGCATTGCTGGGTGGCTGAGACTTTGAACTTAGCTTCCTCTGTAATGAAGGTGATAATGATATACTGATCTCCTGCCTTCCTCCTGCGTCTCTCTCCTAACTTTTTTCCTAACTTGGGCAGGGAATGGGAATGCCATTTATTGGGCACGGTGAAATCACTGTGTTGATCCTTTAAATGATCTTTGTCAGGTAAGTATGATCTTTATTTGACAGATGAAGACACTGGTGAAGAGAGAGGTTAAAGAATTTACTCCAGGTCAGACAGCTAACAAATGGGTTTAGAATGCAGACTTTTGGACTCCAAGGTAAAGTTCCTTTTACCCACTACACTCTGTAGTAAAGGCTCAATAAATATATGCTGAAATAAATCAAAATAGTGAGAAAATATTGCTGGGCAGCACAAAGCTTAGTTGAAATTTTACCAAAAATTTTGACCTGGTAATTAATTATAAACTTCAGATGAAATATTTGACATTTACCATTCCCTTATAAACATTTTATAAATCTCCAAATCCATTTTCCTGCCTTGAAGAATCACAATCAGCTGGAATATATTTTTACACTATCTTCTGCCCATCTTTGCAGGAACAGATTAGGAGGTTAAAAAAGTCCTTTGTTTACCAGAGTACTTAGAATAAAAATATAATGTTTGACTTTCATGGAGACAGACTGAAATATGAATACTCAGGGATTTTTTTTTAAATTAAATTTCTATTCCGAGAGGCCAATACTCAAGCTTAGCCCTCTCTACTGTCTCTGGCCTGCAAACCTCCTCACTCAGACATGGAAAGTAAAAATCCTTTGGGGATGAAACTGATAAATGGGCATGTTTGTGCTATTGTTTCTTCAGGGAGGACTCTGTTTCCTTTCAAACAAAGGCCCTGTAGATCACTGGTCATGTTTAGAATCCTCAAATATTTGCCAGAAGAAATGTCTTAGGGAGAAAAGAATCTCCCACTCTCCTTGCCAGATTGAATTCCAAGATCATTGGGCAAGATGAAGTAAATAACTCATGGAAGAGAATTATTATTTTCCACATTAAATTTACATATATTTCGACACCATCTCCAACTAATGTCAAGTCTAGAATCACCCAGATGCCTGCAGCACCTTAACACCAAAGATTCAGACAAAATATTGAGTAAGCAAGTTTGTTTTCTAAGCTAGACTTATGCTCACAAAATATTCTAGAATATAGTTTCACAGAGATAGGTGAACCATGTGGCCAGCTTGGGTTGGCTGTCCTTGTTGTGATTTCTATAAACCTTACGTGCTCCTCTGTAACTCATGTTCCACACATGTAATTAACTCTTCTTTGTCCTCTCCTGGTACACTAGAAGCTCCCTGAAGGCAGGGATCATGCTTGTCTTGTTCACACCCTTGACCATAGTGTGTGGCTCTGTGAAAAGGAGGATAAGAGCATGGGTTCAAAGGGTAACAGACTTGAATTCTACCAAGTTATTTGCTAATTGTATGATTAAGACTAAGTGACTCTGTATTATTAAGTTGTTCATCTATAAAATGGAGTTGATAATAATTCTTCCCTCATAGAACTATTATAAAAAATTAATAGTTTTTATAATTAATAGCTCATATGTAAAGCATTTAACTTGACCCCTGGCACATTATAAGTGCTCAGTAAATATTCAATACTACCATTGTATTAAGTGCTAAATGACTATTTATTTTGAGAATTTTTTTTTTAAAGTGGAAATAAGCCCAGGCAAGAGGAATTCATGGGGCTGGCATTATTAAGGAGAACTCTACCTGGGATATTACCATTGGCTTTTGGGAGTGCATCATCTGAGGCATGCCTAATTCCTGAGAATGGCAACTTTCCAAGAAGACTTATGCATTGGGGTTGCAAAGGCCACATATTCTGTGCGTTTCCCCAGTGATCAAGGCTTGTACAAACCGGAATAACTGTAACAAAACCCCAGGGGGCTGCTCAGTTCTATGGGTTCAGGGCTCTGGGTTGCCCATTCTTTGCCATATTGGGGCATGGGATTTCTCTGCAACCCCAAAGGGGGATTGCATACACCCTCAAGTATGATGTTAGCCCCAGCCCCAACCCCAGAAGAGTAAAAACAGATTTGCTGAGCTGAGACTCTTTGTTCCCAAGAAGAATCCAATCCAGAGGCAAAGGAGACAAGCTCCACTGAGGAGGAAGTGTGCCCAGGTCCCTCACCTGCGCCGGATACGCCGTCTGGGAGGCTATCAGCACAGAGGCCAGACCAACTTCCTCTCTATTGTTTAGCACTCACCACTCTCCTGATAACCCAGCTGTGGAAATTGCTGCCCAGACTGGGCTAGCAGCGGAGCTGCGCTGGGAAACTCTTTCACTGCAAGGAGGACCGAGCCTGGTGGGAGCAGACTGAGAAGGGGCTGCCTAAGGCCTAAGGGTACCCCAGTACAAAGCACATTGCAACAACCAATCAAATGCACTGTATTGAATATTTTTGTAAAACTAAAGAAAATTAATAGTCTCTGCAGAGAAATGTTTTAAGTGCTTAATGTCCTCAAAAAGCCATATTAACCAAGTTCTGGACATTTTGTAGACTTGCCAAGTTGTAGTCAATTTTGAAAGACATCCATGAAGTCCTACAACTTGATCATAGAACAAAAACATGGGGTATGTTGTACTTAAAAATAAATGTCCGAGGTTCATTGCCCTAAGTAACTTTTGGTTTTCTTTCTTTCCTTTCTTTCAAGAGAGAGGGAAAGAATAAGAGAGAGAGAAACAATTTTACTTATTTTTCCATCTGGCCTTTGTTTCTCCAACACTTAGTTGTGTACGTGGTGCTAGGATTTGAACCTGGGTATTCACACATGGCAGGCAAGTGCTCCAACCACTGAGCCACCACTTCAGCCTGATTTTTGGTATTCTTTATCTAAGTTTAATTATTACATCCAACATTTTGCCAGTTTTTCCCTTTAATAATTGTGTCTTATACCAGATCTAATTAGTGTCCTTAATATACTTTTTTACACCGTGAAAAGGATATTTCTTCTCATTATATAATATATATTCATTGCAAAAAGTAAAAAAGTTCAACCATCTATAAACCATAAAGAAGAAAGAAAAAAGTCATCTGAAATGCCACTACCCTGAAATAACAATTTTTATCTAGTGATTATTATCTGTATAATCTATATAGCAATATCTCTATTGATATATACAAGTAGACATATATGTGTCTTTTTGTAAAAGCTGAGCATTCTTAAAGCTATTAACATACTTTTTTTGGAAAGTGCAGTGTTCTAAATATTCTTGACTCAAGGATCCAAGAAGTAGGTTAATATCAAATGTTTATCTCAGATTTAGCTACCTATATATAACTAGATATACAGCATAATAAATTATTTATAAGCAGATAGATATTTATATGGCCAGTTAGATTCAGCTGCCCAAATTGGGATCCGTTTAAGTGACATTTATGTTTATTTGACATTCTAGTATGAATTCCAGCATCATCAGTGAATCTTTTTGTACATAAAGATATGTGTCAAAAAGATATGACACGTTTGTTCTTGTAAAAATTTAAAATTTATCTGTGATGTATTGTTTTGAAGGTTAAATTGGCATATAACACAAAACACATAGTGGCGTGGCCTGTCAGGACTAAGGTCAAAGGGATCTTGTGATGATCAGGTTCTAAACATATGACAGTGTTTGAAATTAAAAATCCTACAACTGACCACAGCGAAAAGTGAATCAGAACCCAAGCCCAACCAAAACATGTCAACTCCAAAATGATCCTCAAGGACTACCCGCTTCAAATCACCCACTTTAGAAGTAACGAGATCAGGGTCCAGTGAGGTAGATAATGAGTCTAAGCACAGAGGGGTCAATGGTTTACTTCATCCTAAACTCTGATTTCTTTCATCATTGTTTGACCTCTTCCCACCAGATTTTGTTTCCTATTACATGTAACGTAAGCCAGAATTATTTTGCAGTTTTCTGAATCGCACTTGCCCAGAGAGGACTGATATCTACTAGATTCAGAGCTTTTCAGGAATTGAGTCAAATGTAAAAAGAGAAGAAGAGCCCATAAGAATTCAAACTGCTTTATATCTAGGAAGATGAGAGTAGGAGGAACAATAATTATTATTATAACTATAACAAGTACCTGTAGTGGTTACTGTGATTCAAACACTATCTATATCCGTATTATTTGATCTTCACAAAAGCCCAATAAAGGAGCTGCCATCATTATGCTGTCTTTACAGAGAAGACAACTAAGACACAGTTTCCAGGCTTACGTAACTAGCATGTGGCAGAGCCTGGATTATGAACCCAGAAGTACAGCTCTGGAGTCCAGCCTCTTCATCAGAGATTGCCAGCACTCACAGAGCAAGGATCTCAGACAAACTATAAAGATATTCCTGAAACTCAGAAGCAAAATCAATCAAGCCCTTGTCTTTGTCACCCCACATGCCATGACAAGTGTGCCGTGTAGAAGGCAGGCACTTCCAAGGGTAATTCCTGGATCTTCACCCTATTCTGCCTTGTTCTGAGACTCTGGGCCAAAGCTTCCATATCTGTTTTGGGGCCCTTCTTTGTTCATTTGTGTTTAATATTTTATTGTGAAAAATCTCAAACATTTGCAAAAGTAGAATAAAATAATCCCCGCAGGGGCCGGAGTGGTATCTCAGCAGTTAAGGCGCTTGCCTGGCACCAGCAAAGGCGCAGGTTCGAACCCCAGCACCACATACACAACAAAGTGTCGGAGCAATGAAAGCCACGTGAAAAACTAAATAAAATTGATTCTCTCTTTCACTGTCCCTCTCTCTTAAAAAAAAATTGATTCTCTCTTTTAAAAAAATAATAATCCCCGCATACCTGGTTATCTACCTTCAATAATTATCAAAATAGTCCCTGAGGTTTTAAAAAATTATTTCATTTTTTTAATCTCTTCTAAAATGTTTTACATGTTATGTAATATATTTATTATATAAACATCTTCATATATTTTATACTTTATTGATAAGTAAATTATAGATACACACATACATAATACATATGCATTGGAAGGTATGCTCACACATATGACACTAAAAAAAAAGATGGCTATTAGTGCTTTCCAATACCATCAACATGTGATAACAGAAATAGAGTCAGAATGTCTAGGTTCAGGTTCTGGCTCCACTGCTTACTAGCTCGGTGATCTTGCACAAGTCCCCTCACTTCCCTGAGCCTCATTTTCCTTATCCGTGAAATGGAGATGTAAATCTATCCACCTCTCAGAGTTATTGTGTGGATCAAATAAGATGTGAAAGAATACAAATGGTAAAGAGACCCAGAAAGGTGTGCAAGAAATCAAACACAAGCAGGGAGGTACTGTGTCCAAGACACCAGTGTGGAAAGCTGAAATCCAAGATCAGGAAGGTAACTCGAGGATCACACCAAGAGTTAGAGAAGAAATACCAAGTGGAGAATCAAATGCCAACTGAAGTAGACTAGGCAGGCTTTTTAAAGACCCCTTTGTCCCTCCCTGGTCACTCCAGGCAGCTTGCAGTCCTTCATGTGACTATGACCCAGAGCCTTGTGTGACTGTAAGGTCATGGAGTCACTGAGGATTGGAGGCTGGGCCTTATTTTATTTTCTAAGTCTCCTTTTTGGTTTTCTTCCAGATTACTTGGGTGCTGGACATGCCCTCAGAACCTTGGGTGAGGAATTCCCCCATCAAACCCTGGCCCTCTAACTGCCTATCCCCAAGTCTCCTTGCCAGCCCAAGAGAATTCAGACATAGCCCTTCCATTGTTCAATCACATATGTGTAAGCCAGCTATCCTCTAAACACTGTGCTTTATCAGACTTCCCTCCACTCCCCGTCTAAGAACGCAGCAAAGGTAGGACTGGCCAGTGACAGTAAGTGGAATCAGCATAGCACCAGTGCTGGTTTTCATGGCTACTGGAAAGAATACCGACACACTGTCCTCTCTTGGCAGCCACCCTGTCACCCAGCTGACACCCAACACTGCTCACTGCCCTCTTCTTCCCCAGCCTCCCCAGGGGGATCACCACCTCCTTGATCACCACCCACAAAGTACAGGAGTCCCCAGTCTGACCCACCACTTATTTGAGGTTGCTGCCCTCTGTTCTAAAGGGTCCTTGTCCCTCATGGAGGAGACAGGGTCAGACAAATGCAGTCCCTCTGAATAATCACAAGTCAGAGGAACAAATAACACAGACAGGCCACCTGCCATAGCACATGGAGCCTAGATTAATTGAACTTGTACACATTTTATAAGCCATACAGAGAATATTTTTAAAGTGGGATATTTCTGCCCTAGAGTCACTCTGGGGACTTTGCTCATCAGCATGCCTAATTCCTGAGAATGGCAACTTTCCAAGAAGACTTATGCATTGGGGTTGCAAAGGCCACATATTCTGTGCGTTTCCCCAGTGATCAAGGCCTGTACAAACCGGAATGACTGTAACAAAACCCCAGGGGGCTGCTCAGTTCTATGGGTCCAGGGCTCTGGGTTGCCCATTCTTTGCCATATTGGGGCATGGGATTCCTCTGCAACCCCAAAGGGGGATTGCATACACCCTCAAGTATGAAGATTGCAGCCCAGCTATTTGATCCACGTCTCCATAATCGCAGGTGTTATTCTTATCTTCATGTTTACTCATTTGATGCATGTTTATATCTCAGTTCCTAAGAAATTATCAGGCTCAGTGCAGACACAACAGATGGAAAAACACAGCCTTTGAGGACTTAAAGGATTAAAACCTGCTTGTAGCATGTGCCATGCGTTTACAATTTAAAAGCACCATTTTCTTTATTAGTACCAGAAAATGCTTAGTAATTATACTTGAGAGACACCTCTGGGCAGCACATTTATTGAGCAACAGCAGTGTTAAAGAAGGTTTATTAGGATAAGTCACAGTCCAATCTTTAAGGAGTCCATGGTCTAGTGGTGTAAATAGATGAACCTGTCATTTGAATACACAGAGAAAAAAAACACTTAAAAGGAACTAGAATACAGTTTTTTGAGTATCAGAATAGAGCGACCACATGTGCATGAAGCAGGATTCAGGCATTAGGCTTCGCAGAGGCGCTAATGATTCAGAGCAGACACAGTGAGGCAGGAGGGGAAGCGGGCATAAAGGGACTCCTAGCAGGAGGAACAGGTTGTACAAATGCTTTCGAGTGATATTATAAAGAAAAGAAGTTTATTTAGCTCACAGTTTGCGGAGCTAAAAATTCGAAGGGCATGAGGCATTCTCTGGTGAGGGCTCCCTTGTCTATGTCCCATCAAGACGGATGGCGTGGTGATGAGAGCACATGTCAGAAGGAAGGCAGAGGGATCAGGCTTGCTCTCATATAACTTGCTCCTCTGAGAACGAACTCAGGGTCCCTGGAGAAGGACCTTAATCCCTTGCAAGGACACACCCCCAGAGACCTGCAGAATTCCCTCTGGGTCCCACCTCTTAATATTGCCACAATGGGAACCAAGGTTCAACACATGAACCCTTGGGGGACAAACCACATCCATCCCATAGCAAGGGGGAGGAGAGATGAGGCAAGGGATATTACCAGAGACCAAGAGAAGCAGGAATCAGTATGTCATGAGATCGAGGGGTAGTATGTGCCTTTTTCTGCTCCCCATCTCTAGCAGCTGCTCCCTAAAATTAAATACATATTGCATACTTGCTATGCAAATGTGGCTTTGTTTTCTCACCCTTTGTATTGGACTGCCTCCCCTTAAGCCTCTCTGACGCAGAAATTCTGGAATTGCTGTTGTCCATATGCCTTGCCAAGTGGGAATCACAGTAGAATTTTCAACAGAGAAGGGACATGATTTAACCAATAAATCTATCACCAACAAGCTAGTGTTGGGAGCTTTTGGGAATCTGGACCTTTGGGCTGCCACTGGCTCCCAGGGGTCTTAACGCGAATTAGAAAAAGACGCCTCTTTTTCAGGATGTGTTATTCGCAAGTGTCAGAAGACTGTCAGAATGTATGGCTTTCGTTAGAAAAACACGTATTTTACCACTACCTGCCAGAAAACTTTCACAAACATACCAACATAGAATGCCTGAAATGTGGACAGACACGCTCCTTAGATGTGGCAACCGGTGCACCATACAATCTGCACAGCCATACACAGCAATCCTACTTCAGAGAAAGACACCTCTGCTTTCTTAAAAAAAAGGAGGCTGTTGGAAACAGGCCAAGATCCAGGAGGGTGACAGGTGGGGGTATAGGGGAAAGGGCCCAGCCAGCTCGTCCCAAAAAACCATAGAAACTGCTCTTTTCTTCCTATAAAATCACCAGCCCCTAAGTAGCGCTGAAGCTGGGGTCTATAAGAACTCTTCCCTCCCAGCTTCTGTTACCTGACCCCTCTCACCTCCCCCTCTGCCCAGGTTGCCCATGACCTTTTTAAGACATTTTCATCTTTTTTTTTTTGCTCTGATAGCAGGCACTCTCAGCCACCCTGCTTAAATTTGCAAACTCCAACAACCTCCTTCCCAAATTCCCTGACTTTACACACATTTTTATCTACTTTATATTTAGTTTATTATACACATCTCTGTTGGGAAGCATTGCTATTCCTTGGGGTAGGGCTGAGGCACACCTGGTCTCAGTGCAAGGACATGAGGCTGGGGACCTAAAACAATGACCCTCATCCAGATTTAGAGAAGTAAGGGGATCTTGGCTTAATGACTCAACAGGCTTGCAGCCATTAATAGTCAATCACCAGATGTGTGGCTTAGAAGCTCAGGGCCTCCATCCTGCCCAAGGGTGTGCTCCCTGGCTTCCCTCACACTTTACTTCTCTCAGATTCTCTCTGTCTCCCTTTTTTTATTCACACCACGTCATCCCGTTTCAGGACTGTGGGACACCCTGCGGCACTGCACATAGCATAGTACCCACTGGAATGCAGGCTCCATGAAGCTAAGAGTTGGTCTCTATTCACCGCTAGATCTCCAGCCCTAGGACTTGTGCTTGGCACATATGAGGCATCGAATGAATTAGTTATCTTACTTTCAGTCACTACCTTCCCTGTTTCTGAGGTCAACCCTCTTATCTGGGTTGATCTTGGTAGCACTTTGTCTTCTGACGAACACACTATGATTTGCCCAACAATTAGAGCCACCCATGCCTCCATCAGAGCTTCTTTCCTTCGAGTAAGGTATGGGGAACTTTTAAAATATCTCTGACACAAATGGAGTAGAGAAAGAGCTTGGGGAAATACTGAGGAGTGAAATTACCAAATTACGCTATGTCCATGTATGACTAAACACAATGAATTCTGCTTATATATAATTGTAATGCACTAATTAAAATAATAATAATAATAGAAGGGAATTGATAGAGTAGAGCAAGGAGATGGGGAAGGGAGGAGGGAAGGGAAAGGGAAAGGACTGAGGAATGGCATTGATGAATTTATGTTATGTGCATGTACATAATACCACCTTTATGCATGATTATAATGTACCAATGAAAAACAACAAAACATTTAAAAATAAAAATAAAATGTTGCTGATGAAGATAGCACCTTAACTCAAAGTCTATTATCAGTACCTTTGGGTGAATTGATTGATGAGATTTTCATAATAATATGGCTTCACAATAGCTATTTAGTGAATAGGTATTATAACTCCTTGTTATATAAATGAGTTGAGTGGAGAGAAGTTCAGAAACATGAAGGAACATGCCCAAAGTCCCACTAGTAGACAGCATTGAAGCCAGTATTCAAATCTAGAATCACCTAAGCCCGAAGTCTGGAGTCAGCTTGCTGTGTAGTTATTCTCAACACGTGCCGCCAACTGTTCAGTCACTTTGATTGGTTCACCCCAGAAATCATAGTCAACATTAACCAACTGGGCTCCGTTTCTCTATTATACACAGTTTCAGTGATAAATCACTTTCATCAAGGCAGATGGCTTGATACCTGGGGAACTGCAAGCAGAGAAACCAAAACAGAATTTGTTACTGTTTAACTTGAACTTGAGAAAAAGATTGGACAGAATAAATTTCAGCCATCAGATACTCCTTTGAGTAGGTTTATTTTTCTCTCCAGTAAAGTGAGAGGGCATAGAGTTATACTGAGTTATACTTGATTTCTTAATGCTTAGCCATTTGTTACGTGTCAAAAGAATTAGAGTTAGATGGATTCAGAATAGAGGCACTAGTTCTGGAGAAATAATCCTGGGAGGGACATTGTGGACAGGCTGTGTAAGGGACAGCAACAGGCACCTGAGTCCAATCCATTCACCCACTGAACTTACTGCTCTCTTGCCTGGTGATGTAATCTCTCACTCTGGCATGTGCTTCCGCCATGATGCCATCCATCACCTGTGCTGTAGCTGTCCACAGAGTACTGACTGTGTTCCAGGTTTAACCAAAGCACATATATCCAGGAATATCCTTTGGTGAGAACCAAGTCCTGCCCAAACTAAACTTCAGAATCAAAACTGAAATAGTCATAGGATCCACAGGATCCAGATCCAACTCCCAGAGAGTTATAAAAACATTAAAAGAATGTATTTCATCCTTGCTGGGCAACAAGAACTGTGTATGGCTTATGGTGTAGTAAATCATGAATGTTTAAGTATAGATAGGAGCAAACATCTCACAGTGAGGCCCTCGTGGTAACTCCTAACCTCTTCTTAGTGAAGTATTGATGACAGTCTGTAGGTAGCAGCAGCCAAAGGGCCATCTGTTTTGGTGGATTCAGGTTGCCTTTCTCCTTTTCTTATCTGACTTCTACTGATCCTTTCCTGTTTCCCATACTATTTTCGTCTCTTGCATTGCCTAGGGAAGAGTCACTTTCAAGTGCCATGGTCTCATTACTATTTTAATAAAAATCTCAAAATCTTCACCTAAAGTTTGTTCTGACAGCACCATCAACACAGAGACTATATCTTAACTATTAATAGGGTTTTGATCTCTTCCTATACATATAATAAACCACTTACCAGCATCCATAGTCATCTTGGTGTCTCTTCCTCGGCTGCCTGCCTTCTGTCCCTGTTTTGTGTTGTCCTATCTGCAATCTGGCAAGGTAAAAGGATTGTAACCCTATTCTTTTTGGTGAAAAGGAAAATCAGAGGGGCTGGAGGTGGCTCAGTAGCTTGCCTGGCAAGCACAAGGAAGCGGGTTCAAACCCCAGCACCATGTACACAACAAGGTGTCAGAGCAACGAAAGCCACATGAAAAATTAAATAAAAAATTGATTCCCTTCTCTCTCCCTCTCTCTCTTTAAAAAAATTTAAAAAGGATAATCAGAGTTGAAAATATGTCCCATAACTAGAACATAAAACTCTACGTGATCACCATTCCCCTGAATAAAGCTACATGGGATTTTGTTTCTTTAACCGTTCAATGCCCAATATTGTATGACCCCAAAGGATTATGCACTGAGCTCTGATGATACAAGGTTGAATAAGAATCATCCCCACCCTCAAGGAGCTCACAGTTCAGTTAGGGAGACAAAGAGAAAGCAGATGGTAACGATCCAAGGCAAGGAGGGTTTTCACAGAGCCCAGGGGAGATGACTCTGCCTGGGAAAGTTGGGCTGGGTATAGGGAAGAAAAAACTTGCAAACAGGACTTTTAAGACTACCACAGTTCTGCCAAAGACCTAGCAAATCACATGCTGTTTTACCAAGGAGTTTTAGCTTCTATCTTCTCTAAACCCTGTGAGTTCCCATCATTCAAAAACAACACAAACTTTCTGTGTCCCATCTCCTAATATCCCTGACATCTGCCTTCAGCAGTTCTCTCCAATCAGATGACAAAGTCAGGAATGCAGACATGTAAATAAATTGAGTCTCTCAGTATGGGAATGCCTTCATGAGATGGGGAGCCGGCTGGGCATGCAGTCGGACAAGTTGGTTGCCAACGCACACTTGGAAAGCTGACAAAAGTGACTTTGAGCTACAGAGTGGTTCTCAGACTAGGATTGGGAGCAGCAGCAATATCATGCATGGCCAGTTTTCACCCAGATCTGGTGTTGTGTAACAGCAGAAGTCTAAATTCCAGTATCCTTCTTACAACAAAGGAGTTAACGGGAGTAACTTCTCACTTCTCCTGTACTTTTGTGGATTACTGGGAAATTGGAATCCATCTGGGAAACAGTAGCTCTGCTCCTAAGTTATATTTTCTCTTTGAGATTGGATTTCATGTTAATATGTTGAAGACTGAGGCTTCCTTTTACCTCCTTCGAAGAATTTAATGAGAATTCCTGGACAGTATGTTAAGCAGAGTTTACACAAAGTGTTTATAATGAGAAGCTATGAAAGCGGATGTTTATTGGCAGTTTATCTCTGTCTTCTATCCATGGTATGAGTACTGGAAACAGAAGCAGCATTTTAGATTCAGATCCGCTGCTCCCTACCTGTGTGAGCAAGTTTCTTAACATTTTTGTCCCTCAGTTTCCTTACCCACAATGTCATTATTATTGGCCTAGTGATTGTTGTTTTAGGGATTTCTGCATGTATTCATTTTACAAACATTTATTGAGCACCTACTAAGTGTTATGCAATAAGAGACTATATACTTGGGTTAAAAGAATGAAATCTGGAGCCAGAATATCTAGGTCCAGGATTCACCACTTACCAGATGCATGACCTTAGGCAAGTGATTTAACCTATCCTTGCCTCATTTTTCTCATCCATAAGATAAAGACAGCAATAGTTTCTCTACTTTCTACAGTAGATAATAAAAGTTAAATGTCTGAACGTATTCTCAGAATAGGGCCTAGACCATAACACCACACACATGGTCATCTGCTGCTATTTTTCCAGGTTCTCCACTCCTGGTTGGAGCTTACATTTTTAGGAGAATTGGCTAAAAACCTCATAAATAAGTAAATTAGTTAATATATTAAAAGGTGATAAGCACAGCCACACGTGGTGGTGCACACCCGTAATGCAGCATTGCAGAGGCAGGAGGATCACAAGTTCAAGACCAGTCTCAGCAATTTAGTGAGGTCCTAAGCAACTTAGACCCTGTCTCAAAATAAAAAATGAAAAGGATGGGGTGGGGGATATTGAACAAATTGTATTTCTGATTTGTGTGCGTCTAGGAATATGTGACAACTAACCCCATCATTATGTAAAACTATAATGCACTAATAAAAAAATATATATATAAAACAATTACTAACTCAACATTACACCAGACCATGAGGCTCCTCTTGGTCTCATTGCTAATACAGAAAACTGAAGTTAAGAAGGACTGATAGTCTTGGGGGTATCTGTCAATAATGTGCCTCCATGGTGGAGTGTTAGCACTGGAAGTTATTCCTACCCCCGAATCCTGCTTCCTCCCTTCACTGCTCCAGAGTCTCATCCTACCTCTTGGCTATTGGTTGCATAGGATTTTCCCCCAAGATTTGGGCCTCCTCTTTTTTAAAATGGGGATAATTATAGTACCTTCCGTGCTGAATGGTTGTAGGGATGAAATGACACAACACGTGTGTGGACAGTGCCTGGGACGTAACAGAGTAAGCAAGTGTTTGTTGATTTACTCTCTTGTCAGGATGCACATGTGTCTGGAGAGAAAAGGCTTTAGACTTGTCCCCAAGAGTGAAGGAAGGCTACAGAAAAGATTTTGGTAATAGTAGGATCAGGGTGGGAGCACAACGGAAGCAATGGGAAGAAGTGTATAAGACAGGGGCTTCAAACACAGACTCTCAGTGTGGCCTGGCCCAGTGTGCTGCCTAAGTAAAGCAGGACTATAGGCAGGTACCAGATCCTGGTCTCACTCTTACCTTCCTTTGGGTGTTTTTACCTACCACATTCATATCAGGCCCCTTGGGTTTCACATCTGCTGTTTTTCCAGACCTTCTCCAGTCACTGCCTTCCATCTCTTCACAGCCTGCTTACACTGTAGCTTGTAGTTTAGCTCAACCCAACTACCTGTGGTTCTCAGAACAGCCTGCAGGTATTGCTCTAGGTCTTTGCTCACACACTCCCTCCCTGCTTCTTCATCTTCAGGCTCTCACCTGCCCTTCAAGACACAGTTCTTATGTCTGAAAACTTTCTTAATTGTTCTTCCCAAGCTGAGCATTGAGCCCTCCTCTGTGTGACTGCAACCTTGCACTTACCTATTTGATAGCACCTAGCATGCTTAATAACACTATCTGCATGCACCGGACAGTGGTGCACACCTGTAATCCCAGCAACTCAGGAGGTTGAGCCAGGAGGATTGCAAGTTAGAGACCAGCCCAGCAACCTAGTGAGGCGCTAAACAACCTAGTGAGACTCTGTCTTAAAATGAAAAAAATAAAAAGGAAAAAAGGACTAGGGATGTTGCTTAGTGGTTAAGCACCTCTGGGTTCAATCTACAGTACCAAATTTTTTTTAATTTTTGTTTTTAAATAACACTACATGCTTGCATGTCACATCCAATTAGGTGTGAAGGTCCTCCAGAAATATATCTGACCTGTCACTCACCGCCCTGTACACTGGCTGTCTCATAGTAGGTACTCACTAAAGGTACCAGCATATGCATTTATAGTGTACACACAAAAAATTAATGCCTTTTGAAATGAAGTGAGGAAACAACCAAGAGATATTCATATACGTTTGGAAATACTAAGGGTAAGAGAGAACGAACTTTCTCTTTTGTCATTTTGGAAGGATTTCACAGAAAAAGTCATTTTTAATAGCCATGTGAAAGAAAATGAGAGATAGAGCACTTTCAGTCATGGAGGGCTGGAAGGAAAAAGAACAAGGGAAAGGACTCTGCTGGCTTCTGGAACTGCAGCTGGAAGGAGAAGCCCAGTCTTACATATGGGCGTTCAGAGTTGTAAGAGGGACTTCTTTTGTTCTTCCAGTGGATCACATGGGAACGAAACGACACGTAGCCTAATGGTTGAGGAGTTAGATTGACTACATTTGATTTGGCTCTTTTCAGTTTTATAATCCTGAATAAATTGCTAGACTTTGCAGGGCCTCGGTATCCTCACCTATAAAAGTGGAATGAGATTACTTCCTAGCACAGGGAAATACTGGGGTGAGGATCCAATCTAATAACATTTGAAAAGGCTGAGCACAGAATCTGACTTTACTGGTCAGATTCTTCTTCAGCTAAAATTTTTTTCCCAAATCCAAGTAACTTAAAAGCATAAGCATTTATTTCTTGAGGGCTATGGATTAGCTTTGGCTCTGCTGGACACCATTGGTCCCCATGTGTCTTCTCTTTCAGGGGTCCATGATGAAGGAGCAGCCATTCTTACTGTGCAGTACAGGCTCCAAAGGGGACAGAGCCAAACCACACCAACACATGAGAATCTTTAACTATGAGATAGCATATGACATGCTTGCTTCATTTGCCTAAGTCAGTCCAGTGGCCCAGCCCCAATGAGGATGTCTATTCCACCTCCAGAGAAGCACATCAAATGCAGAAGAGCACACCCAATTGTCAATGACTAAAGTCATAGGTGGCATCTGTTGACCACTGCTCTTGAGCTGAAAAAGTAGACTCAGATACCTAAGAGATGCAAGTGGTCTTAGAGAAGGATGGGAATGTAATACCCAAGGAAGCAAAGGAAATACGTGGCTATGTCCACCCCTGTTGGCTATGCCAAAACCCTGTTGGCATTCCTCCAAATTTCAAGGAAAAGAATGGATGGAAAAAAATGTTAAAGGGCTCATGGTAATAGCTCCCTCATCTCTTGCTTTTCTTCCTCTCACTCACTTCTCATCAAACAATCTGGCTTCCTTGACACGCTATGAAACTCTAGTCATGTTGCCACCTCAGGGCCTCTGCATGTACAGCTCCATCTGCTTGAATATTCTGCCCCAGTATCGGCAGGACCTCTTCCTTGTTCAGGTCTCTGTCAGCAAGGCCTCTCCTGACCAATCTATATAACGTAGCAAACCCCTGCCCAAATGCCCCCATATTGTCCTTAACCTGACTTACTGTTCTCCATAGCACTTACCACAATCTGATATACGTCTACTTATATTTTATTATTATTATCTAGCTCCCTCATCATTTAGCATATAAGCTCTATGAGAGCAGGACCTTATTCATCCCCGGATCCTCAACACCTAGAAAGGTAAGTGATATGGGAATCATCAAACAGTTGTTGAATTAATTGAGCAAATACGTACCATGAACTCACTGTAACCATAAAACAAATGATATGTATGATATATTTTATTACTTATCTATCATATAGCATTATCAAGCCCCACTGACTGGATGCAAATACTCCAGTGAGAAAATGAAAATGCCTTACCCAAGGTCACACCCTTCAGGCTGCCCACACTGCTGCTCAGCACAAGGAGAGACAGACAGGGCCAACCCTCCAACTCCAGGCTGTAGCTGAGACACAGAAGTTGCTTCTGGTCCTTCCCAGAATTAGGACAGCAGAATGGAGAAGATCCCCTTCATGCCCTGGCCACCCTGCTCCTCAGGGAGAGAAGAAAAGATCCTCCAGCTGGGAGTGGGGAGGATGGGGCTGGGGAGAGGGTAGAAAGAGCTGCTGGTCTGCTCCCGTGGGCCGTAGGAAGAGAGTGAGCGCATCAGCAGTGCCTGGTTGACTTTGAACGCTTCCCCTCCACCCCTCCTGTGTGCGGCATTTCTGGTAAAATGTCACAGCCAGTGGAATCTCCTTGGGCCCCCTTAGTTCTCCTGTCCCCTAAAGCCCAAGAATGCTGTCCACAGGCAAAGGCCTTGCACGGGCCGCACTTCTCCTTGACCCTCATTGACATGCTTGTTTCTGGACACAGAGAAAGCCCCAGGGAATGCTCCAGTCAGGCCTGACTTTCCAAGGCTCACACCTGAATGCTTTAGCATCCGCTATCACTGACACCACGAATTTCATCTCTTCTACCTCCATACCCCTCCCCCAGTCCTTTCTCTATCAACAAAGAACAGAAACAGGAGATAATCATCCAGTGGGCACAATTCAAATACCACCATGATACTGTCCTGGGTGTCTGTTGAGCTCACCATGTGACAGGACGTAAGATGTTCAGACTCCCTCAGACAATCTCATGCCCTTCCTGGGCTGTCACTCTAGGAAGATGCCTACCTGGCCCAGTCACAGAGACTACCAAGATGATCCAGATGTAAATGCTGTATCTCTTTGCCTCTGCGGCCAATTCTTTACCTACAGCTGAACTTGATCATCAGAGCCACAACCTCTCCCTAGTCATCCTTTGAGGGTCTCAGAAAGGCCACAACACTTGTCAGTGTCCTTTGACCCTCTAGAACAATTTTTTTTTTCAAACTGCAAATCACGAATCATGAATGAGTCATGAAATCATTTTAGGGGACTGATATGACCATTTGTAACAAAGTAAGCTAAATGAGAGCAAATGTGCAATTCACAAGATAGGGCATTTTTATAAAACTTATTAAACTTTTGGTAAGGTATGAGTGTATGTGTGTATTTCTTGATTTAGTATTTTTTATTAAGAAATTTACTTGTTAAACAATCAAACATGCTTCTAATGAAAAATATTATATATATAAGTTCTGAATATTAGATTTACCCTCCAAGACACCCCCCCAATTATTCACCTTTATTAAGGTATATTTTTTTTACCTTGGTTTTGACACAGAGCATGCCCATCAAATAATGGCACCTATTGTGAACTATGATAGAGGGTCTTTCAAATCTGGGACTGACCCTACTCTTTCAACCAGGACAATCTACGGGTTCATGAATTGGTGGCTGTGGGCTCCATGGGATGCCAAAAACTACCTCAGCTCATGGGTATCAATGCTAAGAAATTCAAGGAAACAAAGTAGACAAAGGGTCTGGTGCGTGGATTGCCCTCCAAGAGGATGATCAAAGTTAAGTTGTCAGTATTTAATGTTGACACACTGCACATTGCTAGACATTGTGAGGTTCAAAGGAACAAGACAGACCCTTCAACATGGCAGGTTGAAGGCCAAGTAGATCTAAACTGGTAATGGGCACACTTGTGCAAAACAGCATATTAACCAAGAGCAGGCTTCACAAGTATCAACTGTAGGGGCCACAAGCAGCCAGAAACAGAGAATGAGAGTTGGCGGGGGCCATGCTCTCACAAAAGGGGATGAGGAATCTGAATGCTAGGACTTTCAAGATCCAGGGAAATAAAGTAAAGGCCTGGAACTCCAAGTCAGCAAGAGACTACACCGACATTGGCTTAGCTAAAGCAGAGGGATTCTGTGTAGTTTCTGGCTCCATAGAGTGAGGCAAGATTATGGTGGGTCAAGGAAATGGATTTGATACTATAAATAAAATAAAAATCTAACATTACCCAAACGTCAGCTTCAGAGACCCTGTCACTTGAGATCCAGATAAGATTGGTCTGAACCTCCATGCCACATCCTGTGGAAAGTTCAAGGTCCTGCCCAAGATGTCTGCACTTTCTCAGAGTAGTTACATTTTTGTGGTCTCCTCTGGTTCTGGAATTAGTTCAGTTTATCTGTGCTCTCACCCTTCATTATATGTGGCCCCTCTTCTTACCCAGTCCCTTGGGTGAGAGTCCCATGAAAATCCATCCTTCTCCTTGGTTTATTTATACACATACATGCACACATGTACACATGCAGCACAAATCTTACAAGGTCTTTGCTGACATTTTGAAGAAAATGGACGGAAGATTTACCTTGCAGCAGTGGAAACAAATTAATTTAACATTTGAAAGTCTGTGTTTCTTTTAATTTTTTCAACCTAGTCTTACATATTGGAGGAAATCATTACATATTCATGCGTACATAGATATTGACAAAGTAAATCAAGCGTGATCCTAGTCCAGGATCTCCCCCACCCCTTCATCCATTCCCCAATCTCATTCATGTCTCCTCTGTAATACCCCCACACTATAGATAGAAATGAGCATGTACTTGCATATTAATTATTGAAATCTCAGAGTTTATCTGCCTGCCCGAGTAGAGTTTGGCCTCTTATGGGAGTTAAGTATACCCAGCCGCATTGAGAATCTCCCTTTTCCCTCCTTCCCCTCCTTACCTCCCTCCCCACCTTCATAGTTATGTCTCTTCCAGTTTATGTAAAATTTCACCTTTGGTGAGTTTATTAATTAAACATAGATAACTGTCATCCTATCTTAGGTTTTACTC
Organism: Aplodontia rufa; assembly: GCA_004027875.1. NCBI lineage: Eukaryota > Metazoa > Chordata > Mammalia > Rodentia > Aplodontiidae > Aplodontia > Aplodontia rufa. The sequence continues at coordinate 99,068 of PVKS010000014.1, forward strand.
TGGCTTCCACATATCAGAGAAAACACTGGGCCCCTTCAGTCTCTGTGTTTGGGATATTTCACTCAGCATAATTTTTTCCATCTTCATCCATTTAGCTGCAAAAGCCATGATATCATTCCTTCTAATAGCAGAGTAGAATATATATATATATATATATATATATATACACACACACACACACCCAGGGGCATCTGGGTTGGTTCCATAGTTTAGCTATTGTAAATTGAGCTGCTATAAACTTTGATGTAGCTGTGTCTCTATAGTATACCAATACTAACTCTTTTGGGAAAATACCAAGAAGTGGGAAAGCTGGGTTGTACAATGGTTGCATCCTTAGTTTTTAGAGGCATCTCTACACCGCTTTCCAGAGTGACTGTACAAGTTTGCAGTTCCACCAACAGTGTGCTAGTGTTCCTTTCTCCCCACAGCCCCTCTAGCATCTGTTATTGTTCATATTCTTCATTTTTGCCATTCTGACTGGAGTGAGGTGGAATCTCAGTGAAGTTTTGATTTCTGTTTCTCTGATGGCTAGTGATATAGAACATTTTCTCACGTATCTATTATTGACTTTTTAACTTCCTCTGTTGAGAAGTTTCTGTTTAGTTCCATAGCCTGCCTATTTATTTATTTATTATTTATTTTTAGGCGAGAAGGACAGTGAGTGAGAGAGAGAGGCAGAGACAGAGAGAATCTATTTTTTTTTTTTTTTTAGTTTTTCATATGGCTTTCGTTGCTCCAACACTTAGTTGTGTACGTGGATGCTGAGGTTTGAACTCGTGTACTTGCGCAAGCCAGGCAAGCCCCATAACCGCTGAGCCACTGCTCCAGCCCCCCATAGCCCATTTATTGATTGAATCGTTTGTGTTTTGGGTGTTAAGTTTTTTGAGTTGTATATTCTGGATATTAGTCCTCTGTTGGAGTCATAGCAGGTCATGATTTTCTCCCATTCTGTAGGTTCTCTCTTGACACTCTTGATTAATTTTTTAGCTGAGCAGAAGCTTTTCAGTTTAATTGCAGCTCATTCATTGATTCTTGGCTTTAATTCTTGCACTATGGGAGTCTTGTTAAGAAAGGAGGTGACTCACTACTCCCATGTGGCAGAGTGTTGATCATATTTTTTCTTCTAATAATTGTATAGTTATTGGTTTAATTCCTAATTCTTCCCTCCATTTCAATTTGATTTTTGTTCAAGGTTAAAAATAAGGATTGTTTTTACAGAATGCCTCTGCAAATTTCAGGCAACTCTAGTTTTCTTCTCTCTAAATAGCTGAGCCTCTGTTTACCTCTCTTTTCTTCTCTCACCCCTCCCATATCGCTGTTCATCAGATCTTAAATTATGTCTGCAGTTTGATTATCTTTGTTGTTTTATAGGATTTTTTATTTACAGTAGGAAAGAGTTCAGCAGAAGGGAATGTAACGAGAATATCAAAACTTCTAGAAATGAATAGAACTGTAGGCGGACAGACAGACACAAATGGTTGGTACTCAAGGTTAAGAGAATAATGCTATAAAATGGACCTCCCTCTGCTGACCCCCATGTGCTTTCTTTTCCAAGAAGCAATCCCCCTGCAGCCCCACCTGACCTAAGTGGACAGGCTACATCATAATCCTCAGCAAACTACCTGTTACCTTCTGGTGAATCCAGGACCAAGAAAATATCTATGAGGGGAACTCTGGTTACCTTTAAAGGAGAGACTTTTGAGACCCTTTTCAGAGACCAGATCCTGAAACTCAGGGAGATAAGGATAATTCTTCCTAACCATAAAATCTTTACGAATTTATGATTGAATTGGTCAGCATGGATCAACGTGGTCTACAGTTGTCATGGCAGTGGGGAGTTGAAAGTGTGATTTCATCTTATAAGTCAAGTCAAGAAGATAGACCTGCACAGAACTCTCTGGAAACTTCCCTGGAATCCCCAATAAAACTGGAGGGCAGGAGAGGCACATTGTTCCTTTCCCTTTAGCTGTGCAGACACTCCCTTGAGAGTATGCCTTTTCCCATTTCCTATCCCTTCAATAAACTCATCCCTGTTACTCTAAGCAACATGTCTGAAATGTTTCTGATTTGGTTGCAAGAATCAGGTTTGGAAGTTGGGGTCTTCGTGCTGTCTTGGTTTCCCAAAGGCCCCAGTTCTGTAACAAAATGAAAGAGGTAAAATTAGTCAACTGGCACATTAGCTAAAATGTTACATAGTTTATTCTAATAAAGTTGTCTTTTAATAGAAAAATATGATCCTTAATAGGAACACATGCTGAATATTCTAAGACTCACCCTCCATGTCTGGAAGCAGCGTGGTAGGTTAGCCCACACCAGTATAAATAGACCTTTCTATTATTTTGTGTCTATTACCTAGGCACTAGACTGTTACCAAACTGTGAGTCTTGGGATCATGGAGCACATGATCTGAGATGTGTGTCTTCCACCAAACTCTTAGTCTTAACAATCCTAACCTCTAAAGGAGGAGTGTTTTTTAAAACATGTGCAATTAGTCCCAGAGATGCGCTAAATATAAATGAAAAACAAAGAGAAACTCTTATGGGAGACCAGAATACGCCACACCAAAATATGCCTATTTAGCATAAGGATTTTTTTGAGTTGATCGTTCTGTGTAATTGCAGACACAGGAGAAGCTCTGAAAACAGTCAGTTACCGTTTTATCAGGGTAACTTCCTCTCAGTACCAGGAAGAAAAAGAAAACTAAACCATAAAAGACTCTCCTCAATGAAGGCACCAACTTAAATCTGCATAACTAATATCACCTTTATTTACCTTGCTTTTCAGAGGTATCTCTACACTCCCAGTCTTTCCCACTTTTTTGTTTTTTTTTTAATAAAGGAGTGAGTTATTTTACAATCATAAGTGCATATAAAGTAACAATATGGTATGTATTTGTTCCTAAACCAGAATTACCCCCACATTGCCCACACCCCAGTCTCTTGATTCTTCTATATTTTGCCCCTACAAGCGATATAAATGTTTAGATTGTGAATTTTCCCAAATTAAATGATCACATGTATATTATTTGATTCATTGTTGTCTCCCTAGATCCCTCCCTGTCCCCTCCCCCCACCCTACTCCACCCCTGCCACATCCTTTCCCCACCTCACACACTCTTTGCTTGGGTGGACAATAGTTTTTAAGCTTAAATTCAAGGCAAGCCCTTTGAGATTTACTCATTTCTGTGGGTATCTCCCATGTATATAAGATGTATACAATGTATTAAATATGTTTCATTTTTTGTTAGTTTGTTTTATTTTGTTTGTTGTTGTTGTTGGCACTAGGGATTAAACCCAGGAGTGATTCACCAGTGAGTTACATCTCCAGCCCCTTTTATTTTTATTTTGAGACAGCTGACCTCAAAATCGCAGTCCTTGTGTCTCAGCTTTTTGAGTTGCTAGAGTTACAAGTGCGTTACACTGAGCCTGGCTCTTTTTCCTCTTGTTCATCTGTCTGTCGTTTGTTACAGAAGTTTATCTCAACTAAAGACTGAAGGGTAGAGAGAAAATTATTTTTCCTCAGCTCTAAAATGAGGGTAAACACCTGGCTGTGTGGGAAAAAAACATGCTAGCATGAGAGGGATGACCTCCCTTGATTCAGATGGACACTTGTCAAACCCCTCCACTGTGTACTCACTTTGAAACTTGCCAAACTCCCACATCTTCTGAGGATATTTGTGGGACATTACAAAGCTTACTGTGCATAGGAAGGCAAGGAAGGGCAGAGGCAAATATCTTCTCAGATCTCGTTTTCCGTTATCCCATTACACTTCCATTACAATGCACGTGTTCAAATATAAAAATGATAGCCGGTGTGCAGTGGTACACACCTGTAATCTCAACAGTCGCGAGGCTGAGGCAGGAGGATTGCAAGGTCAAGGGCAGTCTCAGCATTTTAGTAAGGCCCTAAGCAACTTAGGAAGACCCTGTCTCAAAAAATAAAAAAGGCCAGGGATGGAGCTCTGAAGTGGTGGCTCAGCGGTTATGGTGCTTGCCTGGCATGCATGAGGACATGGGTTCAAACCCCAGCACCATGTACATAATGGAGTGTCAGAGCAACAAAAGCCACATGAAAAACTAAATAAAAGTCTCTCTTTCTCTCTCTCTGTCCCCCTCTCTCTCTTTACACACACACACACACACACACACACACACACAGAAGCTAGAGCAGTGGCTCAGCAGTTGGAGCAATTGCCTGGCATTCACGAGTACGCGGATTCAAACCCCAGTACCACATACACAATTAAGTGTCAAAGGAACAAACGTCAAATGAAAAAATGAATAAATAAAATTGATTCTTTTTCTCTCTTGCTCTTTTTTTTTTTTTTAAGAGAGAGAGGGACAGTGAAAGAGAGAGGGAATCAGTTTTTATTTAGGTTTTCATCTCGATTTCGTTGCTCTAACACTTAGTTGTGTAGGTGATGTTGGGGTATAAACCCAGGTCCTTGCACATACCAGGTAAGCACCGGAACTGGTGAGCCACTGCTCCAGTCCCTCTCTATCTCTCTTAAAACACACACACACAGCTTCTTTGAATATAGGGCCCTCTGTGGCTGCATAGATGCCATGCCCACAAAGCCAGCTCTGGCAGTGAGGCTCCTAGAAAAGGTTCATCACTCATATAAAGAGTCTTTGTTGGGCTGCAGCAGTGGCTCAGTAGTTTTGGCGCTTGCCTGGCATGCACAAGGCCACAGGTTCGAACCCCAGCACTGCATACACAGCAAAAGGTCGGAGCAACAAAAAAACCACATGAAAAACTAAATAAAATTTGATTCTGTCTTTCTCTTTCTCTCACTCTCTCTCTCTCCTTAAAAATAAAATAAAATAGATAATTAAAAAAAGAGTCTTTCTGCTGGATATCAGGGCAGCCACCTTCCAACCAGGAGAGGAACTAGCCTGAGGACAAAGAGAAGAAAAGTAAAAAAGATGGGTCTTTGAAGAGGTTACTAGGTCTCTGAATTAACCTGTTCCTCTAGCCACTTTAATTTGAGTTTGCTGTTATTTGCTGTTGAAAGCATCCCAACTTGGCCCCAACCCAGGAATCTTACATTTTTAACCAGCTCCCAGGTGATTCATCAGCAGGTGGTCTAGGAACCGTATTTTGAGAAACTCTGCTCTAAAATGATGGCAAACATCCCAGCTATACAGGGAAAACCATGTTTCCATGAGACGGATCACCTCAACTGATTCAGATGGATGCTTTGAATGCATAGTTCTTAACCATTTTGCCTGTCAACATTGCCTTTGAACAAAGCTCAACATTATCCTCTACATCTAAGAATTTCTTTTTAAAAATGTTATTTATGATTAATGTCCTGGGAACTAAATATCTGGAAATCTTGGTTATATATTTTTTGTTCTTCATCTTTTCCCTCCAGGGTGATGTGGGAGGACTTCTTGACTTCCTCAATACCTCATGGAAAAACTACATAGTTTAAAAAAAATTTTTTTTAGACTTTCAGAACCTCCAGGGCCTCACCCCATCACTCAATAACCATCCATTGATCTAAATAATCTCAAAGAGAGTGGTTACTCCTGTTGTCCTTGCAAAGTAGGGTCACCATGCCTAAATTCCCCTCCTGGGGCCCCAGGGTTCTGACTTATACCATCCTCATCGTGTCTGAGGTGAGCAGGGGAACAGAGGAAACAGTTTGGAGAAAATGGGGAAAAGAAATCAGCATTTGTGAGCAAAAGAGACCTGAGACCCAGCAGCAGTCCAGTGAAAGTGTCCAATCCACAGTGATTCAAAAAGGAAGAGCAGGTCGTAACCTGGATCAGCAGGACGGAGAGAAAGAGTGAAGTGGAGGTGAAGACACATACGGCCTGTGTCTCTTTAGGGGAGCCTGTGGCTTCCCAGGGAAGAACTATTGGTGACACCACAAACTTCATGGTAAATGAATGGACTTGTTCCCAAGCAAATTGGTAACAAGTGGAAGCTCGAATCTTCTACTTAGTACATTAGAGAGAGAGAGCAATCTGGCTGCAAGAGAGCAGAGGGAATGGGTAGAAGATTCTTTGAAAGCTGTAGTACATTATCGTAGATTATTAGCCTTCTGCATCATGGAGAATTGTCTCCATCAGGCAACAACCATGATTTACTCCTTTGTATCAACACCCCATGGTGACTTTCCATCCACTAGTTGAATCGACTAATTGAGCTATGTCACCTCTCGAATAAGTCATTGTGATTTACAAAGAATTAATTGATTACCAGGGCCATCCCTCTACAGAGGAAGACCAAGCGTCACTCCATAAGCGTGAAAAATAGGGAAACTGATTGCATCCTACCTAAATGCCTTATTTTAAGCCATTATCCTTTTGTAATGAAAACAGACAAAAACTATTACTGTCCCTCCTCTTATCCCAGTAGTGTCCTCTTCTGAAAAGTCTCTCTTGAAAGTCTTCTTTCCTTGAAGGCCTGCAATTCTACCACTGCAGTCTTGGTTCTTTGAATTGGGTATTGCCCTCTCTGGGCCAAAGTTGAAAAATGCAAATACCTCTGGGAGAAGTAACACATTATCTCTATTACTTTCGTAAAAATGCATTTAACCCATGCTTTCCTCTTTGTGAAAAGGACTGGGCTCCTCTAGGGGGTGAAATTAAGAGAAAGGGGGAAAGAAACAGAGAAGTACAGAATTATAGGGCAGGAAAAAGAAGTTCAAATAAAAGTTGGTCCCTGTCCCAATCTTACTGAGGTCTTGCCTGAATAAAAGCAATAATAATAATCGCAATAGCTTTTATTGCTCATTATGTGAGACTCATTTCTTCTTGGTAAAAATCCTTTACTTTAGGCTATTATCCTTTTGTAATTAAAACAATATATTGCATTCTCCACTTGGGATTTCTTTGAAGCAGTGTGGGTAATAATACACAATGGTACTCTGAAAGCTTTTATTTAGTTTCTCCTGAGTTAAAGCAGAAGCTTCTAGGAAAATTTTATCATGCTAAGTCCAGAGGGTTATCTCAAATAACTCACAGGAAATTTACGGGAACAGGGATGGGGGAGATTTAAAATTCCCTATCTGGTATGTGAAGAAGATGCAAATAAAAGATCGTTTCCAAAGCTGTCATTAAGTACTGTGGATTTGCTGCGGGAACAGCAAGGGCTATCACAGGAGCCAAGAAAGAGATCTTGTCCCTTCTAAGCAAACTAACATTTACCTCATTTTTTTCCTCTCCTGCTAGAAGAATGTTCTTTCTTTATGGGTACACCTTGCATAAAATATTTTTAGCTAGGTTCAGTGGCATACACCTGTAATTCCAGCAGCTCAGGAGGCTGAGGCAGGAGGATGGCAAGTTCAAAGGCAGCCTCAACAACTTGGCAAGACCTTGTCTCAAAGCAAAAAATAAAAAGGGCTAGGAATATCATTCAGTTGTTAAGCACACCTGGGTTCAATCCCCAGTATCCCCCAAAAAATTAACTTAAGGAATCCACAATTTGGTGTTTTCAAAGGACAAAAGCAATGGGTCTCAATGTCCTTATCTAGAAATTGGATCAATGCCCACTTCAGAGATGTGAGGACCAAATGAAAGTGCATGTGAAGCACTGGGCCAGAGCCAGGCACAGGGAAGACGTTTCACGGATATTAGCTCCTGTTCCAACTTCTCTTAAATTTGGGGAACTACGGTGCCAAAACTACTGTGTCACATTTCTGACCTCTCCTAGCCTTTGCTAAGCAACATTGCTGACCAGAGGCTGCCTCTTACAAGAACAATAAAAATGATTTTGATTTCTTAAGTGTCCCATTTCTGCGTTTTTCCAAAATCCAAGAATGGAATGGATGGTCACATCATGAGAAGGGTGGATTGGTTGGGGTTTTTATTGTTGTTTTATTTTTCAAATAAGTTAACTAACTTATGTGACAAGTTTTTCTTTTTTTAAAAGAGAGAGTCCATTTTATTTATTTTTTTAATCTTTTTTGTTTGTTTTTCCAACAGTTGTATATGTGGTGCTGGGGATGGAACCTGGGTCCTCATGAATGCCAGGCAAGTGCTTTATCTTTGAGCCATCTCTCCAACCCTGTGACAAGTTTTTCAAAGGCAAAATGATAATGTTCAGCTAAGACAAATAAATAACTACTTTTTTGGGAGGGGTGTATCAGGAATTGAACCCAGTGACACTTAACCACTATGCCACCTCTCCAGACCTTTGTATTTTTTATTTTGAGACAGGGTCTTGCTAAGTTGCTTATAGCCTCACTAAGTTGCTGAGGCTGGCTTTGAACTTGTGATCCTCCTGCCTCAGACTCCCAAGTTACTGGAATTACAGGCATGCACCACCACACCCAGCTAAAGAACTGTTTTTTGAAGAATGATATTATACCAAAAGAAAGCAAAATAAGCAGGGGGATGGGAAAATAAGTTTAGAAAAAAATGATTATTCGACATTGGGACTGTTGTAAACAGCTGTCTTCACAGGTACCTTTTCTTCATTAGCTGATCACTAAGCGTTGCTACAGCAGGTTGCCAACAACGTTATGTCCCACTTAGTCAGGGTTTGACTTTTCTTTGCCAAGCAGCCTGGAACGTTTTGACCATCGGTTGTATGTGCTGCCTTCCCTCAGACCCACAGATCTTGTGACATGCTCTGGGTGTTACTGAGCTGAGATGCCTGGAAACTGGTCAGTGTGTTCAAGTGATGGGAATGGGGGGGGTCCTCCCAAAATAGAAACATAAACAGATGTAAGGTTGAGAAATAAGGCACATCACCATGCTATTATTTTTTATTTTAGGGGTTTAACACTGCAACTCATTTTTGTCTTGTCTCCCACATCCTTTAACCAAAACAGGAAGATTGTTCATTCTCATTCCCCTCTTTCCCACGCTCCTAACCACCTCAGAGATAAGCTGCCTGAGGACAAGGATTGTGTCTTCCAACAAACAGTTGAACTAGAAGATGCTCATTGAAGGCAAGTCATAGCTAATTATTTATTTGACATTGAAATCCAGACTGGGAGACCTGTACAATAGTTTCCCTTTGGTTAGCTCATTTTCAAAGAGCTAATTATCGAATTCAAGAGAATTCTCTACAACTGATTTCTCTCCCTCGGATGGAATGACATCAGATGAACTAGGCTAAGAAACACAGTGACACCCAATTCTCAAATGCTCAGCAATTGCTGGAGAAGTTATTATTTATAGCCAAGGCCAGCTCTTGATAAAATGAAGAGTTTAGCAAAAGGTATCTCAAACTCTTTTTTTTTTCTTGTTTTTTCTGTATCTTCTTTTCACCCTAACTTGCTACCCCTCCTCTCCTACTTCTACCCATACCCCTGCTCTTACCTGTGTTTATCGGAATTAAGTCACAGGGGAATAAAAATTACATGACAGAGGCTGGAGCAATAGCTCAGAGGTTATGGCACTTGCTTTACACGCGCAAATACGAAAGTTCAAACCCCAGCACCATGTACGCAGCAAAGTCTCAGAGCAACGAAGGCCACATGAAAAACTAAATAAAAATTCTCTGTCTCTCTCACTGTTCCTCTCTCTTTAAAAAAAGTACATGACAGATAGATTAATATCAATTAATCTAAAGGAGGAGATCAGTTCTTGTCTCTGCATACTCTACCCCATCCCTCCAGTTAACCATTTCCCTTCATGTTCACCCTGCCCCTCCTCAGATCCATCCTGGGAGGCTGGGGGTGTTGCTACACAAGCATGGGCTTTGCACTGTGTGACCTTGAACAAGTCACAAATACTTTAATTAAATTATTCTAATAAATACCTACTTCTTGGGGTTATTGTGAGTAGTGAGATAACATGTAGAAAGGATTTAGTACTGGACCTGGAGCATATGAAGTATCCAGTAAATCGTGACTGTTATTATTCTTGATTAAAACAATCTTATTCTCTTGCCCTGACCCATCGTGATCTGGTAGATGGTTTTGATCATTCTCTCCATGAACTGCAGCTCTTCGAGATCAGGACCTCATATCTATCTCTGACTCACTGTAGAGTACACCACACCCAAGAAAACGACATAAATAAATAAAATAATAGATGCTCATCAAATGCTGAATGAAGGAAAGGGACCTCCACTCAGACCTAGATAAGGTAAAATGGGGCTGATTCCTGGACTCCTCTTGAATTGGGTTTCCGATCAAGCTCCTTGTTACGAGTTCCCCAGTTCTCAGGAAGACTAAAGATTTTCTTCAGCAAGTACACTGCTTTCTTGTGTCTGATTGACATTCCAGGCTGATGATAAATCCCAGGAGTAATCTCAGACATCAGTTCTCTGTCCCAGGTTCTACATGGTCCAACTGCTAATGGGTAGCTTAAAGTTCAAGGCTTTTCATCACCATCAGCACCTCTCCCATTGATAGGACAATTGCCATTTTCTGTCTTATGTAAAATGTGAATAAAAGAATTGCTTTGTTTATTGATCTGTGTATACAATCTAAGTAAGAACAGAATGCTTGCTAGGCAAAAGCAGCTTTAAGTCAAGCATCCCAGCATCCTCTCTGTCTTTGTCCTTCTGGGTTGCAACAACAAAATGTCATAGACTACGGAGACAACAAATTTAGTTGTCACAGTTCCAGAGGCTGGGAAATCCAAGATCAAGGTACCAGCATATTCAGTGAATCGTGCAAGTGTCTGGTGAAGGTCACTTTCAGATTCATAGATGGAGCTATGTCCTCACATGGTGGAAGATTCAGGACAGCTCCCGGGAGCCTCTATTTTTAATTATTGATTGTGCACTATAATTATGCATAAAAGTAGGGTTTGTTGTTACATATTTGTACAATATGACAATACAGTTTGGTGGATTTCCTTTCCCAGTACCTCCCATGGAGCCTCTTTTATAAGAGTCTCCATCTCATTCACGAGGGCTCCTTCACAATCTAATCTCTTCCCATTGGCCCCACCTCCTCATATGATATTATTGGTGACTAGAATTCAACATTTGAATCTCGGGGGAACACAAATACTCAAACCAAAGAACCCTCTAACCTAGTTCTTGTCTCTGAATGCAATCAATATGTAAATTCTGGAACCACCACTAACCCTCACCCTCAGACACTGGTAGGTCAGTTTTGCTAAATTTGGGCCAATATAGCTCCCAAGTACCATCCTGCCCTAAGACTGGTCTTGAGTTGAATAGACTAGGGCCAGAGGAGGCAGTGTCTATTTGGGAAAAACTACATTAACCTTGGATCTTGCTTCCCCAATGACCTGCCATTGACCCCTGATCACTCTCATCTTCAAAGAAATCAATAATGAAGGGCCTCTAGACCTGGGTGTTGAAGGATCCCATCCTCAGACCCGTTTCCAGGTAGTCCCTCTTCATCCAATCAGAAATGGCCTTTGTAAAGCCTAAAAAGCCTCTCCCAGTTAGGCGAAGAAGGCCCGCTTCATTGTGTGATCAGAGACCTCCTGTCTTGCTGTGCAGCTCGCACTGCCTGAAGCTCCCTCTCTGAGTCACCCAGGTCACCTGCCTTGGCACTCAGGGCTCTGCACATATATTGTATGCATTCCATGAATTTTGATAGTAAAACAAAAAATAACCTCAGCACGTGGACAGTGGCAACAAGTCATTGAATGGAAAATCTTTTCTACAATTTGGTATTAGCACGCTACCATCAAGGATAGCAACGATGGTCTCCAAAATAAAAAGGGCAGAGTCAGCCCTGGGAAGATGGCTCATTATCTCTGCTAATTACTTCTGTGCCTTTGTTTAAGCCATTTCCCAGCTTGGAAGGCCTTGCCCCCACCCCTCTCCCATCAATTAAAATCTCACTCATCCTTTAAGGCCTAACTCAAATGCCACTTTCTCCAAGAAGCCTGTCCTAATCCTCCAGTTAGAATTAATTGCTTCCCTCTCAATGTTCCTGAGATACTTATTACATAATAGTCCTGTATCATTTTATTAAAATGCTATATGATATTTACTATGTAATTATCATATAGTATTCCTATGTCATTGTATTAAAACGTGATCATAAAGATATAGGGAAGATGATTAGTTAGCTGCTAGCTGATATCCCGGACTCAATATAGAGAAACTATTTTAAGATTATGAATTACTCTGCATCTGGCCTATAGGCCAAACTCCAAATGCAATAATAACTAATAATAACTAATTTGAGGAAAAGACTAACTTCTTCAATATTGTAAATCGCAAAGCCTGTTTTGAGCACAAACCTGAAAGAAAATACAGGTACAATGCATACCATGTTCCCTTCTCTGCTGAGATATACACTTCACTGTGCTCCAAGGCTGTCAAATCTCAGAATTAAACAAGCCCTACTAGCCAGCCCACCCCACCCCATCAGAGACATAAAATCCACTTTCCATCATTCCAGCTGCAACCCATGGTTGTGAGTTTTCCCCTTTCACACCATCAAAACACATCTAATTCACCTTCCACTTTACCAAGCTGCAAATAATTAAAAATAGGTGACCTGACCCCAAGACCTCTGTGCTCCAGGCTATATATTCTCAGCTGTTTTTGTTCTGCAAAAATATCTTCAGACCCCTCCTGGCCTGGCCCCTGTTTCTGGCATGTTCTACTTTGTTCCTGTTGCTCTTTGGGGCAGTACGCAGAATGAGCTAAGCTCTCCGAGTGTGCTCCTGGCAGGTGAGAGCCCAGAAGAGGTCCTGCGAACTCAGGCACATCACACCTCTGCTTCAGGGTAAGTTTTCTTCCATTGTGTTTGCATTGTGCCAAACCACCTCCAGCCTATGCACATACAACTGGATTTTAGGGCTGAGTGTAAGACTTCACATTTATCCCTATTAAATCCCACCTTGTTACATTTGGGACATTACTTCAGTCTGCTGAGATCTTTCTAAATCCTCATCTTGTCATCCAGCATAGCCACTAACCCTTTCAGCAAATTTGATCAGCATGCTCTGTGAACCTATCCAAGTCATTAATAAAAATGTTGACTGGGACCTGCAGCAAATGCCTGGAGACCTCCCTTAAAGTTGACACAGATTCATTAATCATCAGTCTTTGCATGAGATTGTTCAACCAATTATAAATCTACTTAACCGTACAGGGCTCATGCGGGCCTATATCCTGTTGAAACCCACCAGCCTAGTAACCCCATCAACAAAGGAAATGAGTTTATTCTGCCATAACTGGTTCTGAGTGAACTCCTGTTGTTTTATGAAGATGAGTCTGGCAGGGTGGATCCTGAACCCACACTGCTTCTCCTGATGGTGTCTGTAACATAACCTGGGAGTTGTAATAACATGATAAATCACCTGTAATCACTCCTAGAATCCTAAGAGGCCAGAGCTCCTAATTATCTACCCTAACACATGCACACACACACACACACAAATGCATATGAAAAAGACCAACCTAAAGTAAATGGCAAAGTTTATCTTTGGCTCTCTGACATATTGCTCTCAGCCCTCCCCTGCTTCTTGGTGTCCTCTTCTCCCTGCCCAATAAGAATCCTATGACCTCATTAGGCCCTCAGACTTCCCAAGGCTTCCCACCTTGGCACCTTATTTCGTTCCTGCCCCTCCTTGAAATGCCCCAAGCTCCACAATGAACTCTTCCTGAACTTCTCCCTCCTCCTTCCTATTTTCTTAATGTACTGATCTGATCTCAGAAACACATAAGGAAAAAAGTAACTGGATTGAAAGAATTCACACTGAAATATGATTGATTAATTGGCCTGCAAAAAGAGTTGATATTTTTTAGACAGGAGCGTAGTTAACCCCAAATAATCTCTGACTGGTGGTATTAGAAAATATGTGATAATCTGGGTAAAGAATTGTAAGGAAAATTTGAAATCTCTTTTGCTGGGGGTAGGGGGTGCTTTCCTATTAGTCAAGGTCCTTTTTGGATATAAATAACAAAACTCTTTTTTTTTGCATTGGGAATTGAATCCAGGGGTGCTTTATCACTGAGTTAGTTACCTCCCCAATCCTTTATATTTTTTTATTTTTAGATAAGTTCTCACTAAATTGCTAAGGCTGGCCTTGAAGTGGGAATCCTCCTATCTCAACCTCCCAAATCGCTGGGATTATAGACATGTGCCACCATACCCAGCTGCCTGATTATTTTAATCAGAATAGGGATTGAGGAAATTATCAAGCATGATCAAGTACAGGAGGAGGCTGAGGCAGGAGGATTGCACATTTTGGGTCAGCCTAGGCAACTGAGAGAGACCTATCTCAAAATAAAAAAGAGTTGGGAAGATAGCTCAGTGGTAGAGCACCCCTGGGTTCAAAACCCAAAACCTAGTATCACCAAATTAAAAAAAAGGGGGGGCTGGAAATCAAGTATACTCAAAATTGAAGAGAAGGCTTGGGAAGTCAGGCAACCTAAACAAGGCTGGGCAGCCAAAACCTCATTTACATTATGCAACAGAAACATGATTCCTAGAAAGCTGGGTAGCTCCACAGATGATGGACTCTTGCTTCTCCTGGACACTTGGCAGTGAATCCTTAACACCTGAATCTCTCCTCAGCTGCCTGAAATATCCTCAGTGGCCAAAGATTCCAAGACCTGGCCCAAAGCATCCACTCATCAAGCCTGGGCCAAATAGTCATTCCTTCGTGCCAGGGAGAATAATACGTTCCCTTGTTTGCCTTTCCTAATCAGTGAGTCATTCTACTCATCGTCCCTCCTTATTTTAGAATTAATGGATTATCAAAGAACTTGAGAAATGCCTAGTATAATTCTTGGAACCCCCTAAGTTTTACATATGCTTTTGCTGAGAGCCTCATCCAGAATTGGCCTCCTCTACAGATATTTGTTAAGGTTTGTACCACCTTCAATTATAGAAATAATTTAGAATTGTTGCAATATAATGTTCACACCTCACCCCTCTCCCAAGCATAGCTGCCATACTCTTGATAAACAACTTTAATTTTTTTTTGTTGGAATGTAGCACACTTAAAGAAAAGTACACAGATCATAGTGTATAGCACTATGAAATTTCACAGTGAACACATCTGTTCAAGAAATATTACCAGGGCTGGCGCGGTGGCTCAGCAGTTACGGCACTTGCCTGGCATGCGTGAGCATGCGGGTTCGAACCCCAGCACCACGTACACAATGAAGAGTCGGAGCAACAAAAGTGACATGACAAACTAAATAAAAAATTGTTTCTCTCTCTCTCTCTCTCTGTCCCTCTCTCTTAAAAAAAAGAAAGAAATATTACCCCACCCCACCCCGATCTAAGTCGGTTACTACCTCTCCAAGGTAACTACTACCCCAATATCTAGCATAATAGATTTATTTTCTCTGACTTTGAACTTAAGAAAGAAAAGGAATGCTATGGAATTTTCTCTTTTAAGGTGGGATTTTTCCACTCCACATTTTGTTTGTCAGATTTACCCATACTGTGTGAAGTTGTAGTAGATCAACCATTTTTGGAAGAGTGCTATGGCATTAACTGGATCCTTGGAATTACTGAGATCAGCTCAGAAAACAAAACCTTTAAACATTTGTTACTTTCACGAGATTGCACCCAACTGTAATTAGTTCTAGTGAACTTGAATACCACTCTTTTGTTTTAATGTGCTAAAACCATGTCAATGTGAGTAATAATAATAGTGATCAGGATATGAAGAATACTTTAGGTTTACTAATGTGTTTCATGTGGGTTTACAATGTTGTGCTAAGTGGACGCCTTAGTTGCTGAAAATCCTTATACCAAAACAATTCAACTTTACAAGCAGTTAAAGGACTTTGCTGTTTGCGACTATTTGGAGTGAGGGGGTAGGGCTTGTGGTAGACAAGAACCAGCTGCACACCTGAACATGCCCAAGTGAGCCATCTCTTTTTGCTCCCACCCCACCCTGGGGCAGTGGTCTCTAAGCACACTGATGGTTTGGCTAGATTACCAGGGTGGTGGTTATCTGGGAGCGGTAGTAACTAACATGGATGGAAGGGCCACTTGGGTTGCAGTGGCCTCTAAGCTGATCTTGAGGAATCATCTTAAGGAGGGAAAAGTTACTAGAGCATCTAGAGATAACAAAACAGTTTACAAAGAGGCTGCAGATTAAAGATAAGGGGATGAATTCAGGAAGGGACAGACCAAGGGCAGAGCAAAGAATGCTGGATGATCAGACCTAAAACATGTTTGCTCTTCCAAAAATGTCCTCCGGAAAGGCTCCCCTTGAAGAAACAGGTTGAAGATTAAATTGCACCTCCCTGGGTTTAGCCACAGACATATGATAGTACCCTGTCCTGTGCACTTGTGGGACAGAGGGATCTAGAGGTGAGAAGTCAGAGAAAGGAAAGAGACGACTAGCAGGGAGGCAGAATTCCTGACTCTCAGCTGTTTGTTCTGGAAATGGAAAAAGAAAGCACTTTGCATTCCATAGGTTTCCGTGGATAAAGCAATCACTTTGAAAACATCCCTGTTCTTGATCAACCCACTAGGACGGACAGTGGTTGCTGCATACCTGTAAGTAGTTCAGAGTTAGTGAGGTAGGCAGTGAGGTGACAGCAATCAGAGAGAAGCCAGAAGCCTGGTGCTGCTGTGAAAGAGGAAGGCATTAGCAGGCCGCAGCATGGCCCAGTGGACTCTTCTTTCTCCAGCCAAATGCGTCTCATTTGCTCTCTGCTTCTTATCCTCATCCCAGCTCCAGACTCTAACTTTTTTATAGCATTGTATGTTGTTGGGGAGGATGAAACAAAGAGGAAAAACAGAAGGTAAAAAATCTGGGCAAGAAGGAAAAGTTTGAAGACTGCCAGGATTAGGGAGAAAAGGAATTATAGGAGGAAAGGAAGGGAGACATCTCAAACCCATGAATTCCCTGCAGTGGACATTGATGGAGGGGTAGGACAAGGAGGCTTGTGTGGGCTGTGAAATAAAGCTTTGATTTCACATTTCACAGCATTCAGGCACATTTGCCTTGTCACTTTTAGCCTGTTGAGGTCTTTTGGAAAAAGAAATCAATGTGCAAAGTTGAGGACTCCTCAAGTCAGCTCATGAGACTCAACAATTATGTCCATCTATGCATGAGGCCCTGTTCAAACTTGCAGCAAATATGAAAAACAAGACAGAAGAATGTCTACTAGGGAATATAAGATAGATGGTGTTAGGGTCACAGGAAGAACAGGTACTAAATAAGATATCCAGCTCCAGTGAAGGAGGAGAGCTCACCCTATTAAAGGGATCAGAGAAGACTACTAAAAGGAAAGTATTTCAAAGCAGAGCATTGAAAGATAGAGTAGAATAAGAAATTCCAGTTAGAAGGAAACACATTAAATCAAGACCCATATGTGAAAAAGCCCTGGATTTTTGTTTCGCTCTTGTTTTTTTCAGTACTAAGGATCAAATCCAGGGCCTTGCACATGCTAGACTAGAGCTCTACCACTGAGATACAATCCCAGTCCAAACACTGGGCATGTTTGAAACATAGCTGATAACTATGTATAGTCATAGCTTAGGGAACTACAAGAAAACAAGGCTAGAAGGAAGAGAAATCACCTTATAAAACAAGTGACTGCCAGAATCTGGGCTTTATTTGGAAGACAATAAGCCATTAAGGTGTTTCTGGAAGAGAATTCCATGATCAAGTTGCATTTTTAAGAAGAATCTGGCAGCAATGTGTGTGAGTAATCATTTGGCAAGGAATTGGAGACAAGGAGTCCAGTTAGAAGGTTGCTATTCTAGTCTAGGAGGAGGCAACACCCTGAACTAGAATTGAGGCTGTGAAAATAGAGGGAAAGGTAAATATGGATACATATATTTTTTAATATTTCATTGACTAACCTTTTAACTATTGATTGGATGTCACTGATTCTGAAAAGAAGTAGTGATTCCAAAGTTTGTGTTCAGAGATGATAGGTTAGAAGTATAATATGGTGCCATTAACATAAACACAAAAATCAGAAACTCAGGTGTGGGGTTGGGGGAGAGCTTAGTTTGGGGGCATATTGAAATGTTAATAGGATACCCAAATAAAATGTCATCAGGTCATTGAAATGTGGAAAGCCAATGAGTTGTAGCTGAATATATAGACGTAATGGCCTCTTCACAATAGGAGCAATGGAAAAAGAATTGTGGTGCTAACATATCACTCAGTCCTCACTGTGTGCCAGGAACTATGCTGAGGTAGTGCATATAGTACCTCATTTAATCGGAATCGAAAGAAGGCAGTGACTGAATTCATTTCCTGTTGGTGTAACTGAATACCTAAAACCAGGTAATTTATAATGAACAGAAGTTTACTTGGCTTAGAGTGATGGAGAATGGGAAGCCCAGGAGCATGGTTTTGGTGTCTCCTTGGCATCTAGGGAGGTCTTGCTGTCACATCAAACATGGCAGAGAGGGCTGCCTCTCCCTCTGGAGATAGCCCACATTCTCTCTTGAATGCATAGTCCTCGCTCTACCCCAAGGGTTTTTTTCTCTTGAGATTGCCCCCATTCTTCCTTGAAAATGTACCTAATTTCCTAAACAAACCTCCGTCTACGCCTTTGGGGGAAAAAAATAACATGGTGGACAGCATGATGTAGTGAGACAGCAAGTGTGCTGGTCTGGGTCTCTCTTCCTGTTCTTACAAGCTTACATTAGCAAAAAGAAAAGGGGGCTGGAGCGGTGGCTTGGTGGCTACAGTGCTTGCCTGGCATACGCAAGTACGTGAGTTCAAACCCCAGCACCACACACACAACAAAGTGCCTGAGGAATGAAAGTCACATGAAAAACTAAATAAAAATCACTTCTCTTTTTCTCTCTCACTGTCCCCTCTTTCTTTAAAAAAGGAAATAAAAGAAAAGAAAGAAAGAAGCCTAACTGGGAAATTGTGGGGACCCAATGACAATCAGATACATCAAGGGCATAAAGCACTTTACAAGGTGCTTTCACATAAGACATCCTAGAAAGGCAGGAGTTACTATTCCCACTTTATAGAGGAAAATGCTAAAGTTCAGAGAGGGAATGTATTTTTAGCACCTATACTCTAGGACTCAGAAAGGAAAAAAATTAGTGAATAGATTCAATGAATTATTTACTTTTATCTTCACCAAGGGAAATGATAAAGAGAATCCTGCCTCGAAATTTTCCACTAAACTAGACAAGTGGATGTGTTTCTCCTACCATACAGCAGCACAGCAGAGTAAGTTCAAGCAGTTTTAGGAGTCAAATAAATCTGGACTCCGTCCTTCACTCTTCTACCAATAGGAGACCTTGAGCGCACAGTAGAATCTCTTCCATAAATGCAAATAAGCAATAATAGTTAGTTATTTTGAGGGGAAAAATAGGTATGTAATAAAATTGCTAATATTTATAAAGTGCTCAGTTTTTCATAATGAAATAATTCCTATTGGAAAATAAAAGTTTAAACTTTTTTGAAAGGAAGTCATAATTTACTGAATAACATGCTCATTTTACTCCCAGCTAACTACACCTAAGGACACTCTATATCCAGCAATTCCACCGTCAAGGCATCACCCTGGTCTCCAGACATTAAGAGAAAAACTACTGGGGGATGAGCTGCTTCCAAAGGGTCAGCCCAGGATAAACAGGAGGGCAGAATCACCCTTACTGCCTGGAATATGAGCACCTAACCCATCCCCACATGCAGTCTAACAATCTCTGACTGAAGCTAACTGCCCAGATACCTGCCCACCATCTCCCTCAGTCCTCACGCTACTCTGTGAAGTAACTCTGGAATTGGTCCCTTTCCACAGACGAGGAAACTGAGGTCAGTAGAGATCAAGCAACTTTCCCAAGACCAAGGCAATTTGAACCCGGTTTTGTCTGACTCCCAATCCTATGTGCTAAAACCATGGATTTCATGAGTCAGTGACATTTTTTGAGTTTAGGAATGTATCTTAGGGTTACCAAATTTGTCACAAGTAAGAATGTGATTTCTAAATTTCTGCAGGCTGTCCCCTGTCATTCAAATACGCATTTATTCAGTAAACATTCATTGGTGTCTACTGTGTTCCAGGCACTGTCTTAAGGACTGGGGACTCAGCAATGAATAAACCCAATTATTTTTCTTGTGTCTTATCATTTACCATGTTTAATGCCAAAAAGATATTATATAACATGAAATATTATGCAGGGCATGACGGTGCATGCCTGCCATCCCAGTGGCTTGGGAGGCTAGGGTAAGAGTATCACAAGTTCAAAGCCAGTCTGAGCAACTTACTGAGGCCCTAAGCAACTTAAAGAGACCAGTCTCAAATTTTTTTTAAAAATGGGGAGGGGCTGGGGATGTTGCTCAGTGGTTAAGCACCTCTGGGTTCGATCCCTGGTACAAAAAAGGGAGGAAGGAAGGAAAAAGAAACATTATAAAAATATGGGAAATGGTCAATGTCACATATAGATACTAGTCAATCACAAAAATAATAGCAAAACATAAGAAAAATGATAGGAATTAATAATACCAAACAGAAAAAAATGCAGGAAAGAATGATTTTTAAAAGGTAAGAATCTCAAAATAAAAGAAAGCTTCCTTCCATGAAAACACATTTAGAGCGGGGCTGGAGTGGTAGCTCAGCAGTTTCGGTGCTTGCCTGGCAAGCATGAGGACCCGGGTTCAAACCCCAGCACCACATACACAACCGAGTATTGGAGCAACTAAGTCCATGTGAAAAACTAAATAAGGTTGTTTCTCTCTTTCTCTGTCTCTCTCACTGTCCCTCTCTCTTTAAATAAAACACACACACACACACACACACACACACACATTTAGAACTATGTACAGGTAAGACTCAGAGGGGCTGGAGTGGTGGCTCAGCAGTTTCGGCGCTTGCCTGGCATGCACGAGGTTGTGGGTTTGAACCCCAGCACCACATACACAACTAAGTGTTGGAGCAACGAAAGCCACTTGAAAAACTAAAATAAAATTGATTCTTTCTCTCTCTCTCTCTCCTCACTCTCTCTCACGGTCCCTCTCTCTTTAAAAAAGAAAAGACTCAGTTTTCATTTTATGGTACAAATTATGTTTGTAAGTTTGGAGATAAATATTCAGCAGTGCAATAAATAGCACTTAATAGTTCAAGTTGTTTCAAGCCAGACTTTAGATAATTGTTTCTCATATACCTGTACAGTAAAAAAGGAAAGAAAATTCTAATACCATGACTCCCAACTGTGAGTGAAACTAGCACCCCCGCAACCAGCACCATTCTTCTGTCATCTCTCGGAAAGGCCAGGCAGAAAGAGGGGCAAGGGCCTGTGGGAGATGGGACCACCCACCTAGCAGCAGTTCAGTTTACCTGAAAAGGAGGCTGCATAAGGACGGGCAGCACCTCTCAGACTGCGCAGCCTGAGACTATGCCAAGGATCTCGAGACTCCAATTTCAGCCCTCTGAAGCCATCCCATCATGATCTTTCTTTGAGGCCCAGTAAGCATCTCTCTCCCTTTAGAAGACCACTACTAAAATGCAAATATTTCTGTGGGTGTTAAGTGTATGAGCTAACACTTTTCTTATCAGTCACAGCACCTTCCTTATCAGCAAACACCTTGGCTTAAATTATTTGACAACTTTCAGAGTGTGTGGGGGACAGAAGCCCTGCTTTGTCCCTGGTGGAGTAAGGTGAAGGGTGGAGATAAGGGTTTGGGGAATGCAAAGTGGGAAGAGAGCATTGATAGAAGGGACCAAAGATAGTCTCCACTAATGTGACCACTCTTCTTGCTTGCCCTGCACTCGTGGGAGAGGAGACAGAGGAGGGCAGGAGGGTGTGTGTGTATGTGTGTGTTATAATCTGTCAAAGTCCTGGGAATAGCGCTGCAGGGAAGCTTGCAGGACCTGAGCAGAGAATGTAGGTACATCGCTGATCTGTTGGAGTTTGGCTTGGTTTTGTTGAACACTGGATATTGAATCCAAGGACCCTGTACCACTGAACTACATCCCAGCTGTTTTTATTTTTTTAATTTTTTTTTAAGAGAGTGAGAGTTAACTTTTTTCATCTGTTTTTTGTTTTCCCTCCACTTAATTGTGTATGTGGTGGTGGGAATGGAACCCGGGTCCTCGAACCTGGCTCCTAGTTTTTTGTTTTATTTTGTTTTGGTTTTTGTTTTTAAAGAAAATCAATTTTATTTAGTTTTTCATGTGGCCTTCTGTGCTCCAAGACTCTGTTGTGCATGTGGTGCTGGGGTTTGAACTCGCATACTTGAGCATGACAGGCTAGCGCTGTCACCACTGAGCCACTGCTCCAGGTCCCCTAGTTTTTATTTTTGGGAGAGGGTCTCACTAAGTTGCCCAGGCTAGCTGGCCTCAAACTCAGTCTTCCTGCCTCAGCCTCCCAAGTCACTGGGATTACAGGCATGCACCCACCACTGTGCCAGGCTTGATCTCATTTTTAAAACTTAACAACCATCTGCTTTCCTAACCCCCAACTTAGTCTCTTTTCTAAAAGATCATTTAAAAACTTACACTTATCTACTCCAAATTAGATCACTTTAAGTACCTGGTAAGTAATTAATGTTAATAAACTTGTCAATGAGTAGAAAATACTATAGGTTATAATTAGTACCGAGTAGCTGAGGATGGTGAGCTGTGTCACATGCAGGGGGGTGGATGTCCTGTTGTCAGAGGCAAACTATTAATTCCAGGTCCTGCTCCCCCAAACCATGCCTCTCAGCTATAGGCTCGGTCTCACCATCATTCACTCCATTTCTTTTCCCTTCTAAGTTCTTTCAGGTATTTTACATTAATATTTTTTAGAATGGAGAAGGCAGTGGTTTTCTAAAAACAGTGTTTTGAAACCCAGAGGCTTATTAATGACTATTTTGGAAACTTATATTCCAATAAATTAAAAAATCTAGAAGACATGAACAGATTTCTAGACCTATACAACATACCAAAATTGAACCAAGAGGACATAGAAAACCTAAACGGTCCAATCACAAGGAATCACACACCTATTTAAAAAAAATACTGGGTGCAGTGGTACACACCTGTAATCCCAGCAATTTAGTAGGTTGAGTCAGGAGGATCACAAGTTCGAGGCCAGCCTCAGAATTTAGCAAGACCCTCATCAACTTAGCAAGACCCTGGCTCAAAATAAAAATAAAAAGGACTAGAGATGTGGCTCACTTGTTAAATGCCCCTGGGTTCAAACTCTGGGACCAAAAAGAGGAGGAGGTGACTTTAACAAAGAAAAACCCAGAGCCAGATAGAGTCCCAACTGAATTCTTCCATACCTTTAAAGAAGAACTAAGGCCAATACTCCTAAAACTATTCTATGAAATGGAAAAGGAGAACACTCCCAAATTCATTCTATGAAATTGGCATCACCTACATATGAAAACAAATAAGGAAACATCAAGGAAAGAAAAATGCAAATGAACATAGATGTAAAAATCCTTAATAAAATAATAGCAATTTTTATTCAACAACACATCAAGATTATACACCATGATCAAGTTGGTTTCATTCTAGGGATGCAAGGATATTTCAATGGATACAAAGCAACAAGTATAATTCATCTCATAAATTTGACAAAATTCAGCACCCATCCACTTTAAAAACACAGAAGAAATTAGGAACAGAAGAAACGTACCTCCACATCATACAGGTCTTTAAATGATATTTAATGCTTCAGATAATTGGTCAAAAGGTAAGGATAAAGACTAACATACAAAATTAAAAGCATATCATCCCAATATTATAAAAATATACCTTTAATATATATGCATAAATAAAATAAAGATAGAAAGTACACTAAAATGTTAGCATGGATAATATTAATATTAGCAGTGGTTATCTCCAGGCACTGAGGTTGAGAATGACTTCTATTACCCTCCCTCAAATCCATGTGCTTCTCTCCAGACTCTTTGCCATCATCTAGTTAAGTCACTGTGATCTCTCACCTGAACCTCCATGATGGTCTCCTACCTGGTCTCCCTGCCACTGCTCTTACCAGTTCATTCACCATGTGCAATCCAGGATGATCTTCTTCAAATGCAAGTCTGGGGACCATGGAGACAGAATGACAAACTGGTTCCTTCCATGAAACCCAGCCCTAAAGATGCCCAAGAAGCAAAACTGAGCTTAATGGATCCAATACTTATTGCAAAAACTCGGTGTTTAGTTGTAGGCTGTTGGTAAAGTCAAGAATTGGTTAGATGCTGAGGAACATAGCAAGGGCAGAGACCAGGAGCACACAAGGGCTAGAAACTGGATAATACATTAACTTTCTATTGCTATGTACCAGAGCACTTCATATTCAACCGTTTAAAACAACATAAATTTATTATCTCCCAGCTCCTCTGAGTCAGGAGTTCAGACTGCATTTCTTTCTAGAGCTCTGGGTTCTCCTCTAAGCTCATATAGCTATTGGCAGAGTTGTGTTTGTAGGACTGAGCCCCTTCTTTCTTACTGACTGTCAGTAGGGGCTGTTTTCATCTCCCAGAGGCCTCCACAAGTTCCCTACCATGTGATACTCTTGGGACGTGGTCACTTCTTCAAAGCCACCAGAAGCTTGCTTTCTAGTCCACTAAGATGGAGTCTTGTATAATGTAATGTAATTACAGTAGCGATTCTCCTGTTACAGGCACAGATCCTACCCACATTCAAGCAGAACACAAATTTTACAGGTTATATACATCAGAAAGCAGGAATTGTAGGAAACATTATAGAATTCTACCTACCAATACCTACCCTCTGTCCCCTGATGATGCATGACCCTTTCATATTACAAAACACACTCACCCCATTTGGACTGCATCCTCCCAAAACTCATATGTGAAGTCTTAACCCCAATACCTCAGAATATGACTGGATTTGGAAACAGTCTTTATGATAATTAGGCTAAAAATAGAGCATTAAAAGGAGCCTTAATTCAGTCTGACTAGTATCCTTATAAAAAGTGGAAATTTGGCCATATGGAGGAAGAAGAACATGTGCACACACAGAGAGAAGCAATCATGTACAAGCCAAGGAGAGAGATCCTCAGGAGAAGCTAAGCCTGTTGATACCTTGCTTTTGGACATCTGACTTCCAGAATTATGAGAAAACAAATTTTTCTTATTTAAGTCACCTAGTCTGAGGTACCTTGTTTTGGCAGCTCTAGCAAATTAATATCCCATTTTAGAAGCCTTGTCCATTAAATCATCAGAAACCCTCATAATCTGAATCTCATCTCATCAGCTCAAAGGCCAAAGTCATCTAACTCAGTAGCAGATGAGAATCCTGGGTGTGATCTATTAAATACAACTGGGCCACAATTCCTCTCCATTTAAGCATCTGTCAAACTGAAGAGACAAGTTATTTATCCCAATGCACCCAATAATGCAATGGTGGGATGGGTATAGGATAATAGCTAGAGACATTCTGGCATTAAAATGGGAGAAATGAGAGATAAAAAGGAGTCACTGGTCCATCACAGTTTTGAAATTCAGCTAGCCAAATGTTAGATTTCCTTGATTAGGTTTTAAGACATGGGCATAAATTCTCTATAGCTCTCTATCCTTTGGACTCTGCATTCTGCCCTCTGAATCATCCTTCCTTTTTCATGAAAGGTAGCATATGTGGAGTAGTTTTAGCAATCAGCTTTCTGCTAGGAGTTTAGGGTCCTCTTCTAAGCCTGGTCTGGAGAACTAGAGCTGGAATGGAGTGAGAAGGGCATATCTGCAGGTGAAAGAATAACAATACCGGGGCACTGATCAAATAATTAAAGATATCGAGAGCCAGCTTTCTCACCATGAGGAAATGGAGCTGCAAATACGAAAACTGAGAAAATTAGAATGAACTTTATGGTGTTGGGCTGGAAGTGGAGAGAGCAGTATACTTATAGCTAGATATAAAAATAAGTACAGATGTAAAGGTGTGAGTATATACCTACATATATTCCTTACCTGTTTGCTGAGAGGTCCTGGGAACAAGAACTCACAGTGCTAATAAGCACACCTATTGCCCAGATCCTAGCTCCTGAATACCATTCTCCACTTAAAGGAACTGGAGCTCCTAGTAGAAATGTCTAAATTCAAAGCTGGGGCACAAAAATTATAAAATGAGCTTAATTTTTTTGCCAGAAAGCAATAAAGTACTCAAAGAATGAGAGGAATATATTAAAAGCACATAAACACCAGCATGAGGAGACTTCAGTGGCCAAATCAGGAACAATTTGAGGATCAAAATAACAGTGGTATTGGATTATAATACTTTGGATAAAATAGGAAACCATGAGCCCATACAGCTCACAAAACAACAAATTAATAAATTTAAAGTTTGTTGAGAAACAGGATAGTCACATAGCTTCAGTGTTTTTCTTTTTTCCCCACAAAAACATTCACTAATCAAAAAAAGAAAAGAAGTAACTTGAGTCTGGAGAAGCCTTGTGGATTTTCTCTTTATAAAACAACCAAAGTTAACATAGATAAAATGAAAAAATTGAAAAATTTCCCCAAAAAGTTTGATGTACATTACTTCTGTTTCTCCTTCCAAAGAAGCACAGCCTGAATCTACCAAGGGAAGGTCAGACAAGCCTAAATCAAGATGTACCCTACAAAGTAACTGGTTTCAATCTTCAAAAGTAACAAAGATATGGCAGTCAAGGAAAGATGAGACACCATTCCAGACAGAAATTAACCAAAGAGGTTTGACACACATCACATGAGATTTTGAACTGGATCCTTTTGCTATAAAGATACTATTGCAACATTTGACAAAACTTTGAGTAGTTATACAGAATATTCCTGTCATATTGAAGGATGTCTACAGGAAATATGTACACACCAAAGTTTTTGAAGTAGTAGAGAATCAAGTTGGCAGCCTAGTATCAAATGGTTAAGGAAAAATAGTTACTTCTATAATACTTGTAGCTTTTTTTTCCAACTTTGTAATTCTTTTAAAACTTTTTTTTTTAAGTATACTATTGGGGCTAGAGAGGTGGCTCAGTAGTAGAGAACTTGCCTGGCATGCACAAGGACCCAGGTTCCATCCCCAGCACCACATACACTACTAAATGGAGGGAGTGGGGAAAATGAAAAAATAGAATAAAATTAACTCTCTTAAAAATAAAATCAAAAGTATACTATTAAGTAAATAGGCTACATGATGTCTGACTCCCCTTGTGCAGGCTGTCCTTCTGTTTTGGACCCAGCCAGTAGAAATGGAGAGCAGTGGTTGGTTGCTAACTTCAAGCAGGAGAAAGGAATGATATTGTCACACAGAAACAGTTATCCAAGTGTGGACAGAAACAGTTACCCAAGTGTGGCTCCAGGTTTTCTGCCTGTCCATATTTCTGCTTAAACTTCACTAGTAAATCATTCTCACTGTGCTCAAAATATCTGCCCCATCTGTAAAAGAGTCACCAAATCAAAGACCCAAGTCTGGCTCTAAAATCTCTCACATTCTTTAGAGTACAGATCTCTGTCTGCCACTGAACCTTCCTAAAACCAACCAAGCACCTGGGCTCCTCGGGAACAGATTCGCTTAGTGTTCTATTATGGGGAATGTGGCTGACTTTTTTTCTAAGGATTTCCTGCATTCTCTCAGCAAGTGACTAAACTGGTTACAGCTAATTCTGCTGGGAAGTAACCAGCTGTTTTTCCACAATCCTGCAGCCATTTCCATGAATTAATTTGGGAGCACTGTAGACCCTTGAAAAGCAGCGTAAAGCTCTGGTGCCTGATAGCTTTACTAGGATTTAGCATCCTCAGCAATGGACTGAATATAAAGAAACATAAAATCTATTAACAGCTGCTCCTAGAAAAGCCTGTGCAGTCACAAGTGAGATAGAGAATCTCTCTATTCTCATGGGTGATGAGATGATAAAACCACTAACCCTTACCTGTTGTCAAAGTAATGAGAGGATAAACAGAGTGTGCTTGGAGCTATCTTGAGCTTGGTATTAAGAGAATATAATAGGGAATAAAAGAGAGAATATAATAGGGGCTGGAGCAGTGGCTCAGTGGTTACAGCGCTTACCTGCAATGCGCAAGTGCATGGGTTCAAACCCCAGCACCCACGTACACAACTAAGTGTCAGAGCAACAAAAGCCATGTGAAAAACTCAATAAAAATTGATTCTCCCTCTCTCTCTCTCTCTCTCTCTCTCACTGTCCTTCTCTCTTAAAAAAAAGAGAGAGAACATAATGCATGTAGCCATATTGCTGTATTTATTCAGTGCTTAGTGGAAAAGAGCAATTTAAAACCCTAGCCCTGATAAATAAAATAAAGATTGTTGGAAATTAATAATTGCATCTAGTTAATAATTTGTGTTTAATCATTAACTTACTTGGCACATTCACTGAGCTCATAGCTGTGCCAGGCACTGCAGAGGCACAAACACCAGCTGTGAAGAGGACAGCACGGTCCCTGCTCTCATGAAGCAGAGCCTAGTAAGAAAATATGAAACTAGCCAGTCCTTACAAGTGTGAGAAGTGATGGAAAGGAAAAATTACAGTTTTCGCTTTCAATGGGGAAAAAAAATGTTTTTTATTAGGCAAGTAAAAATAATCACAGGTCTGGATGTCAGAAGGGGATTTGAGACCCAGATCTCCTGCTTACTGCCACGTGAGCCTCAAGAAGCTATTTAGCTTCTGACAACCTTGATTGCATCAGCATTGTCTGAGAATCATAATAGCAACATCTGCACATCCTCTCTCACAAGGTTGTTGTGAAAGCCAATGAGATAATCCACGTCAAAGTACTTAGAAAACTCGTAGATATGAGTTAGTATTGTTGCAGAGATCTCCATACAACACTTGGAAGTGGTGATGTTAGTTTGCCCTGACCACTCTGAGTGGAAGGAGCCAAGGGCATTACAAATCAATGTCACTGTGCCTTCTTCTAGAGGTGTTCATGCAAGCCCTACTGCGTGCTGTAGGATATGACTGTCCCTGGAATTACTGATCCATCAGTGCAGGCAATGAGGGCTCTACCTGCTAGCCTTATCTTGTTCAAAAATTTTAACAATAAATTGGAAAAATACACAAGAAGGTGTATTTTCAATGTATAGCACAGATGAAGCTAAAAATAGAAAAATGCAAAGAATGATAGGCTCCAAAATGATCTCCAAGATAACAAAATGAAATATAATCAAGATAAATGTAAAGTCCTGCATTCAGTTTCACAAAATTAAGCGCAAAGCAGGACAAAGAAAAGACTAAGGAATATTTTGGTATTTCACATATGCGTAGAGTTCTGTTGTTCCCAGTGTTGGCGTCCATCTCATTTAGTCACTTAGGAAGCTGGCTTTAGTGAATCCAATTAGTTAGATAAAAACTTACTCATGTTTATCGTTTTGTTACAAATCCAATATTTCCTGGCTTAGGTTTAATTTAGGTTGATGTCTATTACCAAGTATAGCTGTATTCTAATCCTTGTCACACCTAAGTGACAAGAGTATAAACTTTGCTCAGAATTAGATGGTGAGGCATGGATAGAGCTAGGAAAGGACATAGATTTCTTTCTTCAACTAAGAATCTTAACTTTCCTTTAATTTCTACCTCCTCTAAGAAACTTCTAATCTTCCTGGTTATCATTGATCAGTTTTATCTTCATTATATTCTATATACTAACAAGTGTATGCGTGTAGAGTACTGTTCACTGTCTTGAATTGAATTTACTTATCCTGTACCTCCCCAAACTCAACTCTAGATTATAGTCTCTTGAAATATAAGATTCAAGCCTTATACTTTCTAAAATCTTCAGTACTCTAGCAGAGATTTGCCACATATTAGGTGCTCAGTGTGTGGCTATAAGAATCAGTCTCTGAGTCACATCTGAATTTGAATCACAGTTAAGT
The DNA here is from genome assembly GCA_004027875.1 of Aplodontia rufa. Lineage (NCBI taxonomy): Eukaryota > Metazoa > Chordata > Mammalia > Rodentia > Aplodontiidae > Aplodontia > Aplodontia rufa. The sequence continues at coordinate 128,690 of PVKS010000014.1, forward strand.
TCCCTTTAGTTACCTTTCCCTCTGGATTGTGGGGTTTTTAAATCTTTAAAATCTGCATCATAATACCCACTTCGTAGAGAATTTTCTGAGTATTAAATGCTGTCGTTGGCTTTACTGAGGTCATGAGGATCATTTCTTTAAATGGAATGGTAAGAATAAGTACCCTGACTCTAGTCTTCCCAAGTTCCTGTACAAAGCTCAGGTATCAGTGTCTTCTGGTCCCTAGCAGGCCACAGTTCCTGCTGACTTTCTTAGTCTCTGACTAATCCTGGAGTCACAGCAAGGCAGCTGTCCTGGTTTAAGTCAGCCATGCAGGGCTATTTGAGAAGCATGGGTTTCTTTTTTCTGCCACTGCCCTTTATGGCATCCTATAGGCACAAAACCTGGGCTCCCAGGTCTCACAATTGTTTGCAGTTCAACAAATGTGTGACTGCTTCCTGTGTTCCAGGAACTGTACTAGGGCCAAAAGAGACAAAAGGTTGACCAAAGCATAATTCTACCCTCCAGGAACTGAGTCTGCTGAGAGTTGGGGAGTATACTCACACAAACTAGTCTCCCACAGGGCAGAATGTGATAACAGCCAACGAAAAGATAAGTCCAGCCCTTGCTCCGTTCTTTAGTGGGAGAACAACTAAATCTAGTCAGAAAAGGCTTTGCAGGAATAGTAGCATTTGAGTTGGTTTTATAGGAGGTAATAGATAGTGATGGAAGTGGAGAGGACATCGTTCTGATTTAGAACTCTTGTGTGAATGCAGTAATATTCAGAGGGGCAATGATTATGAGAGTTGCAACCTGATCAGTCCATCTTAGTGTGGACTAAATGGTGACTACAGTCAGCTTTGGAGTGGGTGGAGGAGGTGGGTCACTGGGGACAGGCCCTGGAAAGGTGCATCGTCCCTGCAGCCCCTTCCCACCCCACCCCAGCCCCCTGTTTCCTGGCTGCTATGAGCAGAGCGATTGGCCTCCACTGTGCCTTTCTGCCATGATTCTGTGCCTCACTTTGGGACCAGAGTAATGGAGCCAGTCAGCCATGGACTAAATTTCTGAAATCATGAGCCAGAAGAAACTTTACCCCTCTAAATTTTTCTTGTTAAGTGTTTTGGTCACAGAAACACAAAGCTGACTAATGCAGGCATTTAGGTAGAAGGAATAACCTAAATAAAGTCAGAGAAGTGGGAGGCATGTGGGGTATTCAGGTCACAGCCAGCACATTATTTGGGCCCGAACCTAGAAACTAACTATGGAATAGCTGTGAAGAAGCCTAATATAGAATCAGTTCCTCCAATGGCTCCCAGTGACAGCATCTTGACATTCACATTGTGCTTGCATAAGCCCCTCCCTATACAATAAAACCATAAAAGATATTCTCCCTACCACCACCACTAACTTGCATTCCCTCTGGTGAAGCCAGCTACTGTGTTATGAACTACCCCTAGGAACAGCCCAACCAGCTTAGCCACCAGACACCAACCTCAGAGACATTCAATGCAACCGCCCACAGGGAAGTGAATCCTGCCCATAACCACTGGGTAATCTTGGAAGCAGATCTCACCCCAGTCAAACCACACATTGACTGTGGCTCGGACATCCTGATTACAGTCCTACATGAAACTCTGAGCTGGATTAACCCAGTTAATCCATACCCAGATTCCTGACCCACAAAAACTGCTAGTACATGTGCACTGTTTTAAGCAATGACATTTTGAGCTAATTTATTATGCAGTAGTAGATAATATACCTGCAAAGGATTAGAGACAAATTTCGGAGAACATTCAGTATCAGGCTTATATATCTGACCTGTGACTGATTTATCTTGCCTATATTTGATAGGAAATTGGGAAATATTAAATATCTTGAGCAACGACATGATCAGAGATGTATTTTTCAAGCAAGGAACTGGCAGTGATGCACAAGAGGTGTTAGAACATGAAGTCAGAGGTGCCGATTTAAGAAATTATGCAAAAATCTTGATGTGCTCATCACTCCCTGATGAAATGCAAAGAATTAAGCAACGGTGACGATGGAGAGGAAAGAGAAAGCAGAAAAGCTATAAATTTGTCTTATCTGGTCTTAGCTGTAGATAGAAAGTGGGGGGTGAGGGAAAGGGAAGAATTCAAAATAAGATTCCAAAGAATAAGGAACACAGAGCTAGAAATACAGAAACAACTCACAGAAATGAAAATCACAGAACGGAAAACGTAAATTTGGATGTCACCTGCATAAAGTCAGAATCTGCACCTTGTAGAGCCAGGGTTACAAGTCAGAGCTCAGGGGGTCCGGCAACCACTTCAACACACAACGTGAGAAGGTAAGGCTGCAGCTTGGGGACCGCGGACCTGCACTGCCATTTAAATCATGGAAAGCACAACTTGGAGGAATCACTGGTTTGTTGCCAGTTATGCCAGAATCTTGTTGGGAGGATGGAGGACTTTGCCCATGATTCATTTTGATCCTGACAAAGGTGTACACATTTTCTTGCATGAGTATACCAAAAACTTGGCCAAGGAGTGATGTAAAGCCTTCAGATCTCATTCCGAGTGAAAATCCATATTCATAATGTGAACAAGATGTTATCTCATAGAAACACAAAGTAGAGTGGTGGTTCCCAGAGACTTCGGGGAGAGGGAAAAGAAAAGTTGCTGGATGTATATAGCTTCCATTTTGCAAGATGAAAAAAACCTGGAAATTGGCTGCACAGCAATGTGAATATACTTTACACTGAAGCAAACATGTAAATGTCATTAAAATGGCAAAGTTTTTGTTCTTCCTGTTTTACAAAAATACCCTTTCATTAAATTTTATTTGTCTAAGAATTCTGGGTGCCTCAACAACAGATTGCTGGTCTATCAGAAAATAATAATTAAACCAGCTACTATTTATTGACTTCTTACTGTATTCTATGTGGTTGTAAACTAATCCTCACGAGAGCCCAATGTTATTGTCAACTTCACAGAGACTACGAAATGTGCACAAGACGATGAAGAGCAGAGTCAACGTTTGCACCAAGATCTTTGATTCTCCTAGCAGGCTAATGCTTAGGCTGTTCTGCCACTGGTTGAATTGAAGAAAAACAAGTTTAAAGTGTGCGAAACATCTTTAGGTGAGTGGAATGGGATTAGGAGAATGTCATACCGTTTTAGACAAAGAACCACGTCTTACTGTTCTTTATAACTCTCCCATAGTTCAGCACAGGGCAACACATGTGCTGAAGAAATTTTTTGGCCGGGCACAATGGCACACACTTGTAATCCCAGCAGTTAGGGAGGCTGAAGCAGAAGGATTCCAAGTTCAAGGCCAGCCTTGGCAACTTAGCAAGACCCAGTCTCAAAATTTTAAAAAAATTTTAAAGCAATTTTTGAATAAGTAAATGAACAATGGGTACTCGGTATTTTTTTGTAAATCTCTTCACCCTGAAAAATCAAGGTAACTTACTTTCTGGCTTTCAGACCAGCCAACCAAAAGTAAGTTTATTCTTAAAAAAAAAAAAAAAAAAAAAAAAAACCCTTAGGACCTTAGGACTTCCAATTCTGGTCCAATATGTAAAAAGCTTGGAAATCACCTCTCCCATGATCACAACAAGAAAAAAGCTGAACAAACTAAAAATCACAGCTCTTCTTAGATCCATCAGAAAATTGGACATGGTGATACATGCCTGTAATCTCAGTCACTTGGGGGGCTCAGACAGGAGGATCACAAGTTCAAGACCAGCCTCAGCAACTTAGTGAGGCCTTAAGCAAGTTAGCAAGACCCTGTCTCAAAGTAAAAAGGGATAGGGAATTGGCTCAGTGGTTAAGCGCTACCAGAAAGAAAGAAAGAAACAAAGAAAGAGAAAGAAAGAAGAAAGGAAGGAAGGAAGGAAGGAAGGAAGAAAACTGAGGCCACCGGACAAACCGTAAACCTAAAAACTGGAGATGCACAGAATTACCATTTACTAGAACAAAAGACCACAGCTAGAGCCAATACCAGTGGGAACGCTTAACATTAATATAATGGATAAATTACCAGAAACTTAGTGTGGAGTAGCTTGAAAGTTAAAAACTGAAAAGTAGCAGTCCTAAAGGGTTCCCTGAGTTTTAACTCCAGGAGGCCCAATAGTTCCCATTGTGAAAATCAAATAAAAATTCCTTCATGCTTCCTGCAAAGAGGTTGGTTTGAGGGAAGGAAAATACTCCACTCCAGTCCCCTCAAGGCCTTCTTGTCCCTATTTAAGAAAGAGTCCCAACAGAAACCCAAAGACAACAGGGAGACAAAAACAAGGGACCGCAGAAGAGTTCATCCTCTGACCGCACAGCTACAGCAGTGAACACAGCCCAACACCTCGCCACAAAAACATGAAACTTCACACTAAGGCTCAGCATATCTCATTTTCTTTTACCTGGATGCATCACATGCAGCTTTCAACAACAAAGACATGTAAAACTGAAAGATTAAAAAAAACAGACGAAGATGCATCAGAACCAGACTCAGATATAGCAGAGATTTGGGGAAAGGCCCCTGGAAGAGCTTGATGGGTTCTATTTCTTTGGGAGGAAGGTTGTTGGTTGTTTTATAACTACTGACTGTGTGTTCCTAGACAAGGTTCTCTGAAGCTGGCCCTGCCGATTCTTCCACATCAAAATCTGTGACATTTAGATGTTTTTTCTTTTCTTTTTTTTTTTTTTTCTTTTTCATTCTGCTACTATCTTCTGAATCTAGGCTTCTGTGCTCCTGGATTGTATAATCTTCCAATTTATTCTATCTCCCACTCTAACCACTACATACAGCCCCAAACTGATTATTCTAAAACATGAATTAGCACATGACAGCCCCACCTGTAAGACTCCACCAATTCAGAATCAAGTTCCTGAGCCTGGCTCCCTAAAGAAGTCCCCCATGCTAGCCTGTCCTCCCCTGCGTCCTTCTCTCTCTTCTAGGGAATAGGTTTTATTATCCTCATTGTACAATTTATGCAACGTCATACCAACCAAGAAGTAGTACAGTCAGAAATGAAATTCAGGTCTGTGGAACTCCAGAATCTATGGTCTTTTTATATTACATTATGAGATTTCTCAGTCACTCCATCATTATTCATTCAGCAAACAGTTGTGGTGCCCCTATTATGTGTCTTCCATTGTGGAATGTGTTATAAAAAAAATTAAAGATGGATTAGGGGACTGGAGCACTGGCTCAGTGGTTATGGTGCTTGTCTGGCATGCATGAGGATGTGGGTTCAAACCCCAGCACCACGTACACAACAAAGTATGGGAGCAATGAAAGCCACATGAAAAACTAAATAAAATTGATTCTCTCTCTCTCTTTCTCTCTCTCTCTTTTGTCTATCCCTCTCTCTCTCTTAAAAATAAAAAAAGATGAATTAGACACAAATTCAAGCTTCAAAGAGCTTTGACATATGCTTCTTTATTTTGCCATTTCGCTTTTTATGTATCCCCAGGATTTCCTTGCCTGGTATATCTTGACCAAGTCTACTCTGAAAATCTGAAATCCAAAACACTTCCAGGCCCAGGCATTTTAAATAAGGATACACAACCTGTACAACATAACTATATTTGAACATAGCAAAGGATCTTTCCCATCAGACTGAAAAATGCATGAGCTCAAAAACAATGGGTCTTGAACATTGTTACATTTTTAATATTTAGTACATTGACCGGCACACAGAAAAATTCACACTATCTACACGCTCACACAACACTTCTGACACCAGGTGTGTGGAGTTTTTCCACATCAAGTAATTCTTCAACTTCCCAAACACCAGCTGGATTTCCTACAGTTTACTTTAATTCTGATGCTATCTACTTGGAGTTAGCATCACATCCCACAAGAAGTCCATCGCTTTTCAGAGTCAATAGCAAGTCTGGGTTTCGGATAGATCTGTCAGAAGTATGAAATTTGGGTTCCCACAACCTCTACCTCGGGGTTGATAACTTGCTGGAATGGCTCACAGAGCTTATGCAAACACTTCACTTACGTTTCCCAGTTTATTATAAAGGATGCAATTCAAGGGGGGGACGCAGTTGGAAAAGATGCAGAGGGCAAAGCGGGGTGGGAGTGAGCATACAGAGCTTTCATGTTCTCTCTGGGGGGCACCTCCAGGTATTTCCAGCAACACAGAGACTCACCGACTCTTGTTCAAAAGTTTTTATTGACCTTACTTCTAAACCCCTGCCAACTTCTCAGAAACTAGTGGGTTGGACTGGAAGTACCAACCCTCTGAGCACTGAATTTCAGGTAAGCAGCACCATCCTGACACTATATAGGGTCCCCACCCTAAGTCACCTCAATAGCATGAACTCAGATGTGTTTGGAAGGAGCTCATTCTGAATAATAAAAGACATTCTTATCACTCAGGAAGTTACAAGCATTTTAGGAGCTCTGAATCAGAAACCAAGGTCAAAGATGAAATATTTCTTATTATACCACAAGTAGGTACTCAGGAAGTATTTGTTGAACAACTAAATAAATGAGTGCATAAAATTAAATGGGAACGAGGATGTGTAAAGAGAGGAGAGGAGAGGAAAGATGGAAAGAGTAAAGTTCTCCATTTCCATATTCCAAGATTTCCAAGGGGACCAGGCATGGTGGTGCATGACTGTAATCCCGGCAACTAGGGAGACTGAGGCAGAAGGATCACAAGTTCAAGACCAGCCTCAACAACTTAATGAGACTCTAAGCAACTTAGACCCTGTCTCAAAATAAAAATTAAAAAGGACTGGGGATGTGGATGAGTGGTTAAGTGTGCCTGGGTTCATTTCCTGGTACTAAAAAACAAACAAATAAAAAAGAGTTCCAAGGGAAACAGTGCATAAATATAGCTGTTTGAGAAAAATAAACGGAATTTAGAACTATTGCCAGTGCTTATACTGCTTAGCTGACTGCTGGGAGTCAAATCATTCCCATGTCAGATATCTTGTCCACCAGGCTAATTGATAGACCCCATACAATGTCCCCATTCCCACACCAGGAAGAGAGGACTTCAGGTCCAGGGTTCCCAAGTTCAATAGTCTTTTTTTTTTTTTTGCCTTAAAAAAAATCGCTGAGGCATGAGATATTTCCGTTCTCCACTGGCATCTTTATACTGTGCCCAGTGAAACAATCGTATCACACTCAGGAAGGCAAGGTCCTGCAATGGCCGGTGGGGAAACAGGAACTGTCCCCACGGATGTCCTCCCCAGGGGAGACTGCCAGGGGCTGGGAACAAATGCTGTGTGAAAAGGAAAGCCAGACTTCACCAGGGGCTCCAGGTTGAGGGGCTGGCCCTTCCCAGCATTCAGCCCACTCTCAGCCATGAAGTCTGGGAACGGCACATTATTCTTACACACGCACACACACACAAACACACCAATTCCTGTGCAAAATCTGACCAGGGGGCTTTGTACCGCACATTTCAAGTCCTTAGCTCACATCCAGGTCCTTATCAGAAAAGCATCCATCTCCATAAACCCAGCTCCAGCCTGACTGCTCAGCTTATTGGCCCCAAACCCATTTCCAGCCCAATCGCATTCCCATCCATCCTTCTCTTCCCCTCCGCACTGAGTAACAAGGACTTCCCGTAGGTGCTTGCCCGAGAGCACCTCAGCAAGTTGCCATCTCTCACTTTTGAATTCCAGCCGCACTTCCTGTCTAAGTCAGTGCTTCCTTGTCTTTTTTACGAAATGGAAAATGATATTATTTATACAGCACATGAAGCTGAAGTCAGCAGTGGCAACCAGCACAAGAACTCCAGATGCCTGGAGGACAGAGGGGATCAATATCTCAGGCACGTCTGTAATCCATTCAAAGTCACTGCACACACAACTACAGACCGCCTGATTCTGGCACAGCACCATGCAAGCCAATGGAGAACGAGAAAAGATGTGTACAAGGAAGTCCTCACCTTTGAAGAGTTTTCATGCATTCAAAGAAACGGAAGATAGCTGCAGGCATGCATAGTAGACACATACATAGTCATTTCAAGTTCTTTGTGTAACAGAAAAATATAACCCGGCCTTGTCCCTCTCTTGCTGTATGAACTTAGGCAAGATAATATCACCTCTCTGATCTCACTTTTCCTGTCTGCAAAAGGGGAATAATAAACAGTTGTCCTCTTAGGTTTTTCTAAAATCATCATTATAGAGGCATAATTTACACACAATAAAGTTTGCCAACTAAAAGCTTACATTATCATAAGTTTTCACAAAGATGTATAACCATTTAATCATCACTATAATCAAGAAACAGAACATTGCTATCAGTCCCAAAAGTTCCTTCTAACCTCGTTAGTCAATATCCACCCCACCAAAAACCCCCATTCCTTATCCATCTGATTTCTATTATTTTGCATTTCCCAGTGTGACCAAAATTCTTGACAAAAACAATTTAGAGGAGGAAAAGTTTATTTCGGCTCATGGTTTCAGAGGTTTAATTCGTGCTCAGTCAACTACTTGCTCTGCATGAAGGAGAACATCGTGGAAAAGGGCTTAGTGAGAAAGGCTCCCCTCTTCATGGCATTCAGGAAGCAGAGAGAGAGAGAAAGAGAGGACCAAGGGGACAAAATATAATCCCCAAGGACACACCCCACCTACTTCATCTAGCCATGCCCCACATGCCCACAATTACCACCCAATGTAGTAGTGTTTTCAAAACATTAATTCATCAAATGGATTAATCCACTAGTTAAGTTACAGCTCTTATAGTCTAATCATTTTGCCTTCAAACAGTCCTGCATTAACACAGGAGCTTCTGGGGTAAGCTTCATATTCAAACCATAATACCTTGTTTCACATAAATGTAATCATAAGAACATATTCCTTTGCATCTGGCCTCTTTAAATTTGAGTTAATGCTTTTGAAATTCATTCATGTTGTTGCATCAGTAGTTTCTTCCTTTTTATTGACAAAAAAGTATTCCTTTATATGGAGATACCACCATTTGTTCATTCCCCTGTTGATGAACACTTGGGTTGTTGTAGTTGGGCTTTTATGAATCAAGCTTTTATGAAAATTCTTGCACAAATCTTTTTGTAGACTTATTTTTATTTTTCTTGAGAAAGTACATGAGAGTTAAGTGGTTGGGTTATAGAGTGAGTGTAGGTTTAACATGTTTAGAACTTCCAAACAGGCACCATAACAATATTGGTTCTTCTAATCCATGAGTATGATATGTCTCTCCACTTGGATATGTCTTTTTAAATTTCTCTTCACAACGTTTTATCCTTCTCAATGCAGGCATTTTGTACTTTTATTGAATTTATTTCTAAGTATTTGATGTTTTCGATGCTATTGTAATACTACTTTTAATCTTTTTTGTCCAATTTGTAGCTGCTGGCATGTAGAAATACAATTGATCACTATATATAAATTCATTTTTTATAGGCACAAACCTGTAGTCCCAACTACTTAGGAGGCTGAGGTGGGAGGATCATGAGTTCAAGGATAGCCTGGGCAGCATAATGAGACTCTAACTCAAAAAATTAAAAATAAACTATTTTTAAGATAGAAATACTGCTGGGATGGTTATAGTTATAAATACTTATAACTTAAACTGGAAGGATTTTAAAAGATCAACTAGTTAAAATTTCTTATTTTATAAATTAGAAAACTGAAATCCAAAAAATGATTTTCCCTCTGGTGTTGTCAAGAGTGCAGGTCTACAAGTCCCCCAGACTTTTGTTGTTGGACTGGGTAATGATTTCCTTTCTTAAATTACTAACTACCAGACTACCAGAAAGTAATGGACAGGCAAGATTCAGTCATCCAACATCCATTCAGTAAGTGTTGGAAAGGCTAAATGAAGCAAGGATTATGTCCTGATAAAAACATTGTAGATTTCTATTAGTGAAGAGGAAGGGGATGAGGGGAGGGGTGGGTAAGTAAGGGTGGACAATGGGGGTTAGAAATTATCAAAATATGTTATGTACAAATATGACACAATAAAAGTCACTATTTTGTCAGGGCTGGAGTGGTGGCTCATCAGTAAAGCACTTACCTGGCATGCATGAGGACCCAGGTTTGAACCCCAGCACCACATAAACAAATAAGTGTCAGAAAAACAAAAACTAATTGAAAAAATAAATTAAAAAACTGATTCTCTCTCTCTAAAAAAGAAAGTCACTATTCTGTATAACATACATTAATAAAAGAAAGATTGTAGATTTCCTAAGAAGAAGATGTAGAAAAGAAAGGGTAGGATTTCAGTTTCTCTTTCCTTATAATATGGTCTTGGACCTAATAGAGGCTGACTAATCTCTAGGTCATGAATACATCCTCATACTACCCTAGGTATCTAACCTAAAGTATTGCCAGGGCATTTTTTTTGTTGTTGTTGTTGTTTATTTGTTTGTTTCTATACAAGAGATTGAACCCAGAAGAGTTTATCCACTGAGCCACATCCCCAGCCCTTTTTTATTTTTTTATTTTGAGACAGGGTCTTGCTAAGTTGGTTAGGACCTAAGTTGCTGAGGCTGGCTTTGAACTTGCAATCCTCCTGCCTCAGCTTCCCAAGTTGCTGGGATTATAGGCAGGTGCTGCTGTGCCCAGGCTAAAGTATGTTCTTGGTTATTATTATTTAATACTCTGAACACAATATGAACATTATAAGTGAAGCACAACACAACTTATTTCTGCTGAACTCAATAAAGAATGAGTACATGAGAAATATCTGAAAAATTCATGTTTGAAATTGACATTATTGAGACTTCCAGATGTGGCATACCAACTTGTACAACCAATTCTTTTTCCAAGAACAGCTAAAATATTTGGATCAAATGTATGAAAGAAAAACATCAACTTGAAGGTTCTGATAGCTACCAAGACAGCAAAGACATGAAGACAAAGATCTTTGACTAGGGAAAGATGAGCATGACTTCAGCTTCAATCTGCTAGAAACATTTGTTGATTCTGAAGTGGCATTTGAGAGTCCAGAGCTACTTGCACCCTCAAATACTAGGAAAGCAAGCATTGGAGTCAAAGTCCATCAACAATAAGGAGCTATCGTAAAGTTATGTTAACACCCTAGGATTTCAGTAAGAACCTATGAAAGGCAATTGTGAACTAGAAATAGACTAACTTTTTTTTATTTATTCAACATAGTCATACATATTGGAGGGAATCATTGCCACACATTCATGAACACATGATATTGACAGAGCAAGCCAAGGCTGATGCCAGTTCATGATCTCCCCTCTGCTTTGAATTCTCTCTATCCCATGTTTCCCCTACTTTATCCCCATGTTAATTGGGCTTCTTATGGAAGTTGAAGGTTCTCCATTGGGTTGATAAGCCCCCTACTCCCTCCCTCCAACAGCCTTAATATGTTCTCTAATCCTACTCCCTCTCTGCCTCCTCCCTTCATCCCCCAGCATCATAGGCATGGTTCCCCCTGCTCATGTAAAAATTCACCCATGTTGAGGTTATTATTAGTTTAGCCAATTTTCAGTCTGTTTCCAATTGTATTCTAGCTTGCACATATAAGAGAGAGCATTCAGCTCTTGAGTCTCTGAGTTTGGGATATTTCACTCAGCGTAATTTTTTCCATCTCCATCCATTTGACTGCAAATGCCATGATATCATTTTCACTAATAGCAGAGTAGAATTCCATTGCATATATGCACCACAGTTTTTGAATACACTTGTCCAGTGAGGGGCATCTGGGTTGGTTCCATAGTTTAGCTATAATAAATTGAGCTGCTGTAAACATTGATGAAGCTGTATCTCTGTAGTATGCTGATTCTAGCTCTTTTGGGAAAATACCCAGGAGTGGGATAGCTGGGTCATAAGGTGGTTCCAGCCCTAGTTTTTTGAGGATTCTCCACCCTGCTTTCCAGAGTGGCTGTACAAGCTTGCATAGACTAACCTTTAAAGAATAAATCTCAGTTCCCAAAGAATTAAGTCATGGATTGGATCAAGATAATTTGCCAGCACCAATTATCCAATTCTGAGTCACAACAGCAGCTACCTCCAGTTTTACCCAGATGAAAATATTTCTTTAGGCTAGAACTGGACAGTTTTGATTCTGAAATTTAGGTTAATGTGGTATACAATATGCCATGCAGCTCTTTTAGTTTTTTAAATCTATACTTACTACTTTGTCATTCGTATATCATTGGCTAACCTAAACTCCAGATGCCCAAGACTTAGTGATAGCAAGTGTTGATCCCTTTTATTGGTTACTTTATACATTTCATTGTTTAACTTTCTAAAAGGTTTAAGTCATTGCTTGGTAATGTTGAGTGAGACAAATTATATTATTCATTCATCCAAAAAACACTTTTTAAGTACCTAATACAGTAAGACTCCTGCAGTAACAATGCATTGAAAACTATTTCACTTGGACATTGGCTCCTATCTCCCACCTAGCCCCAATTCTTGGAAGCAAAAGACTAAATTTCTTATTATTTGAGGAAAGAAAGGAAATTGAAAAGGAAAAGTCAGCTTTGGGGATAAAAACAAGGAAAGTAGTAAACCAAGTTGATTCTGGAAGTAGGGAAGCATCCCCAGTATTTTTCTGGACCTATTTTAATTGGACCAACAAATGGATATCACTAATCAGAAGATTTCTAGAATCACTTTCTTGCCCTGGAAATCCCACAGAGCATGAGCATAGAAAAACAGAGTATCCTCATCAATATTTAGGTTAGGACAGATAACTGCCACCAGAAACTGCCAAAACTCAGTCAGGTGGCAATGGGCATTTTATGGGCATTCCCTGCTGGCTGACCCCAGTTGTTTCATTAATCTAATTAATTTAGGATTAATTTTTATTGTCAAATTTTTGTACACTACTTAAAGATCAGCAAATTTTTATTAATGTTCATTTTAACTACTATACTCACAAGAAACTTACGTTCTATTGAAAGTACCAACCAAATGGCCAATAATTATCTCTCAATGTAATGAAGTCCATAAAAGAGGTAGATAGAATGGGAACTTCCCAACTAAACTAGGGTCTTGTTAAATACTTTTTTTCCCTGTGTTTTTCAGGACATTAGGGTGATCATATTCATGATTAACACTTTCAGGTTTTGAACAAGTTTTTAGAATAATGGATTTTATGTCTGTGTGATCAAAATATAAGTGTATTGAAACAAATACTACAAATGCATCATCTATTCTCCCCTATTGCTATTTAAATTTCTTCCAATGATTACATCCAACATCATCTTTATTGTGGTTATTATTTTAGTTGTTCTTGAGTTAAAGTTAGAACCACATAAAAGCTTTTATTTTTTCTTTCTTTCTTTCTTTTTTTTTTTTTGTGTGTGTGTGTGTACTAGGGATTGAACAGAGATGCTTAACCACTGAGCTATATCCCCAGTTCTTTTTTATTTTTCATTTTGAGACAGGGTCTCACTAAGTTCACTCGAGTCCCACTAAGTTGCTGAGGCTGTCTTTGAACTTAAAATTCTCCTACCTCTGCCTCCTAAGTTGCTTACATTACAGGCATGCAATACCTAAAGTCTATTCTTAAATTAAGCTAATTAACTCCTAAGCAGGTATAAACATGAACTCCATTTGACTATACCAGTGAGGGGAAAGACCAGTTAGTTTAAGGGCATTATGAAATGATTAAACTTAAAAATAACATGAGAGAGAAAAAAGTTCCCTTTGAGACCAAAGCTTTTTGTTTCCAAGAATAAAAGGAACGATAATAGGCAAAATCATGTATTGAAAATGCAGTGTTTTATAAGGCAGCTGGAAAGGACTCAGTGGAGAAGGCTGTCCAAGGTTGATCTCTGTGAAGGTTAACTTTATGTGTCAGCTTCATTGGGCTAAGAAATGCTCTGATAATTCATAAAATAGTATTTCTGGGTGACCCCACAAGGGTGTTTTGGGAAGAGATTAATATTTGAATCAATGGACTAAGTAAGAAGATCTAGCCTTCCCATTCTGGGTGGACATCATCCAATCCATTGAAGACCCCAATAGAACAAAAAAGAGGAGAAAGGGTGAACCATCTCCTTTCAAGCTGTAACAGCCATACCCTCCTGCTTTAAGACATCAGAAACCCTAGTTTTGAGGCCTTGGGAATCCAGGATTTACACCAGCTCCCTCCCTACTCCCATTCTACCCCAACCCATTCCCAGGCCTTTGGAGTTCCACCATCTGGTTCTCAGACCTTCACACTTGAACTAAAGTATTCTACCAGCTTTCCTGTTTCTCCAGCTTGCAAACACCGTAGAGTGATCCTTCTTGGCCTCTGTCTATAATGAGCCAATTCCTATAATAAATATCTCCCTTTGCTATTTGTTCTGTTTCTTTGGGGAATCCTGACTAATATACTCTCTTACTAACAGTCCAAGATGAAGAAAGATTGGAGACCAAAAATTATCAGACACTAATATTCTCAATGTCCTCCCTCTCCGAACAGGTACTCCACTGTGTCTTCTTCCAATATACTTCAGCAGCCAACATCAGCAAACTGGTCTCATTATAAGAAATGTCTCAACCTCAGAAATGGTTACAATAGGGTCTCAAAAATGCAATTTACAAGCATAAAATTTATAGCAGGAAACATGAAAGGAGCTGGGTCATGCATAAACCATGAGATATCTGCCAGAGCCCTCTTTCTTAAAAGGTTGAATCTAATTATATGGGAAGCCATAAAGGGGACTGAGTTGGTAGGAATGACCCCCATAATTTCACATTACCAACACTGAGGAAGAAGGGATAGAGGAGGACTCTAGTGTTTCTCTAAACAGAAATAATTCCATCTTGGCTGTGAGCAACATGTCGCCTTTCTCTGTGATCTTGGGGTCTTGGTCCCTTTTAAGCTCTTTCATATTTGCCAGTGTGTGTCTCTGCTTTTTTTATCCAAGTCCTCCTCTGATTATATTTTATCTTTAACTTTAATGGGCATGTGAAAGTACAGGATCTTCCACTCACATCTCAAACAGACATCTTATTCCCTACCCGATGATTTCAGGGTCCACCCAATGAAAGAAGTGGAACTTAAAATGATATAAAATCTACTTCCACTAATCCCTAGTTTATAGCTCAGTTATAGATTCCTCCCCTCCTCATTTCTTCATTAAGAAAAAAGCAAATGGTGTTACCAGAGTCTTGATTCTAGCTGCTGCTCTATACCCTCTAAAGGACAAATACCAGATAATGGAAAAAATACAGATTTTATGGTTCAAGAGGGCCTGGATATAAATGCTGATTCTGCCACTTCTTGTCACAATGACCTTGGACAAGTGGATTAATATATTTAACTCCAGAACTGGGGGTGTTACTCAGTGGTAGAGTGCTTGCCTAGCATGCATAAGGACCTGGGCTCAATCCCCAGCACCACAAAATAAAAATAATAATGATGAAATAGCTCCAGTTCTCTAACTGTAAAATAGGAATAAAAAAGCTACTTTATAGGACTTACATGATGATTGAATGAAAATATAGACACATGTACAGGTTCCAGCCATTTTAAGTGCTAACTATAGAGAAGAAACCCCTCAATTGTTATATTACTGTTGATGTTCACAACCACGTAGGTCAAAACTCACAGGCTATAATTGATTAATGAGGAATACATTGTGTCAGTCCCTGATAGCATGAAAGATGGACAGTAACACAGCTTCTTGCTTATTATTTTGACCAAGTGGTTGTGTTCTTATTTTTTATCAGATTACTGACCAAAGCAAATGATGAATTGATAGAGCTGAACTGGTATCTCTGCTACAATAACCAACAGAACCATTTCTCAACCTATTCCTACCCACATCTGGGGCCTTTTCCCACTCTCCAGATTGACTTTGGAGAAGGAAGTTGGCCAACTTCAAGAGAAAAAGTTCAGCTCCTCTCAATTCCCTCCCTCCCCACTCCCCACCTCCTAATCTCCGATAATCATCATTCTACTCTCTCTTTCTATGAGTTAAACTTTATTAGATTCCACATTATCAATGAGTTCATTCATTGGTTCTTGGATTTTTGATTTAACATAATGACCTGCAGATTCACCCATGGTGTTGTTATAAGGCTGAGTATTCCACTGTGTATACAGTCTACATTTTTTTTTCTTCTTCTTCCTTATTTTATTTATTTATGTCTCAGTATGTTGCCCAAGCTGGTCTCAAATTTCTGGGCTCAAGGGATCCTCCCACCTCAGCCTCCTGAGTAGTGAGGACTACAGGCATGGGGCCACACGGTACCTGGTTGGTGCCATATTTTCTTTTTCTTTTCTTTTTTCTTTTTTTTTTTAAGAGAAAAGGAGAGTGAGAGAGACAGAGAGAGAATCAATTTTTATTGAGTTTTTCACATGGCTTTCATTTCTCTGACACTTAGTTGTGTACGTAGTACTGGGGTTCAAACCCATGTACTAGCGCATGCTGGGCAAGCACAGTAACTGCCAAGTCACTACTCCAGCCCTCCATATTTTCTTTATTCACTCACTTGGTTGGACACTTGGGTTGTTTCTATATCTTGGCTATGATCAAAAGGTACAAAGTCTCAGATGAACAAGAGGAAAAGTTTTGAGCTCTTACTACATGATAGGGTGACTATAGTCAGTAATAAAGTAGTATATATTTCAAAATAGCTAAGAGTCAATTACAAATGTCTCATGAAAAAAATAATAGGAAAGTAAAATGATGGATATGTTAATTTGCTTGATTTAATCATTGCACTTTGTATGCCTATATCAAAGCATCATGTTATATCCCACAAATGTTTAGAATTATGATTTGTCAATCAAAAATAATATTAGTAAAAATTTTAAATAATGAAAAATTTGAGGAGAGAGAGAGGAAGATCAAACAGAAACAGTGCCCCAGGCTTTACACAGGGGCAGTCTTATGCCCACTGAGATTAACCATGAATCCAGATGAAAATGAGGTAGAGGATTGCTTGATCTTTTTGTTAGCACTTCATAGTTTTCATATACCTAACCTCCTGGGCAAGGCCAACCCTTCATTATATGCATACTTACCATCTGTATGACTTCCTTATTAGGGCAATATTGAAAAAATTTGTGTGTGTGTGTGTGTGTGTGTGTGTGTGTGTGTGTAATTTCTTCACTGTCTAACTCTAGGAGGTCAGGGACCATTTCTAACTGCATGTATTTCCACTTTCTAGCCCAGTGCCTGGCACAGAGAGTAGGTACTCGATAAATATTTGTTGAATGAAAAGAAGATATAGCACTCATATGCCCATCACTCTCTAGTAAAATATTTTTAATAGAGCTAACAAGTTTAGTTGGAAAATTAATCTACAGCTAAAACAAATACCATGACATTTTCCAGAGTCAAAAGTAAATATCCTTCTGGATAATCCAGGCTGCTGCTTCACAGATAATCAGAAAAGGATTATAGACACCCCTAACTCTTGCTGCTAATGAATCATCACCCCATTTAAGAAGCCAGCAGAGTATTTTCTTCCCAATTCCATGTCATCCGATTTACTTAAACAATTGTCCGCCATAATGGATTATTTCTCTAGATTTATGCTTCTCACTTTTTTAGAAAAATTGGTAGAACATTACCCTCATTCTGATCTTTTTATTCTTCAAAATTCTCCTAGAAGACAGTGATATGATTTAGATACTGGCTTACTAAAGTGACCCAGAACATAGAATTTATAATATATATTTGAAAACTATTGAAAGAATTCTGATTTTCATAAATTACTCTTTTCTGATTCCAACTTATGACTTTTTCTTTCCTTTTTTCCCTCCTCTATTTTTTCCTTATAATTTTCTCATTGGAGATTCTAAATATAAATACTCACAGGCGTGCAATAGAAGCCCTGAGATGTGCTCTATTCTTGGCCTTACCCCAGATTCACTGCAGCTGTGCCCAAGGATTCCAACCCAGTCAGATTACACGTCAAACACACTGTCTACAATCTGTCCTGTCAGACAATGCCAAAAGCTGTTTTGATTTTTATTTTAATTACAATTGGTATATGGGTAGCAAATAGATCTCCCTTTGCAACCTTTGGACAGAGCACATTATCTGTCTCTTTCTCCTATTTCTCTGCCTGCAAATTGGTGTGACAATAAAATGTTTTCCTCTAAATTGATATGTATCGAAAGATTAAACTATACAGAACCACTGCTGAAATAGTAGTTTTAAGTGCTTTAAAATGATTTGGTCTCTAGACTTGAAGCACACTTATATCTTTAATCTTCCTTGACCAGATTCTAAGTTCCTGGGCCCAGTAATTTATTTTATTTAATTTATTTATTTTTGGCACCAGGGATTGAAAACAGGGGTCTTTACCACTGAGCTACATATTTTGAGACAGGGCCTCCCTAAACTGCTGAGGCTGGCCTCAAACTTGCAGTCCTCCTGCCTCAGCCTCCTGAGTTGCTGGGATTATAGGTATGTCCCACCATGCCTAGCTTCCTGGACCAGTTGTACAAAGCAACAAAAACAGACTCATCTTAGTACAAACTAAGTTAAATGAGAAAATAAGAAAATAATTCTCCCAGTAAAACATAGCATTCTAGAGGCAAATGCAATGCATATCTCTTTCAGATAATCCAGGCCACAGCACCACAGGCAGCAGTGGTTGGTGTCCCTTAGATACTTACCCTATGCCAGGAGCTGTTTTCAGTGTTCTACATGCATTAGTTCTCTGTCCTAGCAAGTACACTATGACATAGGTACTATTATTAAACTGTATTTTTTAATATGGTACTGGCCAATAGAACCCAGGGCTAAGCACATGCTTTACCACTGAGCAAAATCCCCAGCCCCTGAACTGTATTTCATATATCAGGAAATGGAGGCGCAAAGACTTCAAATAGTTTCCCTGAGATCATATGGCCAGTAAGTAGTAAATTCCAGATTCGAATCAGCTGACTTCACCATTATGCTCTGTTGAATTTTAAGATAATGACAGAAACTATTTATATGCTCATCATGGGGCCAAGTACTTTACATAGATTATCTCATTAAATCCCCATAACAGGCATCTCCATCTCCAAACGATAAAACTGACTTACAAGAGTTAATTTGCCAAATACCTCCAAACCAGTAAGTGGTAGGTTCAGAGCCTGATTATAGAGCCTGGGAACAAAGAAAATCCATGTTTTTTCCATGTTGGAACAAACAATCCATAGGCTCTAACTAGAGTCTTTTATGAAAGACTCTCATCCCTTACAAGGATATGAAAATGTGCCTGCCCAATTTAGAAGACAGAAATTCCCCTGGAGTCCCCACTCTATGGGTTTGCAGATAGGCCCAGAGGAGAATCAACTTCTGAGTAGGAGCTTGTTGCTTCCGTTGATTCAGACTGTACCACCAGATTTTCATCAGCAAGGAGACCAAGCCCCGCAGAGGTTGCCTCCTCCTAACCACTTCCTGGGGCCACAGGAACTCTACCACCCCTGCCTCTAGCATCAGAAGCTCCAGTAGCCAGATGTATCTCTAATTTGCAGGTTGTCAAGTTAAATTCACACAATCTCAGCCATAACTCTTAGAGTCTTCATTACCCTGACCAGAAGGTTCCAGAATGTTCCCATCTCCTGATCCTCTAATTCCAGTGATCAGGGTGTGCCTTGTGAAGTTTATCCTTTGCTTTGCCATCACATGAATCTACACTCTCTACAATTTACTTCTGCCCTGTCACGATCTAATATTGCCCTTCGTACAATCATGGATACAAGATTGTGCAATCGCAAAGGAAATGGGGGCAGGTTTGTGCATGGGAAAGAGTAAGTCGTGGAGAATATTGAGACTCTCAGGTTTGGTGATTTGAGGGTTGGGGGACTGTGAGAGACAGGGTGATGAGAGGGACTTTTGAGTAGAAAGAAAAAGAAAGGAGAAAATAGAGGATACTCTCTGGACATCTAGCGCCACCAAGACAGTGATAATTATACGGGGTGAGAGAACTGGCACCGAAAACCAACACAAGAAACGTGGTCATAAGCAGTACTCCAAATTAAAGCATAGGTCTTACCACCCCCTTGCATTTCCTGTCCTCTCTTCTCCCATTGAAACCCAGCTGTCTCTGCTGGTGTGATGAAGAGTTCCCTGGAGACAGTCAGAGACAGGAGAGGCTAAGACAGGAGGATCCTAAGTTGGAGATCAGCCTCAGCAACTTAGTCCCTGTCTCAAAATTTAAAAAAATTAAAAGAAATAGGAAGAATGCCCTTGGCCCAATCCCCAATACCGAAAAAAGAAGAAAAAATCTCTATGCACTGAACTCAGTACTGGGGGACAGTAAGAAATAGATTGTTTCCTACTTTAGAGGAGTTTATAGTTTAGTGAAGGAGACCAAATCATACAGATAATTTCAATAATATAAAAATGCTTTTTAATTTATTTTTATTAGTGCATTACAGTTGTAGATAATGATGGGATTTATTGTCACATATTCATAGATGCACACAATACAGCAATGTTGGCCAACATTCTCCACCCTGCACCCCTCTATCTCCCTCCTCCCATCCCCCAACCCCTTGCCTCTCTTCTGGATCCTATATTTTCTGAAAATACCCAAGTACAGTGATATAATTCTTATCCTATGAAGATCATTTTTTATATACATGACTGTAATATATACAGTGACATACTTATAGATGCTTGGAATGTACCTTGCTTTATCTTGGTTCCAACATTTCCCCTTCTCCTCCCTTCCTATCATCCCTTGCTATTCTTCAAAATATTTGACAATAGGATTAAACATTTATGTTTTTGTAATGGCATGCACTATAGCTTGTTCAAATATCTTATGCAGTATCTTGCACCTGCATCTCATAAATATTAACATATTGTATTTTTGTTCTATGGTTCTAATCCGTGAGTTTATCTACCTTTCCCCCATGCCTGGTTTTAGCTCCAGCCTCCACAAATGAGAGAAAAGATTTTGCCTTTGACTCTCTGGGTCTGGCTAACTTCACTCAGCATGATTTCTTCCATTGCCACCCATTTACCTTCAATAGATGCAATATCATTGTTTCTAATATCTGAGTAGAACTCCATTGTATATATATACCAGAGCTTTTGGATCCATTCATCCAGTGAGAGGCATCTAGGTTGGTTCCATAATTTAGCTGTTGTAAATTGAGCTGCTATGAATATAGATTTTGCTGTATCGCTGTAATGTGCTGATTTAAACTCCTCTGGGAAAATACCCAGAAGAGGGATAGCTAGGTCATATTAAAAGTGCTTTCTTGGGGCTGGAGTCATGGCGCAGCAGTTACAGCACTTGCCTGGCATGCGCAAGCACAGGGGTTCAAACCCCAGCACCACATACACAACAAAGTGCTGGAACAATGAAAGCCACATGAAAACTACATTAAAAATTTTTTTTAATTCTGTCTCTCTCACACACTGTCCCTCTCTCTTAAAAAAAAAAAAAAAAAAGTGCAGTGCTTTCTCAGCAGGTGCTGTGGCATAGGCTTGTAATCCCAAGGCAGGAGGATCACACATTCCAGGCTAGCCTCAGCAATTTAGTGAGAACTTGTCTCAAAATAAAAAATAAAAAGCAGGGCCTGGAGCTGTGGCTCAGCAGTTACAGCACTTGCCTGGCATGTGCAAGGACCTGGATTCAAACCCCAGCACCACATATACACTATGTGGCAAAGAACAAAAACCAGATGAAAAAAATTAATAAAATTGGGGCTAAAGCAGTAGCTCTGCAGTTACGGTGCTTCCCCGGTATGCACAAGTTTGTGGGTTTGACCTCAGCACCATGTACACAACCAAGTGTCTGAGCAATGAGCAGCGCATGAGAAACTAAATAAAGTTCATTCTCTCTCCCCCCCCTCACTGTCCCTCTCTCTTAAAAAATAAACAAGCAAACAAATAATTGATTTTTTCTCTCTTTCATCTATCTTTTAAAAAATAAAAATAAAATGGGCTGGAGATGTAACTCAATGATAGAAGGCCCCAGGGCTCAATAAACAAATAATTGATTGTCTCTTTCTCTCTCACTTTTATCTATTTTTTTTAAATAAAAATAGGGGGCTGGAGTGGTGGCTCAGTAGTTTCAGTGCTTCCCTGTTATGCGTGAATACACAGGTTCAAACCCCAGCACCCACATACACAACTAAGTGTCAGAGCAATGAAATCCATGTGAAAAGCTCAATAAAAATTGATTCTGTCTCTTTCACACACACACACTGTCCTCTCTTTTAAAAAAATTAAAAATAAATAAAAATAAAATGGGCTAGGGATGTAACTCAGTGATAGAAGACCCAGTTTGGGGGGGGGGGGGCTTGGACTTGACCTCTGCTAATAAACTCACAATATCATGTAATTGTTCTTGGATCAAGCAAAAGAGAGACAGCATCGCCCCCTCGTGGTACAAGGCCCTTCTCTGTGGTGCTCTGGAAGCTTTCCTGAACTACCAAGGCCAAGACAGCAGGGGTGCACTGTCAGAGAAGTGGAAATGATTTCCTTAGAACCTCTAACTGTTAAATAACATTTTGTCAGAATGGTGAGGTCTCCAAATGGCATCACCCTGTTTCCTACACCTTCCCAGTTAATTTTTCACACACAGATAAGATATATCTGGCTACATTTTCTTTTGATGACAGGTTGAACCTGTCAAAAAAAAAAAAAAGAAAACCTCTGTTTTAGTCTGCTTCTGTGCTGCTGTGACTCAAGGACCTGACAAGAACAATTTTAGGAGGAGAAGTTTATTTAGGGGCTCACGGTTTTGGAGGTCTTAGACCATAGAAGGCTGGCTTCTTTCTTCAGGGCTCCAGGGAAGCCTAAACATCAGAGTGTGGCGGAGGGAAGTGGCTCAACAGATCACATCAAGAAACAGAGAAAGGATTTCACTCACCAGATACAAGTATAAGCCCTAAAGGCACTTCCTCAGTGACCCACCTCCTCCAGCCACACCCTACCAAGCCTCGAGTTACTGTACAAATAATCCCTACGAGGGGATTAATTCTCTGGGTTAAAGCTCTCATAACCCAATCATTTAATTTCTCAGCCTTTGCATAATCTCACATATTGAGCTTTTGGGGGACACCTTTAATCTAAACCATAACACCCTCATGGTTGAGCAACTCAGCAGACAGATCAAAACTGGAAAAGAAAAGAAAATTCTATCTCTGTTACCATCTTGGTCCATTCTGCCATGTTGAAGCAGATTGATTTTATTTCATCTTAAATCCAAGTAAGTAAACAAATAAACCTCTCAAACCAAATCCTATCACATATGTACCCCTAATGAATAATGAATCAAGCCAAGGAAAGAAAGGATCAGAGAACCACAGCCAGGCCTAGGGTGGGGGGAGGAGCCAGGGACTGTATTACATGGACTAAGTAGAGGTCTGAGCCATGAGCTCAAAAGCTAAGATGGGGAGCTGGAGCAGTGGCTCAGCGGTTATGGCGCTTGCCTTGCATTGGCGAGTCTGCTGGTTCAAACCCCAGCACCATGTACACAACGAAGTGTTGCAGCAACAATGACCACATGGAAAACTAAATAAAATTGATTCTCTCTCTCTCTCTCTCTCTCTCTCTCGCTGTCCCTCTCTTAAAAAAAAAGATAGAAGAATGGAGATGGAGCTCGGGTGCCTATGCTATGTCAGGGCTGTCCCCACTGAGCTTCTGCCTTCTTTCCCTGGAACCTAGTCAAGCAAACAATCATCCATCTGCACTGTCTCTGCGGAACTGTCTGAGACTTTGCCACCACCCTAAGGTCACCCTACTCATAGTACCTCTCCTGCCTCTGATAAGAAGTAGTAAGAGCAGGCAGACATGGGAGATCAGGCCCAGGTGAAGGAGCCCCTACATCGGAGTGCAGAACCTAAAGTCCAGACCCATCCTGGCCACCACAGAAGCAGGGAGTGAGACAGGCACAAAAAGGAAGCGAAGAGACAGCCCGTTTCCATAGATACGGATTTCAGTTGCATTTTATGACAGCCGTGCCAGGCTGCCTGGAGAGGCATTGTTTTGATGCCTGGGGACCCGCTCAGAAGGAAAATGGTGTAAGAAGCAATTAAAAAAAAAATCAAGTGATTTCCCTCCCAATTTCAGGCCAAGAGCCCCCCTCCCCCGCCTCTAGCCCTCTGGGCAGAGCATCCCTGGTAGCATCCTCGCCTTCAGATATAGCCTGAGCAGCCCTAGACCCTGAACCTCAGACCCCTGAAGGTCCCAATCAAAATGATTCAAAAGGGCTGGAGCGGTGGCCCAGTGGTTGGTTATAGCACTTGCCTGGCATGCACGAGGATGAGAGTTCAAACCCAGGCACCACCTACACAACTAAGTGTGAGAGCAATGAAAGTGACATGAAAAACTAAATAAAATTGATTCTCTCTCTCTCTCTCTCTCTTGCTATTCCTCTCTCTTGAAAAAAAAAAAAAGATTCGTAGAAGCAAACCACTGTTCCAGCTTCTTTTGTGGCTGCTATGTGTCTGAAGGAGTTCCAATCCCCCAACCCCTAGATTCAAACCATCTACTCCCAAAAGCACTTGTTTTCCTTTCTTATTTCCCCATCTTCATCTCTTGCCATCTCATCCACCTGGAATTCCCATCTCTCTACTCATTACTCATTCGTTTATCCAAAAAAATCTATTGAGTTCTTTCATTTGCTAGGACTTTATAAAATAGGCATGACCAAGACACATTCCCTGCACTCAGAAATGGCATAGACTTAGTGGGAAAGACATTCACATAAATGAACTGTTAAAAAAAACAACTAGATAGGGTCAAGAAGGAATCCCTGAGGAAAGTGAAGTCCAAGCTGAGCTTCAACAGAGGAGTCAGAGCTGGGGGAGAAGAGATTTAAAGTAGAGCAACTGCATAGGCAGAGATAGAGAGGCAAGAGACAGGATGATGGAATAGGGAGCTCAGTAGATCTGAGATGCTGAGAGTCAGGTGCAAAGGCGTGAGCGGCAGAGAGAAGCTGGAGTGACAACGCTAGGCAGCAGAGGGCCTGTATGTTGTGCTAAAGTACCCAAACTTCCTGCTGCAGAGGTTCTTAAGCCTTCTTTCATGGCCCTCCAAGACTTCGCCACGGTGCCTCAGGGGCAGACGAGAGGCCTCTCTCAACCTAAGTGACTTATTTTATATACTTTTGTAGTTGATAGCAAACCACAGAGAGTTTTAAGTATGGGAAGGACATGGCCAATTTTGTGTTTCAAAAAGATTCTTGTGGGGCTGGAGTGGTGGCTCTGCGGTTGCAGCGCTTGCCCGGCATGCACAGGTACACGGGTTCAAACCCCAGCACCCATGTGCACAGCTAAGTGTCAGAGCAATGAAAGCCATGTGAAAAACTCAATAAAAATTGATTCTCTCTCACTGTCCTTCTCTCTTTAAAAAAAAAAAAAAAGGATTCTTGTGATTTCTAGGGCTCACTTATAACCATTCCTCAGGGAAATCTATTGCCTGAAAACTTCTAACAGAGTAAATGATAACATCAAAAAGGAAAACTTCTGTTCCTCTGTGGTAACTATTGCTAACCTTTGTTTTGTCCATCGAGATCTCCTTTCCTTTTATTTATTTATTTTTTTAAAAAAATTTTATTCGATAAACATGGTCTTACAACTAGGAGGGGTTCATCGTCAAACAATCAAGAACAAAAGTGTAATGACAGAGCAAGCCAATATTGGAGCCAGACCACAGTTCCCCCCCTTTGGGTTCCCCATGGTTCCATGTTTCACTTTACTTAAGCCCCAAGTTAATTGGACTTCTCCTGGAAGTCAGAGGTTCCCCTCGGATTAGATTCACCCATACTACCTCCTTCTGGTCACCTTGATGTCCTTCCTATTCCCTTCCCCACTCCCTACGTCCCCCAGGAATCTTAGCACAGTTCCCCATGATCATGTAAGAATTCATACATGCTGAGGTAATTGTTAGGTTAGCCCTTTCCTGGCTTAGACTTCAAACACAGCCGTTCGTCCTCTGGCTATGCTGATGGCACCACCTACTGGTAGAGTGCAGCATGACTGCAAAAGGAACCAAGATTGCTTCTGTGTAAACCTGTGTCACATTTATGTCTAAAAAACAATATTATTTTAGTTAATCCCCAAAATAACTCAGCAAAGGAATGTCTCTACAGGTCAGGAACTTGAAGGATGGACAGGGCGCAATACTTGTTTTGATTGTCCTGTGAGCCAGGAAACCTATTAGATGATTCACATGAGACAGGCATTTTCCCCACTTCAAAGTGGAGAAACTGGAGTTTTGGTGATTGAAAGACCAACTAGATTTAGTCACAGGCACTGAAGTTCTGCTTCCATATCCATTTTCTTCTCAATTAATCTGGTTGGATTCAAAACCCTTATTTGAGTGCAAATAAAATCAAGTGGTAAAGGATTAGGAAAAAGGCGAGTTTCTTGGAATTTAGAGTAATTGACTACAGCTATTTTCTTTGTCATGAGTGGTGACCAAAGCACAGCTGTAGATTAGACTTGAGGATAATTATCGGAAGAATATTTATAACTGGAATATGCAGGTTATAGGAATCTGTGAACCTGAAGTCAAACAGATTTCCAACAAATCATGTTTCTAAGGAGTAGGGACTTGGTGACTACTTTTTTCCTTTCCACATCTTTTATTGGTGCATTAAAATTGTACACAATGATGGAATTTATTGTTGTATATTCATACATGCACACAATATAACAATATAATTTGGCCAAGATCACTCCCCAACACTTCCCCACTACTCCCTCCCCTTCCCTTATACCCTGATCTCTTTCCTCTACTTATTTCTCTTGGACTGTTTTATTGGATTCCCACCTCCTACCCACTTTTCTTTTCCTTTTTCCTTTCTAACTTCCACATATGAGAGAAAGTATAGGATCCTTGACCTTCTGGGTTTGGCTTATTTTGCTTAACATGATGGTCTCAAGTTCCATCCATTTTCCTGCAAATGACATGACTTCATTTTTCTTTATGGCTGAATAAAACTCCATTATCCAATGATCTGTTGGTGAACACCTGGTCCCATAGTTTGGCTATTGTAAATTGTATTCCTATAAACACAGGTATATAAGTATCACTATAATATGATGATTTTAAATCTTTAGGATAAATAACAAGGACTGGTAGAGATGGGTCATATGATGGTTCATCCCTAGTCTTTTGAGGAAACTCCATACTAATTTCCATAGTAGTTGTATTAATTTACGATCTCACTAGCAGTGTAAAAGTATTCTTTTCTTGGAGCTGGAGCAGTGGCTCGGGGGTCACAACACTTGCCCGGCATGCACAGCTGCATGGGTTCAAGCCCCAGCACCCATGTACACAACTAAAGTGTCAGAGCAACAAAAGTGATGTGAAAAACACAATAAAAAAATTTATCGTCTCTCTCTTTCACTATCCTCTCTTAAAAAAGAAGTATTCTTTTCTCTTCGGTTTCTCTCCAGCATTTATTATTGTTTGTATTCTTTTTTTAAAGAAGGAGAAAGAATGGGAATTGATTTTATTTATTCCTTCATCTGGCCTTGTTTCTCCAACACTTAGTTGTATATGTGGTGCTGGAGTTTGAACCCAGATCCTTGCATATGCCAGCCAAGCACTTCCACCGCTGAACCACCTAATATTTGTATTCTTTTTTTTTTTTTTAAGAGAGAAGGACAGTGAGGGAAAGAGGACAGAGAGAATCAATTTTTATTGAGTTTTTCACATGGCTTTCATTGCTCTGACAATTAGTTGTGTACATGGGTACTGGGGTTTGAACCCATGTATTTGCGTATGCCGAGCAAGCGCCGTAACCGCCAAGCCTCCACTCCAGCCCTATTATTTGTGTTCTTGATGACTGCCATTCTGACAGGTGTGAGATGAAATCTCAGTGTTGTTTTGATTTGCATTTCCCTAATTGCTAATGATGTTGAATATTTTTTCATATATTTGTTGGCCATTTGCATTTCTTCTTTTGAGAAGCGTCTGTTTAATTCATTTATCCATTTATTAACTGGGTTATTTGGTTTTTTGGTGTTCCGTTTTTTTAAGTTCTTTATATATTCTAGATAATAATTCTCTGTCAGAAGAGTAGTTAACAAAGATTTTCTCCCATTCTGTGGGTTCTCTCTTCACATTCCTAACTGTTTCCTTTGCTGGGCAGAAGCTTTTTAATTTGATGCCATCCCATTTACTAACTCTTGGCATTATTTCCTAAGGGCTAGGGGTTCTAGGTGGCTACTTGCTGTAGATGAAAGTATCTCTTAGAGTCAGAAAGAAATCTGGGACTTGTAGTTGGAGAGTCACAATCTGTGCATCTGCATTGATCAGATTTGCTGTACTAACAGCCACAGGCATAAATTTAGTAGCTTAACGCAATACACATTGATATTCTTACAGTTCTTCAGTCTGAAGTGGGTTTTACTGGGCTAAAAGCAAAATGTAAGCAGGGCTTTATTCCTGTTTGGAGGCTTTAATGCTAGAAACTTCCTAGATTATTTGGCTTTGGTCTCCTTCCACCTTCAAAATCACCAGTGACCAGTCAAGTCCTTCTTGTACTGCAATCTCCTGGTTCTCTTTTCTGTTTCCCTTTTCACCATTTAAGGACCTTTGTGATTATATTGGACTCACTTAGATTATAAGGAAATCTCCCCATATCGAGGTCAGCTGATGAGCAACCTTGATTCCATCTGAAACCTTAATTCTTCTTAGCCGTGTAACAGCATATGCATGGGTTCCAGGGACCGGCATGTGAATATCTTTGGGAGCTACTGTTCCGCCATCTGTATACATTGAGATTTAAGAGACTAATTACCTGTAAAGAGGGTCAACCCAGATGAACTACATAAATGATAGTGTTGTGTCTGAGTGAGAAATTACAGCCCCAAGAGAATAATGACAACTTTAGGGATGCCTAAAAGAGACAAGCAATTAAGGAGGAAAAAAAAGAGGCAAGGGGAAAAAATTTTAAAGCTCCCTCTTCATAGAAAGAATAGAAAATACACCCATAAATAAGAAAAAAAAATAGCATTCTTGCTCTTTCTTACCCACCCAAAATATCTGAAAATAAGTGCAAATCAGATATCCAGAACCATAAAAAAGCAAAATAAATATCTACAAAAAGGTCTTTGCAAATGGTGATGGTGACAAAATTTGTTGCCCAAATGCACCAAAGTGATAAATAAAATGTGGATCCCTTCATTATTTTTTTAAAGTCCAGTTGAGAAAAAAAATCCAAAAACTAGGAAAAGAAGACAGTGTTCATACTGCTCCAACAATTCCCTTTTTTTTTAGAAAGGGGAAGTGAGAAAGATAGAGAGAATCAATTTTTATTTAGTTTTTCATGTGGCTTATCATTGCTCTGAGACTTCGTTGTGTACGTGGTGCTGGGGTTTGAACTCACGTACTTGTCCACACCAGACAAGCGCTGTAATCACTGAGCCACCGCCCCAGCCCTGGCAATTTGCTTTTTAAGGGGCTACTTAAATGCTGAACAAGAAGCTGCTCTGGCACTTTGTTTTTCTAACTGGTTTCCTGAATTTTAATGAAATGCAGAAGCACTTTCTAAGCCAGGCACAAAGTCAAGAAACCGTAAATTTTTAAATGACACATTTGACTAGACAAAAATATAAATTCTCTGTACAGAAAAACACACTAAAAGCAAAGTTACAAGACAAATGATCAGTTGGAAGTTTTACAATATATGTAACAGAGGAGTAATAGTCATAGTCTATAAAAAAGAGCTTATAAATCAACAAGGAAAAGACAAATAATACCAACACACACACACACACACACACACACACACACACACACACACCCAAGATGGACAAAGGATATGAGTAAGCCATTCAGAGGAAAAGAAATGTAAATAGCAGTAAACATCTCTCTACTAAATAGAGACATGCAAATTAAAATAACAAGGCACTTTCCTGCCCATCCCATTATAAAAACTGTAAAGATGGACAATAGCAGTGATGGTAAGAATACAGAATGTGGTGACCTCTTAAAAACTACATGAACAGGAAGGGAGGAGAAGGGGAAATTTTAGAACTGAGATAAAGTACATTCCAAGCAGTTATAAATGTGACTGTATATACTATAGCCATATATATATATATATATATATATATATATATATATATATATAAATATTCTTCATAGGTATAAGAATTATGTCACTGTATTTGGGTGTTTTAGGAACAATATAGGACCCAGAAGAAAGGCAAGGGATCATGGGATGGGAAGAGAGAGGTAGAGGGGTGGGGAGGTATTGAACAAATTGTATTGCTGAATTGTGTGCATCTAGGAATATGTGACAACTAATCCCAACATTACATAAAACTATAATGCACTAATAAAAAAAAAGCTACATGAATGTAGTCCGGAAGTGTATTTTGAGAGCAATTGGTGGTACCTACCAACTTTTCAATTTTACCTTTTTTGAACAACTAATTCTGCCTCTTGGAATACATCCCGTACCTTCCATGTGTTCAAAATAGTCATAAGGTTGTTATTAGTTTAAAAGTTTATAACAGAAAAAAGAAGAAACAGCAACCTAAATGTCCCTCAATAGAGGATAAACTGAATAAATTTAGAGTAGACTTACAATGGAATACTATCTCAGACATTAAAAGAATGAGGTTGATCTATAGGTACTATAGAAGTCACCAAGATACTTATGAAATCAGCAAGTCACACGAAAATATGCAATGCACTGTATTCATCTGTATTCATATGCATATGTGCATAGGAAAAGGATCAGGGAGGACACACACCAAACTGTTAGGCATGATCACTTTTAATAGTGGGATAGAAAGAACAGAGTAACAAGAAACCTTTACTTTGTAGCCTGCATGCTCCAGTATGTTTGATTTTTTTCAATATTTTTATTTGTGCCTTACATTTGTCTTTTTAAAATATAAATATTTGCAAAGTGAATTAATCTACAGTATTTAGAAAATGTTCACAGCTATGTTGATTTCTAGAACAAAAAGAAATGTAAGCACCTCACTCAAATGTTAACTGATTTAGCACAAAGACCAGAGACCCCAGATGCCCTGAAAGATCAGCACTGTAAAATGGAATCTCATAATTAAAAGAGACAGCATGAGCTGCCCAAAGCAAACACAGGCTTTGGAGTCAAGCAGCTCTGGTTCCAATCCTGGCCCTGCCCCTTTCTGTGCCTGGGAGCTAATTACTTAAACCTCGCTGAATCTCTATTAAATGGAGATACCTACTCCCAAATCTTGAAGTGCACACCATGTACAACACTTTCTCCTCCCCTTCTGATGTTTTATATGTGTAGGATGGACTAACACCGCTGGGAGAACTCTTCGCAAAGATTTTCCCCCTGAGTGGACCTAAAGAAATAACTTCTAGGGCCCTATCTTGGTGGTAGAGTGCCCACAAATGCAGCACGTTCTCAGAAATGTTGGGAAGGTTGAAGCACACAGATGCTGCCCTCCAAGATCAGGATGAACAGTTCCAACAGTTGGAGCTACCTATAGCAAGGATTTTAGCATTTACTGTGCATTAGAATCACCTGGAAGGTTTGTTAGACCAGTTTGCTGGCCTCCATCCTCAGTTTCTGATTCAGTAGGACTGAGATACAGCTTGGGAGTTTGTTTTCCTAACGAGCTCCCAGGATGCTGCTCTGGGGACCAGACTTTGAGATCCATTGACCTAGAGTGTCAGTAACTGCTCCCACCTCAGAGAATTTTAGGCTACAGCCGCCCCTTTTCCTACCCCTTGTCTGGGCTGCTTCCTCTGGTATTCTCACTCACCTCCCCAGGCACTAAACATGCCAGGATGCTCCCTGGTCTTGCCCCTAACCAGTAGCCGGTTTCTGCAGCCTGTGCTTAACCCTGTCCAAGATGATGGGGCAGCTGACAGAACCCAAGACTTTGAGTTGATGGAGGAGAGGTGTTGGTGAGTAATGCTGAGACCAGATCCAGCTCTCGTCTGGTCCTGCTTGCTCTGTGTGCTCAGCACAAGGACAGGAAGTGTGTCCCCCTTCTACCTAAGCAGATTGGGAAAGATAACTTTGTTAGCAGGAGAAGGCTGGACCCAGGGGTCATGCTCTATAGAATTGGCGCAATCTGCCCTCATGCATGAGCTGCTCTGTTCAATAGGGAGCCCTGCCTTGCTCTGACAACTCGTCTGGGCTGGAAATCCTCTCTCAAGTGAAAGTGCTCCCAATCTACCCTCCAGCCCACCCTTTGTCCCTCAGGCCACAGCAGCCCTGGAACCTCAGCCAAATGGTCCTGATAAAGAAGAATCTCTAGTTCACAACCAAATTGGCTAGGGAGAAGGGACATGGAGGGGCATGACTCACCTACTGGTCCTTATCCAGGTGGCAAAAACAAGAAAAAGCAAGCATTCACCCCTACGCTTTCGAAGCAATGAACCCTTGATCTCTGTCCAGCGGTATCCAAACCTTCCCAATAGTGGTGATAGTAGCTACTATTTATCAAGTGCTTACTGGTCCAAGAATTGAGCTCAGTTTTGCATGCATTACTTTAATCACCACAGCTCTTTGAGGTCATTGTCATTGCCCATTTTTCATAAGAAAAGTCATTTATGCAAGGTCAGGCGGATGGCTAGTGGTGAAAATGGGATCGTCTTACTATGGATCCTGGCATCAGCCATTTTGCGGTTCAGTTTCCTGTGAGATGGAGGCTCCAGGCACTCAGGCCAGATCTAGGTGAATCCTCTGCTGAATGTGTGATTCTTCACCCTTCCTCCTTGCCCCCTTGAAGCAAATGTACCTGGGGCCTCTTTGCATACTCCATGTGCTAGGTATCAGCATCCAGGCCTTAACCTCTTGTTTTCTCAGCATAGCACCAAACACCCAGTGGCTGCTTAGCAAAGCCTGTGGTAGAAAGGAAGGGCAAAGTTGTACACTGGGTGCTGAGTAGTATCTTGTTTCTTGGTGGTGTTGGAGTTTTGAACTTACACAGGTGAACGAACAAACCATACACGCATAATCAAGAGATAAAAATTATATTCCCCAACATTTTTTGTCTTTGCCCTCTGTTTCAGTTTCAGTCCCTCTAAGCGCTTTGCTGCTTAGGGATTTCACCTTGGATTGTTCCTGCCCCAAGGCCTCATTGACTCTTCCCTCACCTTCCTTTAAGTCTGTTCAGATCTCACCTTGTTCAGGTCTCTCGACACTGATTCCCCTTCCCCCGCCATACAGTATCATTTCTGGTATCACCTAGCACCTTCTAAAATACTATATAATGCATTTATTTATTTGTTTAATATTTATTGTCTGTCTCCCCTCTAGAACACAAGAAACTCTGCTATGGCAGGGATTTTTTGTTTTATTCACTGATGTGTCCCAAACACCCAAAGACTAGGAGGCCACAAATGCTTCTCAAGTGAATGTCCAAACACTGCTCGCTAAGTCAGACAGGACTGAAACACTTAGGGAAGTGACCAACTCACTCAGAGCCCCTCGTCTTGTGTATCTCATAGACTCATTTTCCCCTTGCACATGGCAGTGCCTGAAAGAAAGTGACTAAGAATAATCCCCATAGGCCCCATAAATCATTCTGCCCTTCTCCCAAGCCAGCACTCACCTTGTTCTGCCTACAGAGCCCTGTTGCTTAAATGGGTCTATGGCCCATATGTAGGGCAACCAGAGCCAGGAAAAGCATGTGGATCTCAGAGTTGTACCCTGACCTTAGAGTGTCATTTCCACTCACTCTGAGCCTCAGTTTCCTCATATATAAAATGTGGGGATTGAGATCGATGATCTCCTCTAGTCTTTCCCAGTTCTGACATTTTCCCATGGAAAAGGGCAAGTGTATGACCTTGATCAAGACAGACTTACAGCCAAGCACGGTGGTACACACCGTAATCCCAGCAACTCAGAAGGCTGAGGCAGAAGGATCGCAAATTCAAAGCCAGCCTCAGCAATTTAGCAAGGCCCTAAGCAATTCAGCAAGATCCTGTCTCGAATTAAAAAGTAAAAGGGCTGGTGATGTGGCTCACTAGTTAAAACACCCCTGGGTTCAATCCCCAGTATCAAAAAAAAAGATAAACTTAGGAAAAAATCAACCTGGGCTGGAGCTCAGCGGTTGCAGCACTTGCCCGGTATTCACGAGGACCCAGATTCAAGCCCCAGCACCACACACACAACTATGTCAGAGCAATGAAAACAAGATTTTTAAAAAACTAATTAAATTGACTCTCTCAAAAAAAAAAAAGAAAGAAAAGAAAAAGAAACAAACCAACCCATGACTCTGGGACACAAGATACAAGACACAAGACAACATGTATTTAGAGAGGAGGAAATCAAAGCAAATACATTCAACAACAAGTGAGGAGGGATTCACAATGTCACATCAGTAGCCACCATCCTATTTTCACAAAACAGGAAAAGGCAGTTATTATTTTCTCTGTTTTATAGATGAGAAAACAGGCTGAGAGCAGCTGAATAGGAATAGGAAATAGAAGAGTCACACCCAAAGCCAGGTTTTCAACTTCAAATTCCATAATCTTTACACACATAACTACATCATTGTTCTCAAAATGCACCCTGCTAGAAGAATGCCGCTATTATATTATCTAAAATGTCAATAATTTTGATACCCTATTTTAGGTTATTACAGAATACGATGTTGGAGTTTACATTTGGATTTTATTATGTCTCATGTTCTAGAGATTTATTTATGTCAAATAAGGCAATGCAACCCATTAGAAGATACTCCCTGTGAAAGACCTGCTAAACTGACTCAGATTCCTGGAAGGAATAGACAGTTCATCTCTCAGTAAAAGCTAAGATGAGCCTTCCTTTCCATCTCTTTCAATTATTTCCCCAAGAAGTGCTTGATTGAGAGTTAGTGTTTTCAAGGATTTTCCAGTTATAAACAGAACTGACAACAAAAGTAACTCAATCAATTGGGCCCTGTTAGTAATTTCTCTCAACAAAGTAAATAAGCAAAGAAAATACTAAACTAAAAAGGTAGATTTGCTAGGTGTGGTGGCGCACTCCTGGGATCCCAGCAACTCAGGATGCTGAGGCAGGAAGATCACAAGTTCAAAGCCAACCTGAGCAATTTAGTGAAGGCTATAAGCAACTTAGTGACACCCTGTCTCAAAATAAAAAATAATAAAGGACTGGGAATGTAGCTCAGTGACAAAGCGCCCCCTGGATTCAATACCCAGTACCAAAAAAAGAAAACTAGTTTTGTCCAAATCGGAGTTCACAGCCATGTCAGCATTCTATTAGTCTAAACTCGAACATACTCTCTACTTCCATCTCTCTCAAAATGATGCTGAGAAATGGTGCCACCCATCACATTAGCCAAGTTGGTCTGGGAAGTCCTAGATGGGGAGAAGTTCATTTTGAAGATAAGCTTTGTTGGCTCTGGGACTGTCAAGGAAAGCAAAGCTTCAGGAATCAACATGTGTTGAATGTTCTCAAAAGAACGATTGGGTTTCTTCCAGTTCTCTCTTCTAATCCCTTGCCTCATTGATATTGGCGGGACAGACTTGACCATCTATTTTACTGCACAATTCCCTAGAGGGCATTTTCTCAGTGTGGACACTCAAACTTGAGAGTTCAAAAGAAACCAGAACTCTAAAGTCAATAAAGTTGTGTACTAGTAGACATTTTTATCAAAATGGAACTTTGGACTCACACCATTTTGGTACCATCCATCTTCAAACTGTCACCATTAAACTGTTACACGTCCATGACATCAGAAAGGATAGGAATGGAAGAAATAAAGGGAAGGTGGTAAAACAAACACTTAGGCTCTTCTTTTTGGGGGGGGTTCTGGTTTACCCTTAAAGTTGTCTTCAAGTTAGTAATCATATATTGCAGATTTCCTAAAACAATCCATGTTTAAATTATTTTGCAACATTTTTTTTTTTTTGTACTGGGGATTGAACCCAGTGCGTGCTTAACCACTGAGCCACATCCCCAGCCCTTTTTCCTTTTAATTTGAGACAGGGTCTTGCTAACTTGCTTAGGGCCTCACTAACTTACTGAATTACTCCATTTTTTCCCACAGGTAAACTTGTATTGCAACAAGATACCCCAACTTTTCGTTTGGAAAATATAGTCAAAACAACCATTATGTCAGCGCAATAGTCAGTTTCAGACAATGAGAAGGGACTGGGTCTCAGAAAGCATATCCTCATGTCCCCAGGCTGGCTTCCCAACTATCATTCCACATCACACCACACTGGTATTTCATCCAAGAGCCTCTTCATGAGCAAAAATATCACACACACACACACACACACACACCCATTTTACAGAAAAATACTAGCTGACAGTGTGTAATTCCTTGATTCAACTGCAGCTTCTCAAAAATAACTGTAGTTATGAGTGAAACATAGTGGAAAATATTATCTTAACAAAAGGCCAAAATTCTTTAGAGTACTAGGGCTTCTTTTCAAAGAGGAAGACCAGATTGCTAATGGTTTGGAGATACAAGAACAAAACACCAAAGGAGGATGAAATAGCATACTTCAAAAAGGACCAGCCATTCAGTCTGACTTGAAGCTGAGGGTTCCACCCAGGAGACCCCTTACTGTCCTTATAGTACCGAGATTCTCTAAGAGGATGGTAAGACCCTGGGAAAATACCCCTGAACTCACACCCTCTGGAGAAAAACCGAAGGTTTCCTGTTGGAGAGGGCCAGCATGCTGCTAAAAGAAACTTTTGGAGCCCCATCTAAGCTTTCACAGATCAGCTTTCCCCATCCTCCTCCCCTCGGTGCCCAACACAGCTCTCCCATTCTCTCCCTCCTATTGTTTTCCAAACATCCCTCCCTTCATAAAAGCTGTCTGGCTGGGAGCTTAAAATATTGCTGGA
The DNA here is from genome assembly GCA_004027875.1 of Aplodontia rufa. Lineage (NCBI taxonomy): Eukaryota > Metazoa > Chordata > Mammalia > Rodentia > Aplodontiidae > Aplodontia > Aplodontia rufa. The sequence continues at coordinate 165,304 of PVKS010000014.1, forward strand.
CAGTAAAACCTACCCATCAGGGCTAATCCAGTCATATCTGTTCAGTCGTGCAGCACAGCAGGGGCGGGGTAGAGAGTGGGAGGTGGGCTTTTAGGCAGCAAAGGAAAGACACCAAAGTTACCATTTTACTGCTGAGCGCCAAGAGAGAAAGACGGCTCCTATTTCTCCGTGGGACTCTACTCATATAGGCAAGTTTTCCTTGGGTGATTTTAGGTCATGGCCTTCCACACCCCACCCGCCCACACACAGACACTCAGCCTAATGGAAAGGCGTAGACAGGGGAAAAAGTTGCAAAAGGGGAAAAAGTTGCCGCTAAGGTTCATTCTTGGGCTTGGACAGCTGGACTTTGAGTCCAACTCTGAAAACCCTCTTGAAGTTGATCTAAGTGTTGGTAGAGGAAAGGAGAGAATGCTGGGATTTTGCTGAAACAAGAGATTGTTTAAACTCTACCAACAGCCTGGCTTCTTAAGGTCTTTTCCTTTTTCAGAATGAATTCACATGTCTCCAGAAATCCAGAGGGACCTAAACCAAACATTCAGTTTATGAAAGAGTTTTGTACTTTTTTCACTCAAATTTTACCAGAGGAGTAAGTCCTATGAATTGTTGAATGTGGTGGGTATGAAAGGCCTCCAGCTCAGAGTTTTCGATGCTAAAGCATTTAATGGAGCACAGGAAAGGATCTGGCTAAGGATCATAAAACTCTTCATGAGAATAGGTTCTGTTGTCTGTCTATAGGAGTTGCTGGTTAGCGGCTGCTCTGAAAAGAAGGATTGAGGCACATTTACACTCCATTATCAGTTGGAGTAGTAAGTGGATCACTAATGCTTTAGGAAACTTGGTAACATGATTGTGTGTGTGTGTCTTTGCACCTCTTCAAAGCCAGGATAAGGCTATGCTGTCCTGGAAATCACCCTGGGCTTGGAGCAGGAAGACCATGGGTTACATTCTGGCTTTACCCTCGCTATAGACCTAAATTGGAAGACTCATTAAACCTCCCACCTTGTCCTTCTCTGGCAGTAGGGTTGATAATGCCTGGTTTCCTGGTTCTCAAACATCCATCTGTGGATCTTCAGTTCTAGCCCATGATGATGTTTCCAGCAGCCTGGGTCAAAAATATGACAATAATAAATAATGTAGTAGAATGTGTTCAATTTAAAGGTCTTTTGTTCTGAAATTATGTCCTTCCAAAGTGTTACAGGACATATTAACTTAATATATTTAACACACTTAACATATTGAAGTATTAAAATCCCCTTTTGAATGACAGTGAAAACAGACCATAGTCATTAGTCATTTAATAAGTTTCTTACTTTTATGTCCCTGTTTGGCAAAATAAGAAGTTGGCAAGCTCATGGTGTTCACCCTGTTTTGCTGTGGATGATGTTGTTATAGTTGTCTGTGAAATCTAAATCTGAGAATCACTGGCCTGGTTCATAGTTTCTTATAAGAAGTAAAACAAGATACATGAAAGTGGATCGCTACAAGGGCTAAGGGATATGCCAACATAAAGTGTTATTTAAATCATTACCTCAAGCCGTAATTCTCTGGTGGGATGTTCCTGGAAAGACATGAAGGCCCTGGGGTTGGAGATTTGAACGCCACTGGTTTATTTTCCATCTCTAATGGATTTGCTCACTAAATATTCAGAAGTAAAATAAAACAGAGAATTATCTCTTTCAGAAAGAGAAAGGAAAATTCTTCCTTTGGTTTAGATTTCTCCCTGCTCCAGTGGAATACCCTCCTAGTCTGATCTGACTTTTAAATTTTCATCGTTAGAAGTTAGAACCCCAAGATACTTGCCTTTTGTACCTCTAGTCTCTCCTTGGGGCTGGAGCAGTGGCTCAGTGATTGGAGCCTTGCCTGGAATGCACAAGGATCAAGGTTTAAACCCCAGCACCACATACACAACTAAGTATTGGAGAAACAAAGGCCAGATGAAAATAAATAAATAAAACTCATTCTCTTTCTCTCTCTCTCTCTCTGAAAAAGAAGTCTCTCCTTAACAGCACAGTTGTCCTGTTTAATTCACCTTGTAAGTGGAAAATTTTTGTCTTAAGCTATACTTTCTCTCTTTTGATTATCACAAGAAATTTTGTAACTAGACATAGAACAAAAGAACAAAACAAAAAATCACTCAATCCTAGCAGAGCAGGATAGAGCATGGAAGGACACAGCTTTGTTTGGTTTTAATTTAGAAATTACTAGTGAAGTGGTTAGACGAGCTTTTTGTGTCATGAACAGGTATCATGACACTCATATGACAAGAATCACTGGTCTTCCAGTTTATATATATATATATATATATAAAATTTTATATATATAATATATATTATATAAAATTATATATTTTTTTATTTTATTTTATATATATTTATATTTTTTATTTTATTTTTATTTTTTTAGGGCTGAGGACCGAACTCAGGGCCTTGTGGATACTAGGCAAGCACTCTGCCACTGAGCTAAATCCCCAACCCCTCCAGTTTATATTTTTGATCCCATACAAAATAAGAATTATTTTTTGTTTCAAAACAGCTAGTTTGAGATAAATTTACTATCCTTCTTGGTATTCATTGTTCCTTTGCAAGTTCTTACCATTCTTATGCTTATATTGGAAGAGGACTGGAATTCCCTGGACTTAGGCAGTGCTGGTATTGTATGCACTCAGAGAGTTTGAGTTCTGTTTCTTTGTTTATAATGGGGATAGAACCTAGGAGCACTCCACCACTAAACTATATCCCCAGCCATTTTTATTTTTTATTTTGAGACAGGGTCTCACTAAATTGCTCAGGCTGGCCTCAAACTTGTGATCCTCCTGCCTCATCCTTCAAGTTACTGGGATCACAGGCATATGCCACCATGCCTGGCTAGAATTTCAGATCTTAAAATGATTACCATCAGTTCTATTATCTAGTGTTTATGGAGGTCACATACCGTGAAGTGCTTTGTTCTATGTAATGATGGAGGATAGAGCAAAAATGACTCCTACCATCCAAGACTTTTTGACTCTAAAGCAGGGAAACAAGACTGATTGACATAGTTTTGAGAGAATGTGCTCACCACACACATTTATGTGGGTACATGAGTGAAATACACATAGAAACTCAAAAGGCCTAATACGGTACCATACTGGTAAGATTGATAAAATTGAATCGATATATCAGTGGGAGTAAGATATTGGCAAAATAGTTAAGATTTTAAAAAATATTATTAGTAACATAATATATTTAAAATACATAAAATCCAGATTTGACCTTAGAGGAGACAATCATAATAGTGTTACCTGTTTTGAATTTTGTTTTTTTGGATGGTGAGTTGCCAGGGATTGAACCCAAGGGCACTTAACCACTGATCCATGTCCCTAGCCCTTTTTTTTTTTTTTTTAAGAAAGAAACAATTTTTATTTAGTTTTTCATGTGACTTTCATTCCTCAGACACTTTGTTGTGTACATGGTGCTGGGGTTTGAACTCGCATACTGGCACTTGCAGGCAAGTGCCGTAACCACCGAGCCACCACTCCAGCCCCATCCCTAGCCCTTTCTATATTTTGTTTTGAGACACAGTCTCACTAAGTTGCTGCAGCTGGATTTGAACTTGTGATTCTCCTGCCTCAGCCTCCTGAGTTGCACAGATGACAGGCATGTACCACTGCACCCAACTATAATAGTATTTTAACATAAATTTTAGATTGAACTGCTGGATAAGAAACGGGCTTTTTTTCCAGCTCTGCCACCAGTGGGCTTTACCCTTGGACTGCTTACCCAATTCTGATGTTTCCTACCTATTTTTTAAGAAGATAATGGGAATGGCTGACACTTTACAGAGCAAGCACTAGCTTTAACTGTAGCATGAGATACATGAGGCTGTGAATCTAAGCTGCTGGTTCTGAAGACTGCCTCCTACTCTCCATTCCATATTCCTACCAGCAACTCTTCCCAATGCCAGATCATGCCACAGCTGCCCTGACCTTCCCAGGAGAGAACTACTATACGATACCTTACCTAATTGGGAGTTTCTGGGATTCAAAAAGGAGAAATGCCCTCTGCTCTCCAAAGGAATTAGATAGTTGATGTGCATACCAGAAGATCACAGGCTGGGCATTGCATATGCCTGCAATGAGTATCCGGCTACCATGGTAATGTCTGTCCAGACTCCAAAGGACAGGGTGAAAGGACGCTTTAAGATGACATTCTATCCTTCCCTAAAGCTAATTTGAGATCCCACTTTTTCACCACTCTTTCAAGTATTTAACAAATACATTGTCATTATAAGTCATTATAAGTCATTATAAGTCATGGGCTAGAGCAGTGGCTCAGCGGTTGGAGCGCTTGCCTGGCATATGCAAGGACCCAGATTCAAACCCCAGCACCACATACACAGCTACGTGTTGGAGAAATAAAGGCCAGATGGAAAAGAATAAATAAAATTGATCCCTCCCTTTAAAAAATAAAAGTAGTGGGCATATCCCTTTGTTCCCATATGCTCCTTTTCCTGTCCGATGGGGCCTGGCTGAGAGAATTCCAGAGAAGGGTTCTCTAACATGAGCTCTTGCCTTGGACTAGATGCCATGATGAATACATTCCACTGTAGAGATGATCAGATTGGAGGGAAAAAACATCCTAAAGTAAAGTTTTTTTTATCATAGTCCTTCATAGGCAACAGGTTTTCACTGGTTGAGTGATCCAGATTGCACACATTCTCCAAGTCAATCCAATCCTATTTCCGTTAGCCACTGTTGTGCTGGGAGCATGATATACAATCATGTTTAGCGGTAGTTTTCTACAGATCAAATTTTTAGGTCTATTAAAACAATCATATGCTAAGAAATGATATTGGCAAAATTATATTTTTATATTGTATACATATACAAATATGTAACAATAAATCCCACCATTATATACAATTATTGCACACAAAAAATGGGGGGGGATAACCATATGTTACAGATCCTGAAACCTTTTCCTTCTGTGGTACATTATAAGTGTTCTAGTGGACCACCTTAATCAGTAGCATGATTCCTTCCTAAAGCAGTCTCTCTGTTCTCTGGATTTAAAAGGGTAATAATAAAAATATACTGCCCTCCATTTGTAAAACTAGTAAGAAGTCTTTTCAGATTTCACCCTCTAGAAAACATAAATTAAGAGCACAGAAGACAGAGAATTGTGTAGCTCTGATTGCAAGCAGTATTTCTCAGTGGTGTAGTGGAAAGAAACCAGCCTTTGGGATCAGTCAAAAAAAACTGCTGCTGTTTAGCTGTCTGATCTTAGACAATCTGTATAGTCTCCAAGAGCTTAAGTTTTCTCATGTGTTGAAATCAAATTACTTAGCAGATGCTTATAGAGTTCTACGTGCTGGGCCATATGCCAGGCATTGACTACGTAGCAGTAAGAAAGAAAGGCATGGTCCCTACCATCCTGGAGATTACAATCTAGCATGATTAAATTAAACAATAGAATGTCAAACTTCTGTCCCACAGAAGGTGTTCAGTAAATGTTAGTTCTATTCCATTTTCCCTTCAAACATATGATCATTATATATTCTGACAATCAAAAGAAAGATGGCTATAATTTCATACATACAAGAAATTTGTCAGGGACCCAGCTACCAGTACAGCATTTTTTCAGTATTGTGTCTTATGAACCTTCAGTCAATATGTAGTCTTGATTTAAATCCATGTTACCATGAGTTTCTATTTATGGCCCTCAATAAATCATTATTTTTTGGTGGAATTCAAGGAATTATGTATATATTGCCTCATGGATCCTTTCAGACCATTTGTGAAATGAATGAGAATGGATATTACTATTAAACCCATTTTATGTGGTGCTTAAAAATCCCCATTTTAACTCAAAAGGAACTTCTCTCCACTGGAAGTCCAGAAAGCCCATAAATATGAGAAAATGCTCTACATCATTAGCTATAAGGGAAATGAAAATCAAAACTTCAATGAGATACCACCTCACTCCTGTTAGAGTGGTAAAAATGAAAAATTCAAACAATAACAGATGCTGGAGGGGCTGTGGGAAAAGAGGAACACTGTTACATTGCTGGTGGGACCGCAAACTAGTTCAGCCACTATGGAAAGCAGTGTGGAGAATCCTCAAAAAATTAAAGATGGAACCACCTTATGACCCAGCTATCCCACTCCTGGCTATTTTCCCAAAAGAGTTAGAAGCAGAATATTATAGTGATGTGGCTTCCTCAATGTTTATAGCAGCTCAATTTACTATAGCTAGATTATGGAACCAACCCAGATGCCCCTCACTCGATAAGTAGATACAAAAACTTTGGTACTTATATACAATGGAATACTACTCGGTCATTAGAAAAGACAATATTATGGCTTTTGCAGCCAAATGGATGGAGATGGAAAGAATTATGCTCAGTGAAGTATCCCAATCTCAGAGACTCACGGGCCGAATGGTATCTCTCATCTGTGGAAGCTAGAATACATGGGGAAGCAGTAGGTTAGACAGCTAACCTAACAATAACTTCAAATTGTATGATTCTCAACGCAATAGGGGGATGGCTCCCTAGGATACTTGGAGGCGTGGGGGGAGGGGGAGGGTGTATGAAGAACTCCTAGGAGACTGGAGAGTGGGAATATGGGGGAACCATCTCAGAAGCAGATGTCATTCCTCCACGAGATACCCATTTAACGCAAGAGTTCTTCTGGGGGAAACAGCAACAGGTGAAACCCAAGGTGGTCATCCATGTATTGGCATTACCCCTGGATAACAAAGTATATATACATTGATTACTGTTGGTTTGATAATGTTTCCCCCTCAATTGTATCTCTTTATACTTCTAATAAAAAATAAAATCCCCATTTTTTTTTCAGAAAGAGGGTACAGAGAGAGAGAAGAGAGAAGCAATCTTTATTTAGTTTTTCATGTGACTTTCATTCCTCAGACACTTTGTTGTATACGTGGTGCTGGGGTTTGAACCTGCACCCTCACACTTGCCAGGCAAGCGCCATAACCGCTAAGCCACCGCTCCAGCCCCTAAAATCCCCATTTTAAAGATGAAGCTAATGGTTGTTTTGTTTTGTGGTGCTGGGGATGGAACCAAGGGCCTCGGGCATGCTTGGCAAGAAGGCTGCACTGGGGTAGATGCCCCACAGCTGATTCTTTTTTGTTTGTTTTGTTTTGCTTTGTTGTCCCCCTAGTACAAAGGAAGCACTCAATAGATATTGTTAACCCAGACCACGACATAGCAAAGAGATCAAGTGAGGATTGCACTGCACCCACCCAACTTTTGCCTTCTCCCTCCCAGGTGGTGACAATGGGCGACTGGAGTTTCCTGGGGAACATCTTGGAGGAGGTCAATGAGCACTCCACGGTCATTGGCAGAGTCTGGCTCACCGTGCTTTTCATCTTCCGGATCCTCATCCTTGGCACGGCTGCTGAGTTCGTGTGGGGGGATGAACAGTCCGACTTCGTATGCAACACCCAGCAGCCAGGCTGTGAGAATGTCTGCTACGATGAGGCCTTCCCTATCTCCCACATCCGTCTCTGGGTCCTGCAGATCATCTTCGTCTCCACTCCATCCCTGATGTACGTGGGACACGCGGTGCACCATGTGCGCATGGAGGAGAAGCGCAAGGACCGCGAGGCAGAGGAGCTTTGCCAGCAGTCCCGGGGCGATGGTGGCGACAGAGTGCCACTTGCCCCAGACCAGGCCAGCATCAGGAAGAGCAGCAGCAGCAGCAAAGGCACCAAGAAGTTCCGGCTGGAGGGAACCCTGCTGAGGACCTACATCTGCCACATCATCTTCAAGACCCTCTTTGAGGTGGGCTTCATAGTGGGCCACTACTTCCTCTACGGCTTCCGGATCTTGCCCCTCTATCGCTGCAGCCGGTGGCCCTGTCCCAATGTGGTGGACTGCTTTGTGTCCAGGCCCACTGAGAAAACCATCTTCATCCTGTTCATGTTGTCTGTGGCCTTTGTATCCCTCTTCCTCAATATTATGGAGATGAGCCACCTGGGCCTGAAGGGGATCCGGTCTGCCTTCAAAAGGCCTGTAGAGCAGCCACTGGGGGAGATTCCTGAGAAATCCCTCCACTCCATTGCTGTCTCCTCCATCCAGAAAGCCAAGGGCTACCAGCTTCTAGAAGAAGAAAAAATTGTGTCCCATTATTTCCCTTTGACTGAGGTTGGGATGGTGGAGACCAGCCCACTTTCTGCCAAGCCTTTCAGTCAATTTGAAGAGATGATCAGCACAGGACCCCTAGCAGACATGTCCCGGGGTTACCAAGAGACACTGCCTTCTTACGCTCAGGTCCAGGTCGGAGCACAGGAGGGAGAAGGGGAGGAGCAGACTGTAAAGGAGGGGGCAGAGCCCGAAGTGGGGGAGAAGAAGCAGGAAGCAGAGAGGGTGACCAAGGAAGGGCAGGAAACAGTAGCAGTACCAGAGGGTGAGAAAGCAGAGACCCCGGGAGTGGGAAAAGAGGATGAGAAAGAAGAGCTGCAGGCTGAGAAGATGACCAAGCAAGGGCTGGCGGCAGAGAAGTCACCTTCGCTCTGTCCAGAGCTGACGGCTGATGAGAACAGGCCCCTGAGCAGGTTGAGCAAAGCCAGCAGCCGGGCCAGGTCAGACGATCTAACCATATGACGTGATGCCAGAGAAAGACACTTCTCCCCAGCTCATGTAGGGAAAGATGAAACAGAAAGGTACCAACAATCTTTGAGTCTTCTGCCCGGTCTGGTCACCCCTGCCTCTGATTGGACAGAATCAACAATGGAACAGTGCCCGCTGTCCAACTAGAAAACTGCCTCACACATAGCAGAACTTCCAAGGTAAACTCATTGTCCCATCAAAGTTCCCAGTTTCATATCACTGTCCTGTGCCTCTACTCCAATGGCTAATGGGGGACTTTGCTTTTATCTTCATTACTGCATGGAAACCCTTGCAGTCAGAACTGTGGTTACCTCATTGCCCTTTATCAGTGGTCTCAAGCTAACTCAGCCAGACTTATTCACCGCAGCACTTCCCAAACAGATACCATGCAATCGTATATCAGGGATCTCATACGAAAATGCCTACAGGATCCACGCGCAGATTATTTAAATTGATATAATGCAATGGAGAGAGGTGGGGCTGTGAAAGTTGAAGAGCAGGGACAGTTGCTGATCAGTCATTACCTTGCTGTGTTACCTGGTCCTTTGGTAGTCCAAGAGAAGCCAGAAATTCATATGTGTAATTGAAATTTCCAAAAATGTTGACATTGGCAGCTAAATTGTAAATACAATATGTAGGTCAAATGAAATGTGTGCAAACCAAATTTAACCTGCAGGGACACCAATTTGCAATGTCAACTTACATTAGTAAGCCCAGCTTTCCTGTGGAATAGGTCTTATTATTTATGGTTTCAACTTGTTTTGTGGCTTCCAACCTCATTTCATCACTTTGGAGTGTTTAGTTTAAGTCAGCAGGCCAGGAGATGCCCAGAATTTTTACCATTCTTTTAGGTCACTGGAGCCCCTGGGTTCTGAAGGAATTTTACATCCTTTGTATTGGAAGGAATTTGACTCTGGACACCATCAGAGAAAGAACAAGATGCTGAAATCATTCCCTGTGAAATGAAAAGGCTTTAGGCTTCTGAGGTCTGTTTGCAGTTTTCTTCCCTGAAGCAACAAAGATTTTTTTCGTCTTCTTCTTCTTCTTTTTTTTTTTTTTTTTTGGTTTGTTTGTTTGTTTTAATTTTCCTCTTCCAACATCAGTGTTCAACCTAAAATCTATACCTCCTTTCATCAAGGGCTGAGAGGAAGCTCAGTTCTGACACCTACTCACAGGCCTTTCCTAACAAATTAGTTCTCAGGCCTTGCATAGGCACAATATAAACACCATAGGGAGCCGTCAGCGAAGCACGAGGGGAGCCTCTTACCAGGTGGATAATCGATCAATCATGTCCAGTTCCTGGCCAAACTTCCTCCCTGAAAAGGACATAAGGCAAAAGGAAACAAGAGGGATCTTGTAAGTCTCCTGCCCTGTTTCCCAACAACCAACCCACCTCAAACATAGAATCCAGTCAGGGGAAATTGTTAAGTTTAAGTTCATAACTCACACTGAGAGCAATTTTACCTGGAGCCTATCAATTTTCAGAGCAGAGAGTGAAAATGATAACTAAGATGGTTCATCTAAACCAAAACTATGCCTCTTGGACTTCAGTACCAAGGATAGAGAAGTAGGTGTAGAAACCAACTAGACAAGGCAGGGACCTGAACAGGAGACTACCAGAGAGCCAAAAAGAAGTACCCAGAAAAACTGCCCTTCTCCCCTGCTATAAAGTCCCTTTTATTGTCCTCCAGTTACTACCTTTCTTTTAATATACTCCTTCTAGATATGCCTTTCCAAAGCAAGCTTTCTCCAAAACTATTCTTCCTCATGACAAGCAATACTACCGTGTCCCATTTAAAACAAAGTGGGTTAAAAATTAAATTCACTCTAAAATATGATTATATCATAATTAGTCTTTGAAAAATCTGCATTCGAAAGAGGACACATAAAAATATATTCTACCTAGGAAATGCAAGTGACAAACTCAATGGACAGGCAATGGTCAAATGAATAGAGGAGAGGAGATATATTTATCTTACAGACATGTGAATTCCTGGCTACTGCTTGAATCTTACCCCTTGCAGGTAACCATTCCAACACAGATCTTGTCATATATGGTAAAAGCAGTAACAAAATCCCAAGCCAGAGAACCAGAGAGTGCATCTTTGACCGCAAAGACTGCACTATTGCTCCTACAGTTTTATTTCTATTTTAGTGAGAGCCTTCTTGATGAGTACCAGAAAAACATGTCTCTCTTAACTAGGACCCAAAACTAAAGTGAAAAGAAAAACAAAAGCTAAGTCTTGTTCTAAGTGAAACTCCCGGTGCTGTTCGGAACCATCTATAGGTAAAGGCTGGTGTCCCCTTGTCCTGGCTGGAACTTAAGTGTGTGTCTTTCCTCAGTTGAAGAAACATCCTGCTTCAATGCCTGTACCTGCTCTGCCCCACATAAGTTGCTAGTCTTCCTCACAAAAAGAGGAAACCTATTTTGGAAGAAATAGTCACAGGTATCAAGGGACTAGAATTTTCTATCTTTACTATTTAGTAGTTGTGTTGTTATTTTCCCTTAACCTCTCTATACCTCAATTTTTTCTGTCTACAAATTAGAGATGGCATTTACCACCTACCTACCTCCAGGGGTATCATAAGGACTATTGAGCTGGCTGCCACACCTGCCAAGTGGTGCCACTCCATGAGAGATTCCTCCAACAGCAGTAAGACTGGGAAGAAGGGCAGGTGGGTGGTTTCCATCTGCCCCTCCTAATGTGCCTGGCAGTTACTTGGTGAGAATTTTTCAATGTGCAGTAGACATTCTGGAAATTAGTTTTCTCGGAGAAGACAAAACAAAATCCTGACTCCATATGTTAAGTAGGAATCAGAGATTCTTTGACCTTAAGAAATGAATGGAGATTGGCAAATACTTCTATCTTCTGGAATGAAGTGTCCCATATTAAGCTGCCATACAACTGCCCCCATGTTCCATTTGGAGGCATCTCTGTTCTCTGTGTAGCTGCATCCTTCAGCATCTGTTTTGAGGTGAAGAATTATGACTGACTCAGGATTATAATCCCCCTGGGCTCCATTAGGTCCAACTTTATTCCTACTCCTAGTCAGTCCCTTGTTGGGTAAGCCTCAAGAGTACATGCACCCACCAATAAAAAAGATGCATGGTACAATAAGACATCAGCAGTGTGGCTCCTTCCAGACAAAAAGGGCCAACCATCTGATAGCTCTTATAACACCTCCATCAGGAGCATCTGAGATCAGGAGAGACAGTTACTCAAAGTTCAGTTAGAAAATATCAAGTTTAGCTGAGTAATCCCCAGCCTAGCATTTGGGGCACTGTAGAAGGGCCTGTCTGATTTTCACCATGATTTTGCTCCTTGCTACACAGGTGAAGCATCCAATACAACACTCGACAAATGTTACTGAAGGTCAGTGTTATTTGGGGACCCACAAAGAACACTGGCATTCAAATCAGGAGTGTTGCCCTTTATTGACTCTGGGAGTGCCAAGATGCCACTTATCTGCTCTATGTGACAATTTTCCCTAGGTTAATTAGGAACCACAAATTCTGCCTGTCCTTCACAAGATGTTATAGGTCTTTTTCAAAAGCTCACGAATTTGGAAATGGAAGAAAAAGAAAGACAGCAGTCTCAAAAATTTTAAGTCCATATTATAAAATGTATATTGAAGCAACAGCAATAATCATTTATAAATACTACACAGACTGTTATCTAACATATTGATAAAATTGAGACAGTAAGTAAAATGAGGGAAATAAATGGGGTGGGGGATAATAACAGTCCTGAATTTCTAAGAATTGTACTACAAAGAATACCTTTAATCATGTGAGAAATAGTTGTGGAAAGTGATGACAAAGTTACTTGGCTTATCAGAACCCAAGTATAGAAATGCATCATTCTTTGAGACAGACTCTGACTCATGGCAGAAGGGAGTTCCTAGATACTGAAAGAGCTCTGTGCAGGTACCCTTCAGTCCAAGCCATGTGGTTGGCCAAGCACATCACGGCTCCTCTCCAAGTCCGAAGGAGGATCATTAAGCATGGACAGGGTAAGAATGAGCCCAGGACCCCAACAGCATCTCATATCCTATTCCCACTCCAACCTCTCCTCTCTTCTTCCCCTGACCCCGAATCACCCTCCCATGCATATCGTGTACAGATGATTGCGCAAGCCAAGTTAGAAAAGTCTAGATTTTAAAAAGAAAAATTTGCCTGGTTGGATGGAAAACTCCTTGGAGTGTAAATACAATCTGTAAAACATAGTAAATGTGTGCCTAGAAGTGATAGTGAAATAGGTCAGGAGATTTTTCCCTTCTTGCAATTATTATAACTAAACATGTATTTGGGGAAGGGGAGGAGGAAAAGGAAATGAATTTCTAGGTTAAGCAGACAGGTAAGAGGAAAGAAAAACCTTTATGGGAGGCAATTCATTGCCCACTGCCTTAGATACTGTGGCTCCTAATGCCAAAAAGAAGGTGGTATTCAACTTTGGCAGTACCTTCCAAGTAGCAGCGGTACACAGTGTAATCTTCAGCCTCTCTGCCTTCAGGAAGTTTTCCAGGGCAGTCAAAGAATCTCAAGAAATGTTCAAATTTGCCTGGAAGAATAGATGACTCCATTGCCTTCTCTGCACATTTTCTCATCTGTAAAACAGGAAAGTTAAGAAACACATTCATAACAAACTTCATGGGGAATTCTCTGGCAAAAGAGAGGCATTATTGGGATAGTGCTCCTGTATTCTCCAACCCTCCCTATTCTTGTATCACAGCTAATAGTTGCATGTTAGATTGTTACAAATCAAATAAAACTAACTTGACTTTTAATCATCTTTCTTTGTTCTCTTGATCTATTAGTCAAGCTCCACAGTGAAGAGACCTCCTCAGTTTCTAGTTATTCTTTGGAATTGAGGGCCTGGTATGTTGGTAAACATTTAACAACCAGCTTTCTCCAGGGTAAAGGTGCTCTAGTCCGTAGTGATTGGCAATTTCCTGGTGTAATTTCTCCCACTATTACTAATTTTGAGCTACCAATGTAATGTCACTGAATGCAGAGTTGGGAAGAGATGTTCAGTATCACAACATTGTCGAGTTTTTCTATACAGTGGATATGCAACATACAGTAGATATAAATAGCCTCAATACTATGGTTTGAGTGTCCCCCAAGAGTTCATGTGTTTGGAGGCTTGGTCCCCAGCATGGTGGTATAGGGAGGTCATGGAAACTTTCAGAGGAGGGGCCTAATGGAAGGTCCTGAGGTAGTAGGGGGTTGGGAAGAGGTATGAAGTGGTTCTCGTGTGACCCCTTCGTAGTTGTAGTGTGATTTCTTGGTAGTTCTCACACAAGAGGGTGGTTATAAAACGGGCAAGAGAGGGCTGGATCAGTTGCTCAGTGGTTACAGCACTTGTACTGCATGTGTGAGTACAAGAGTTCAAACCCCAAGCACCATGTACACAACAAAGTGTCAGAGCAACGAAAGCCACACGAGAAACTAAATAAAATTGATTCTTTCTCTCTCTCTCTCTCTCTCTCACTGTCCCTCTCTCTTAAAAAAAAATAAGCAAGAGTGACCCTGCCCAGCTCTCTGCTGCCTGGCTTGAGATATGCCTGCTTGCTCAAACATATGGTCCCTCCATTGTCATCCACCATCCACCGTAGGAACCTCAGCAGAACTGAGGTTTCAACATCATGCTCTTGAACCTCCAAAACTGTGAGCCAATAAATCTTTTTCATCATTAAGGAACCTGGATCAGGTATTTGTTTACAGTGAAAGAAAGCAAAATAATTAGGAAATGGTAAGCTTTAAGTATTTATTTCTTTTGTGTTCTATTAAGTTTCAACTTGTATATTTTAATTGTTAGTAATGTCTATATTGAATAGCTGACACAAAAACTCCTGAAAATTTAGCAAATGACTTGCTAGTCAGTAGAAGCCAACTCCAATATGCCATTATGTGGGATGAAGGACAATTGGATTCTGGAAGAACATGAAGACTTTCCTGATCAATAAAAATGTGGTCTGTTTGTTCCTTCCCTTTCTCAACACGAATCTCAGGGAAAAAATAAAATGTATATTTGTTTAGCCCATATAAAGAAGCAAAAGAATCAAGTTTGTTCTCTTATGTGACAATGAGAACTTTTTAATTTTATTTTTTTTTAATTTTTTGGTACTAGGGATTAAACTCCAGGGGCACTTTACCTCTGAGCTACATCCCCAGTCCTTTTTTTAAATTTTGAGACAGGGTCTCACTAAGTTGCTTAGGGTCTTGCTAAATTGCTGAGGCTGGTCTCAAACTTGCAATCCTCCTGCCTCAGCCTTCCCAGTTGCTAGGATCACAATGTGCACTGCTGTACCGCCTCAATGAGAACTTTAGGAAGAGTTACATTTGTTCATTAAAGATAAAAATAAACTAATAATCAAACAAGATTAGCCAAAATCTTCTGCCTGGGTTTTATCATGTCACTTATCTGTTCAAAATTCTTCAATAGTTCTTCATTCCCTATAAACTGTGAATTTTTTAACATGACTTACAAAACCCTTTACAGCTTATTCCAGCCCACTTAAAGATGGTATCTGTTCATACTTGCCCAGAATTATTCTCCCTTCTTTTATAATAACAACTCCATTTTACTTACGGTAAATACTCTTTCTCGGTTGTATATAATCTTGGTGGATTGTTATTTCATTCAACTTCCCATGGTAGAGGGCAGTAAGCTAAAGTTTTTTGTTTTTTTTTTCTTTTTTATCCAAATGGGCCAATCAAGAGACACTCCCTGATATGAAAATCTTTTTTTTTTAAGAGAGAAGGACAGTAAGAGGGTGAGAGAATCAATTTTTATTGGGTTTTTCACATAGCTTCTGTTGCTCTTTGTTGTGTACGTGGGTGCTGGGATTTGAACCTGTGCACTTGCGCATGCCAGGCAAGTGCGGTAACTGCTGAGCCACCGCTCCAGGCTCATGATATGAAAATCTTGAGTGGAGTAACAGAACAACTGAAAACTGGTTGGAATTTATTCATCTTGGCAGAAGTCCCTGAAGAAATTCACAATTAGTTCCTGCCTACTAGATGTCCAGGAGATGCCTGGTTCATCATTTTTCAAATCATAGGTTTTCAGCCTTCTTTCGATTTGCTAAGCTACCCTCAGAGTTCCTTTTTTTAAAAAATTAAGATAGTCAAAATCATGTCTGTGGCTTGATAGCAACAGCCCCAGATCAAGACACCACCTTTGTAATCTCATCTCCCATATCCATCTTCAAATGAATGTGCCTCAGTCATATAGAACAATTTTCTGGTCCCCAATATGGACATTGCTGGCACATTGCAATAAAGGAATATCATATTATTTCAAGACTCTGTGCTCTGTCCTGCCTTCCCCCGACCCCATCGGTGGTTAACTCCTTTTTATCCTGTAAGACTCAGCTGCAATGGTTCCTTCTTTATGAAATTTCAAAAACTTCCAAGAAAAAGTTGGTTGATGCCTCTTTATGAATTCTTCTGTTATAGCACTTACTAAACTGTTTGATTTGCCGGCTATTCTCACATCTGACTGCAAGCAACTTTGAGGTAGATTTTGTTGTTCGACATAGTCTAACACATTAGAGGGAATCGTTACATACTCATGCATACATGGATATTGACAAAGTGAATTAAGGTCAATCCAAGTCCAGGATCCCCATGCTATAGATACACATGAGCATATACATGTATAGTAATTTTTGAAATTTCTGAATTTTTCTTGAGGAGAGATTTTGTCCTATATATACTTCATATTTAGTACTTAGCACAGTGTCTGGTATAGAGCAATATTTGATGATTGAATGAATGAATGAGCTACTGAGACACCATCCAAAGCAGGGAGGAGATAATTGGCCAGACCCTCCCCAGGAACAGAGCAGGCTGATACTACACAGGGATATATCTGAGGAAGAGGTTTCCTAAAGTTCTCCGGAGTTCCAGTCTTGAAAGCAAGCAGACTTTTTTGTCATAAATAAAGGAAAAGATGCTTTCATAAGAGTAGCTAGATTTTGTCATTCAGAGCAATGTCAGAAACCACACATTGAAGATGGCAGACGTATGTTAAAGATGCTGTCAGCACAGCAATGTTGGATACCATTTGATGAAGATGTCAGTCACGCTGTAAATGACTGTAGATCAGAGAACTCCCCTATCCCTACCAATGCCCATTAGTAGAACTTTAAAACTTTATATGAAAGATAAACTCTTACTATATTAATCCACTGAGATGTGATGACTTACATGTTATTGTATCTGATATTATTTTATCTATTTGCAGAAATCGATACTTTGAGGTTAGATGTATCTATAACAAAAACCTAGAGTATGTGACTGTGGCTTCAATGAGTAGTGAAAAAACAGAAACCAAACCTATGAGGATAGAGGTCCAAGCCATGCCATGTAAATATTCAGTTTAAAATATTTACACATGTAATAACCTGTGATGATTTGCATATTGGGCAACAAATCACTCTAAAACTTAGTGACTTAGAACAACAACTAGTATGTATTATCTCTGAGTTTCCATAAGTCAGAATTCTAGAGCAGCCTGGAGATCTCTCATAAGGTTTCAACCAGATATTGATGGGGCCTGCAGTTTTCAGGGACTTGATTTCAGTGGTATTGTCCAAGTTGAGGGGAGTAGCAAGCTGACGCTGACGAGCTGGTTCCTCTCCACTTGGGCCTCCCCATGGGCTGCTTGAGTGTCTTCGTGACCTGGTGGCTGGTTATCCGGAGCAAGGGATCCAAGAGATCAAAGCAGAAACTTCACCATCTTTTATGACCTAAACTTTGAAGTCATAGGCCATCACCACCACAGTATTCTTCTGGTCATTTTCCCTTCAGACTGCACCACTTACCATGGAGAGAAATAACTAGAAAGAAGCAGATTATATTACCAATAAAGGAAGAAAATATCAGGTTGGCATCATACTTCACCAAAACATATTAAGCTTCAGAAAATAATAGAACATTTATAGGATATTGCAGATGAAAATTTAAACCAAGAGTTCAACAATAAGCCAAATTTCACTCATGAGTAAAGGCAATTGAAATGCATTCTCAAATATAAAAGAAAAAAATTTAAATACCTGCAAACAAAATTTATTTCATGATCCACTCAAGCCAAAGGAGAATTTTTCTTTTTAAAGAATTAAAAGGGCAGGACTGGACCAGTGGCTCAGCAGTTATGGCACTTGCCTGGCATGCGTGAGAACGTGTATTCAAACCCCAGGCATCATGGTGGTACACATCTGTAGTCCCAGTAACTCTGGAGGCTAAGGCAGGAGGATTCTAAGTTGAAGGACAGTCTGAGCAACTTAGTAGACCCACATGAAGGCCACATAAAAAAACTAAATAAAATTGATTCTCTCTCTCTCTCTGTCCTCTCTCTCTTTAAAAAAAAAGGGTAAAGTATGAAAGATGCTAATAATGATAAATACTGAAGATATTTAAGCATAAAATGGATTAAATGTAATTGATGTATTAGTTACAAAGCAGAACACAGATCTCATAAATAACTCTTAGCACAAAATTGTTTTAAAGTAAAGTTTAAAATCCCAGATTATACCATTGTAAACTTGGGAACTGTGTAGGGTGGAGGGATTAATGAAGAAAGAAAAATATGACAAAGTAGAAGTGCCCTGGTATTTGATATTCTCAACTTATAAAGATATTGTTTAATTCTTTATGTAGTAAATACAAAACATAGGGTCGCTTGTTTTATCTTAAAACAAAATCTATGCCTTCTAAAGTACTGGGGGTGGGGGGAATCAAGGAACACACAATCCACAGAGTAAAAAAAAAAAAACAACAAAACCCACACAAAACAAGAGGGCAGAATTATTAAACCAAAGCCAAAATATTGATAGAAAATAAAATATTCAACAAAGGGGCTGGAGCAGTGGCTCAGCGGTTATGGCGTTTGCCTGGCAAGCAAGAGGACCCAGGTTCAAACCCCAGCACCACATACACAACTAAGAGTTAGAGCAACTAAGGCCATGTGAAAAACTAAAAGTTGTTTCTCTCTTTCTCTGTATCTCTCACTGTCCTTCTCTCTTAAAAAAAGAGAGAGAAGGGCAGTGACAGAAAGAGAGAGAGAATCAATTTTATTTAGTTTTTCACGTGGCTTTCATTGCTCCAACACTTCACTGTGTACGTGATGCTGGGGTTAGAATCCACATCCTTGCTCATACTAGGCAAGTGCCACAACTACTGAGCCACCGCTCCAGCCCAATATCATGATATAGTTCTGAAGTGAAAAGTATGTAGCAAAATGTTATGCTCATTGTCTTAAATTACTATGACAAAATACTATATACTGGGTGGCTTAACACTTATTTTTCACAGTTCTGGAGGTTGGAAGTCCAAAATCACAGAGCCAGCATGGTTGCTTCTTGGTGAGGGTCCTCTTTCTGATGCACACAACAGCCTTCTCACTGTCTTCATATGACAGAGAGAGAACTCTGATCCCTTTATCTCATTATAACAGCACTAATCCCATCATGGAGGCTTTACCTTCAGGACTTCATTTAAATCTAATGACCTCACAAAGGCCCCACTTCTAAGTATCATCACATTGGAGATTAAGGTTTCAACAAATGAATCTTTTTTTTTAAAGAGAGAAGGACAGTGAGAGAGAGAGAGAGAGAGAGCGAGAGAGACAGAGAGAGACAGAGAGACAGAGAGAATCAATTTTTATTGAGTTTTTCACAGGGCTTTCATTGCTCCGACACTTAGTTGTGTATGTGGGTGCTGGGATTTGAACCCGTGTACTTGCGCATGCCAGGCAAGTGCCGTAACCACCGAGCCACCGCGCCACCGCTCCAGTCCCTCAACATATGAATCTTGCGGGACACAAATATTTAGTCCATTGTATTGTGGTCCATTTTGGGGAAAATGCAAAAGTGTATGGGTATGAGTATGTATCAGGGTGACAAATAAAAAGGAATATCTCAGACTTTGAAACATGCCAGTCTTACACTCCTTTGTAATTATCTTACCAAAGTCATGGTGGTAAATCACAACCTGGTGATAAAAGTGGGAAGTTCTCTGAATGAATATCCCTGCTATTGGTCATTCTAAGAAAAAGTTAGTCCTGAAACCCTCCCAGACAGGGAGAGCTTTCTGCCCCATCCAGGTCCAGAGGACCAGTGATTTGACATTCAGAACAGTTCTTACAGTAAGAGCATGCATATTTTTAATTTTATTTATGAATGTCAACTTACATATTTAATTTTAAATTTCATCTCTATATATTCTTCCCTTTTGTTCATAAGTTATATGGGTCAAAGTAATTCTGCATAATTATATTTAATAGGCTTTCCCAGTATTCTGCACTATCGAATAGCCTTGAATGTTAATTAGATGCAGCTGTACAGATGTAGCCAGAAACATGAAGTTTTCTGGTTTAAAACACTCACACAGTAAGGCTGCCTACACAGCTCCCTTGGGTTCTGGATCAGGGATTGGACTTCTGATAGGCAATTTTGGCTGCATGATAGGGCAGAAATCAATTCAAAGAAAGAGAGACACTTTGCTTATATGTAATTAATATGTTAATTTTTTTAAAAAAGAGAGAGGGACAGTGAGAGAGAGAGAGAGAAAGAATCAATTTTATTTAGTTTTTCATGTGGCTTTTGTTGCTCCAACACTTCGTGCTGTATACATGGTGCTGGGGTTGGAACCCAGGTCCTCGTGCAAGCCAGGCAAGGACCGTAACCACTGAGTCGCCACTCCAGCCCCTAATTTATTAATCTTGATTATTCAGATTATAGTCTGAGCACTAGGATCCTGGATGCCAGGCCCCCTCAAGGAACTGCTTCCAGGTGTTAACTGCAGCCTTGATGGCAACCACTCTGCACACAAGATTATTGTCCTGGGCCGGCCCTGTTAATAGGACTGTGAGATAACAGCAATTACAAGGACTAGCTAGGGCTAGGAGAGGGGGCGATAAGCTCCACTGAAGTACATTAAGCCTTCAAAAAATGAGTACTGAATGAATAAAGCCGTAAGTATTTGAACTGCTGTAATATGATGTATGTTAAGGGTGGAGGATACTTCCTAAAAATAATTCATCTTCAGATTCCTAAGGAATTATTCCGTGTTTGGAATTTAAATCTATTTTCATTAACCTCTAGTCCTTTGCCTTACACATATCTCTTGAGATCATGTCAAGTCTACTGATTCTGTCTCATGAAGACAGCTGTCATATTCCAGTCTGTCTACAATTCCCTCCATCCTTATCTGGCAACTAACCTTAGACTTACCTTTAAGTCTGCCCTTCCCCCCCTTTTCTTCTCTTTTTTCCTTGTGGTGCACCACTTAGCTACACCCCTGCCCCTATGTGTCTTTTGAAAATACGATACAAAAAAGCAGAACGCTAGGGGCTGGAGAGGTGGCTCTGCGGTAGGGTGTTTGACTGACAAGCTCAGGGACGTGGATTCAACCCCAGCATTATATACATAACTAATTGTGGGAAAAACTAAAACCATATGAAAAAATAAATAAAATTGACAAAAAGCACAGTCCTACATCTGTCTGATTGGTATTAAGTACAATAAGATTATTGCTCTCTTACTGTACATGCTGTGTTTCTTTGTCAACATAAATTTACCTGGCTGGAGCGGTGGCTCAGCGGTTTCGGTGCTTGCCTGGCAAGCACGAGGACCCGGGTTCAAACCCCAGCACCACGTACACAACTGAGTGTTGGAGCAACGAAAGCCATGTGAAAAACTAAATAAAGTTGTTTCTCTATTTCTCTGTCTCTCTCACTATCCCTCTCTCTTAAAAAAACAAAACAAAACATAAATTTACTTGGTTCACTATATTCACTAAAAATCTCACCGTCCTGTCCACTCTTCCCTCACGTGTAATATGCAGTTGTTTGTGGAGCTAAGTAAAGGTGGTAACATTTAGAACACAATGCTTGACCTATGGCCTTTAAAGTCATTACAGTAATTTTTTAATTTTTTTGCAGCGCCAGGCATCTAATGCAACCCCAAGCCCAATAGTTGTTGACTTTATTTTATTAGCTATGGCATTACATTGAATACAAACAACATTTAAAATAAGACGTCAGCTCTCACACCTCACCGCCCTCAGCCTCAGAAAGAAACGCAACCTGCACAGGTCGAGATTTTCAGTGCACAATTTAAAACGCCCCCATTAAGCCCCGCCCCCTGGGCGGCTACGCCGGGGGCGGTGCCGCTCGAGGCTGGAAGCGTAAGATCTAGCAGCTGATTGGTTGGCTGGGGCGCGGCTTGATGACGTCAGGTTGTTGAGTCGCGGTCCCTGCGGCGGCCTCCAGACTGAGTCCGCCTGCGTGAGGGGGCCGGGTGGGCCGTGAGTATAGTGGTCTTGGGGAGCGGGCAATGGAGGCACGAGTCCTCCTGACGTTTTGCCATGAGTTTCTTGATCGACTCCAGCATCATGATTACCTCCCAGGTGAGTCGCCGACCCCCCTCCCCGGCGCCTTTGGGCCTCCCTTTCCCGAATCGCCCTGTCGGGGCCTCCGCGCTGTGGCTGGCCGAGGCTCTCGCTCCTCTCCTCTCTTGCTCGGTTCCCCGGCCTTGCCTGTATCCAGTGCACAGGGCGAAGGTGGGATTTGCTGTGTCCGCTTCCCTCTGTCCTTGTTTTTTGAGACTGACTTGCTGTGGTGGGTGCCACTACCTGGCATCCATCCCCAGGCTTTCACGTTCAGTTTTGTAAGGGGTCAGCTGGCTTCAGCGGTAAGAGCCTTTGCCACAAGAAGGGGGCGGTCCCTGCGGTCCCTTAGCCCCCTGACGTTGCTGACCTGCAGCACAGCCGAAGCCGAAAAGTAGGGTTCCGGAAGCGGAGTGTGTGGCGCGCCAATCGGAACTTACTGCGTACGCGCGTGGGCTCAGCTGTTAAGCAAATCCAGAATCCGGTGCGGGGGTATTTGCCGCGGTGTTTAAAACTAGGTTTTGTTTATGCAACGACATAACTTTTCACTACTTGCTACTCACCCTTTTTGTGTATGTATCTGACCCTCATGTCTTCTTAATTGGCCACCTTCATTCATTCGTAAGTTAACATTTATCTACCAGAATATAAAGCTCTGGGAGACAAACACTGTTCCTGCTTTCTAGTGAGCCTCCTCCTTTTAGAATGTCGTTTGTTGTTGCTGTATTTTTTTCCTTTCAAGCATTTAACATAGCAATGATGTCATTTATGTATTTACGATCCTTTCTATGTTTGTGTATTTTTGAGAGCCTGTCTTGTCCATAATTGTATACCCACTTCAACGTGCTTGCGGCTAACAATTTTTGGCCAACTGTTAGTAATTGTAGAAGATGATTTCTGATTATTGACTTTCCCCCCATCTTTTCCAATAATTTTTAAGTATATTTTTCTTAATTGTTCTTTCTTTCAGATGACAAATGACAATTCCATTTGGGTGCTTAAAGTAAGCTAAATTTGAGGGGTTGTGTTTAACGTAGTTTTTGTACCCCTTCGTTATTATGCTTCTGTCTGTAGAGTAGAACATCATCTTTGCCTCCTGAAAAACTTCTATAACAATGTTAAGAACACATGAAACGACGGTGGGAACTTCTGTGAGCCCAGCGACTCAGGAGGCTGAAGCAGGAGGATTGCAAGTTCCAAAGCAACTTTGGCAACTTAGCAAAATCTTCTCAAAATGAAAAAATGGGTTTACGATATGGCTCAGTGGTTAAGTGTCCCTGGGTCCAATCTCCAGTACAAAAAAAAAAAAAAGAGGAAGAAGAAAAAGAAACTAGAAAAAGGTATTCATAGTCCCACCACTCTTAATTTTTCATTTTTTAAATTTAACACTCTTTATGTAATTTTCTATTTTTATTGGCTGCATGTCATTGTACAAAAATCAACATGGAGCTTTCTTGCTTAAAACTTTTGCAAAGGGGCTGGAGCCCTGGCTCAGCGGTTGGAGCACTTGCCTGGGCTGCATGAGGACTCTGGTTCAAACCCCAGCGCCGCATACACAACTAAGTGTTGGAGAAACAAAAAGGCCAGATGAAAAAATAAATAAGATCAAATCTTTCTCAGCTCTTCCCTTTCTCTTTATATATATATATATATATAGAGAGAGAGAGAGAGAGAGAGAAAGAGGCTTTCTATCGCCCTTCCTGACAACAGAGTTGTTGTTAGCCTTACTATCAATTCAAGAAAAATGGTGATATTTAAGCATTTTTTCATTCAAAATAAAAATAAAAGCAAGTTGAAAACTTGCTATTATATTGCAGCCTCTAAGATTTTTAACATGGATGTAGTTGAGATGTTGAACCAAGAAAGTAGCTTTCTAATCTATGCCATGTATTCATATACTTTTTTGCATACGTATCCACCTGAAATATTAGATTGAACTGTCTAACTTGCTTGGAACTAAGACTCAAAGAATCCTTTACTTCAAATGTTCTCTGTCCAAATATTTATGGCTGCTTTACCAGCACTTACCAGCATTTAGGTATGAGAAAAAATGTCACTTCAAAGAGGCTTTTGCCTGACCCCTACTCACAACTAAAGTTGGCTTTATTTTGGCCACCTTCTTTCTCGTTACCATATTTTCTTCTCAGCATTTATCACTATTGTTCATTTGTGTTTTATGGGTTTTTTTTTAATCTGTGGACTTCACAAAGTCCAGGGTATCATTTTTCTTGTTCTCTGATATTCCATAGTGTCTAGATCAGTTGCTGGAGTAATGGAGGCCTATTAAATATCAATTTAATTTATAAAAAAAAAAAAAGCACCTCTCTAGAGAGATTCATTTACCCTGGAAGCAATCCTCCCCATTTTTCCTGTTTGTATGAACTGAAAGGTTTATTTGAAATGAAATCTGAAGCCAGAGGTCAAATATTGTAACTTCCAAGCCTCAGACAGCATCTTATTGTAGAGATTGTTCGCCATGCCATAAGATGAAGCTTAAACTCCTTAATATGGCATATAGGGTCCCTTATGTTGGGACCATGGCGTTTAGCTCTTCAGCCGTGGCTCTTCACTTTACGGTTTATACTTCCTAAACTTCTTCTTGTTCCTTAATCTGGATAGTCTGTCATGCTCCCAGATTTCCATAGTCTCTTTTCCCTTTCTGGATCTTCCCGCCACATCACTACCCTTCTTACTCCAGCATAAGTCCTGTTCAGCCTTCAGATCTCATTTTGGACATCCAAAAAACCTCTCCTAGACTGAATTAGATAGACATTCCTATACATACTACCATGATACCCTTAACCCACTTCCCTTATATCAGTGTTACTACATTATGATAATTACTTGTTTTTCTCCTCCATACATTATAAACTCTCAAGAGCAGCACCCATGCTTTCTTATTCACCATTCTGTCCCTAGGATCTGGCATGTGACAAGCACTAAAAGAGTGAATATATGATTCAACAAAGGTGTTTTTTCCCAGAAAATTTTAAAAACTTACTTGTATCTAATTTTTAACCTAGAGGTCATTTTTATAAACTTAACTGTTTTGAGCCCTCTATACTGTTATAAAACTTATCAATCGTAGAGTGCACTCTTAGTCCCAAGTCAAGGCTGTTCTCTATACAATTCTGAAAGTACATTTTTTTGGAATAAGCTGTACACTTTCCATTTTATTTGCAAGCTTTTTGAAATTGCATGTTCCTTCTGCATGCTTTTTAGATCCCCAGTAGTCTTGCCAGAATTTACATGTATCTTAGATGTAACAAATTATCCAGGTCCTTTTCTTTTTTTTAACTTTTTTTCTCTTCTGAAAGAAACAGGGTCTCACTAAGTTGCCAAGGCTGGCCCCCAACTCCTAGGCTTAAGCAGTGCTCCTGCCCTGGCCTTCTGAGTAGCTGGGGCTATAGGTAAAATGCACAGCATTATGCTTAGCTCCAGTTAATTTTGTGTGTGTGTATGTGTGTGTGTGTAGTTTTAAAGTCAATGAAGAAGGAGCCCACTATAAAGCAAAAGGTATATATCTAGTTCTGTTTCCTGTCTCATCACACAGATTTATAATTTTCCTTGTTTCTCTTTCTTATCTAAAATCCTATTTTAGAATGATCTTGATTTTTTTTTAAATCCACCATGCATACCACTCTCAGCCCTAATTACTAAACTTCTCCACCTTCAGTCATGCCTTCATATGTCATATAATCATGACCTCTAAATTCTGAACTTAAATGTCCTTATTAGCCAGAGGGTCTCCTAGACAGTCTAGGAATTTTTTTCCTCCTAATCTGTTTGCCTCTCTCCTTTTCTACTTGGTCTAGGTTTATGGATCCCCAGTTACCTTCTCATGCCCCCTTCTTCCTTTATCTTCATACAGAAGTCCACATTTGGATCACTTATTTTAGTTTGTCCACTGCTCATACAGGGGCCTGAAGGCTGCTGTAGAAAATCACACACAGCTGTGTAGTTTGTTTATGCCACAAGTTTAACCCTCATCTCATTGAATCACTTTTTCATGACTTGAGTTAGCTGCTCATTCCACCCTCTTATAATTTCTCTGAATCTGTATCACTCTCCTCAAAGCCCTGTTTCTCCATGCTCACCTCTCATAGCAGAAGCTCTTGCCTGCTACTTAATCAACAGTGAAACCAAAAGATGTGATCTCCTGTTTCCACATTTTAAGTTAAGAAATTATCTATTCACAATCATTCTCACCTCCTTTCCTCCCATGTCAGAATTCAAGGTGCACCTGACTCCTGTGTAAGGCTATGCCCTGAAACAATGCCTTTGATCTTGGAGTAGCTCATTGTGAAGTGGCTAAAAGCATACATAGATTTTAGAGTCAGGCTTCAGTTTGAATTCTGATTCTGACACCCACTTTAACTTCTCTGAATCTGAGCTTTCTTTCTGAAAATACGACAGTCAAACCTTCCTTATTAGGTTTGATGATTTTATGAGATTATAATGCTAAAGTACTTAGCCTGGAATAAAGTTAGCTATTAATAATAATGAATATCAGCTCATCCTCTAGTATTCCATCAATTCCTTCTTATCTCTGTTTATCTCTTCCTTTACTGCTGTCTTCCTTGGCCTAGAAACTTGCTTGTACCTCACATTCTTTTCTACGCTACTATCTAATATTAGTTTTCTTTCTTATTCTTGGCTCTCCCTAAAGTAACTTGTGCTTATTGTCTATACTTGTCTTTACCCCCAACCCACTATATTCTGGTGTTCTGGGTCTCCCTCTACCTCACTATTCAAACTTTTTTTTTTTTTCTTTTTGGCACTGAGGATTGAACCCAGGGACAATTATCACAGCCCTTTTTGTTTTTTATTTTGAGACAGGGTCTTGCTAATTTGCGTAGGGCCTTGCTAAGTTATTGAGTCTGGCTTTGAACTTGCTATCCTCCTACCTCAGCTTCCCAAGTTGCTGTGATTACAGGTGTGCACCACTGCATCTGGCCTCAAACTGCTTTTCTTAAGGTCATCATTGAACAGTTTACAAAGGCCTTTGTTTTTTGTTTGTTTGGTTTGGTTTTTTGTTTTTGTTTGCTATGGTGAGATTTGGACCAAGGCCCTTGCACATGCTGGTTAAGTGCTCTACCACTGAGCCACATCCCCAGCCCCCTTTAAATGTTCTTGCATTCCTTGTTTTAGTGTCCTCTGCATAATTTAATACTCCTTTAAACTGTACCCATGGTTTCAGGACACCATATTCTCCTGGTTCTGTTATTTCTCTGACCATTCCTTCTTTATCTCTTCTTCCTAGTCTTACCCTCTAGTGTTTTCTTCTTGGCACATTACCCTCCTCACTCTACATACTACTACTGGATGATTACACTTATTTTGGTGGTTTCAACTTATAGATATATCTCAGTCCTGTCTTTATAATCTTTCATTTAAATGCTGGATATCTTAACCTGGATGGCCCTCTGGCCCTTATAATCTTCTCCATCCCCTATTCCCATTTCCAAACCTCCCCTACCACTCTTCTTATAACATGGGTGGCCTTACTGTCATCCTGTATTCCAAACTAGTCACCCTTGACTGTTTTCTACTGATTTACCTTCTGAATGGCTCTCAAATCTGTTGCTTCCTCTTTCAGCAAGGTCTTATCTCAGGCCTTTATCATTTCTCATCTGGAGTCCAGCAATGACCTCCTATGATGTTTTTCTTCCTACAGTTGTTTCTTTCAAATGCATCTTCCACACTGCTACGGTAGTGCTCTCTGGTAGACCAAATCTGGCTTTGTGGTTTCCTGCTTAAATGATCCACACTGTCAGCAGAGTGTTCTCCAAGCTCATTGGGGTAGCTTTAGGCCTCTCTCTCTTTCTGTCTCTCTGTCTCTATCTCTAACTCAGAGGCATTCAACCACTGAACCACATCCCCAGCCTGTTTTTTAATTTTGTTTTAAAATGAGGCTAGTTTTAAACTTGGAATCCTCCTATCTCAGCCTCCCAAGCCACTGGAATTACAAATGTATACCACCACACCTGGCACAATAACAGATTTTAACCTTAAATTGCAACCTCATTTAGCTCATATATTCTCTTCTTTTTTTAATTTATTTTTTATTAGTGCATTATAGTTTTACATAATGATAGGATTAGTTGTTGCATATTCCTAGATGTCCACAATTCAGCAATACAATTTATTCAGAATCCCTTCCCCGAACCCCTCTACCTCCCTCCTCCTGTCCCCCAATCCCTTCCCTTTCTTCTGGCTCCTATATTTTTCCTAAAAAACCCAAGTACAGTGACATAATTATTATACCTATGAAGAACATTTCTTTCTATACATGACTGTAGTATATACAGTGATATACTTATAAATGCTTGGAATGTACCTTGCTTCATCTCAGTTCCGACATTTACCCTTCCCCCCTTCCTATCATCCCTTGTTATTCTTCGAAATATTTGACAGTAGGATTAAGCATTTATGTTTTTGTATAGGCATATAGTATAGTTTGTTCAAATATCTTATGCAGTAACTTGCAACTGTATCTCATAAATATTAACATATTTCAGTTTTGTTCTACGGATCTAATACATGAGTTTGTCTACCTTACTTCCAAGCCTGGATTTAGGTCCAGCCTCCACAAATGAGGGAAAACATTTGGCCCTTGACTCTCTGGGTTTGGCTACCTTTGCTCAGCATGATTTCTTCCATTGCCATCCATTTCCATTCAATGGATGCAATATCATTGTTTCTGATATATCTATGCCAGAGCTTTTGGATCCATTCATCCAGTGAGAGGCATCTAGGTTGGTTCCATAATTGAGCTGTTGTAAATTGAGCTGCTATGAACATAGATTTTGCTGTGTCACTGTAATATGCTGATTCTAACTCCTCTGGGAAAATACCTGGAAGAGGGATAGCTGGGTCATATGGTGGCTCCAACCCTAATTTTTTGAGGAGTCTCCACACTGTTTTCCAGAGCTGCTGTACCAGTCTGCAGTTCCACCAACAGTGTTCTAGTGCTTGTATCTCCCCACAACCCTTCCAGCATTTGTTATTGTTTGTATTCATCTTTACCAGTCTGACTAGAGTGAGGTGAAATCTTAAGGTAGCTTTGATTTCCATTTCTCTGATTGCCAGTGATTTAGAACACTTTCTCAGGTATTCATTGCCTTGCTCAATTTCCTCTGTTGAGAAGTTTCTGTTTAGCTCTCGGCCCATTTATTCATTGGATTATTTGGACTTTGTTATTCAGAGTTTTTTGAGTTCTTTGTAAATTTTGGATATTAGTCCCCTGTCAGAGGGATCACAGGCCATGATTCTGCCCCATTCTGTAGGTTGTCTCTTGACTGTTTTAACTATTTCCTTGGCTGTACAGAAACTTTTTAGTTTAATGGCATCCTAATCATTGATTTTTGACTGTAATTCTTTCACTTTAGGAGTCTTTTTGAGGAAGTCATTCATTGCCAGCTCCCATATGCTGGAATATTAGTCCTAATTTTTCTTCTAGCTGTTGTATGGTAGCTGGTTTATTTCCTAATTCCTTGATCCATTTAAATTTGATTTTGTGTAAGGTGAGAGATAAGGATCTAATTTCAATTTTCTGAAAGTGGCTGTCCAGTTTGTCCAGCCCTTTTTGTTGAATAGGCTGTCTCTCCTCTGTTATATTTTGACCCTCTTTGTCAAAGATCAGATGTTTAAAAATTTGTGGGTTTGTCTCAGTGTCTGTTATTCTATTCCATTGGTCTTCATTCCTATTTTGATACCAGTACTATGCTGTCTTTAATATTACAGCTCTATAGTATAATTTTAGATCTGATACTGCAAAACCACCTGTTTCCTCTTTCTCGCTTAGTAATGTTTTGACTATTCTGGGTTTCTTGTTGTTCCAAATTAATTTGAGAATTGCTTTTTCTATATCTGCAAAGAATGACATTGGAATCTTGATGGGGATTGCTTTGAATCTATATAGTGCTTTTGGCAGAATGGCCATTTTAAATATATTAATTCTGCCTAACCAAGAGCACAGAACATCTTTCCATTTTCTCAGGTCTTTCTGCAATTTCTGTTTTCAGTGTTTGATACTTTTCCTTGGAGAGGTCTTTTATTTCTCTTGTTAGATTAATTCCCAAGTATTTTACTCTTTTAGAAGATATTGTGAATGGGACCGATTTTCTGATTTCTTCTTCTGCCCTAATATTGTTGGCATATGGGGAAAGCTATTGATTTATGGTTTGATCCTGTAGCCTGCTACTTTGCCAAATCTGTTTATTACCTCTTGCAGCTTTCTGGTGAGTTTTTTGGATCTTCCAGATATAGGATCATGTCATCAGCAAAAAAAGATAATTTGGCTTCCTCCTATCCCTTTGTTTTCCTCCTCTTGCCTGACTGCTCCAGCCAGGGTCTCCAGGACTATATTGATTAAAAGTGGTGAGAGTGGCAACCTTGTCTTGTTTCCAGGTTTAGTGGAAATGCTTTTCAACTTTTCTCCATTTAGTATAATACTAGCTGAGGGTTTGGCATATATATGGTCTTCACAATGTTAAGATAAGTTCCTTTGATCTCTATTTTCTTTAGAGTTTTGAGCATAAATGGGTGCTGGATTTTGTCAAAGGCCTTTTCTGCATTTCTTGAGATGATCATATGATTTTTGTCCTTAATTCTGCTTAAGTGATGAATCACATTTATTGATTTATGTATGTTGAACCAGCTTTGTATTCCTGGAATGAATCCCACTTGATCATGATGAATTGTCTTGGTGTGTTTTTGAATGTGGTTTGTGAGAACCTTATTAGGGATTTTTGTGTCAATGTTCATGAGGGTTATTGATAGTTTTCTTTTTTGGATGTGTCTTTGCTGGGTTTTGATATCAGAGTTATGGTTGCTTCATAAAAAAATATTTGGGAGAGTTCCCTCTTTTTCAATTTCTTGGAAAAGCTTAAAAAGGAGAGGTATTAGCGCTTCTTCAAAAGTGTGGGAAAACTCAGTGGAGAATCTATCAGGTCCTGGGGTTTTCTTCTTCAGAAGATATTTTTAAACTTTATTTTTATTAGTGCATTATAGTTTTACATAATGTTGGGACTAGTTGTCACATATTCCTAAATGCACACAATTCAGCAATACAATTTGTTCAATAACCCCACACACACAACCTCTACCTCCCTCCTCCCATCCCCTGATCCCTTGCCTTTCTTTCAGAAGACTTTAATTGCTGTATGGATTTTCATGCCTGTTATTGGGCTGTTTAGGATTTCAATTTCATCCTGTGTCAATCTGGGGATGTTGTATGTGTCTAGGAATTTATCCATGTCATCCACATTATCTGATTTAGAGGTGTGTAGTTTTTCAAAATATATTCCGATAATCTGTTTGATTTCAGTGGGCTCAGTGTGATCACCCCCTTTTCATTGGTGATTTTGTTGATTTCCTTTGATTCTCTCTTTTAGTTAGATTAGCTAGGGGTCTGTTAATTTTATTTATTTTTTCAAAGAACCAGCTCTTTGTTGCATCAATTCTTTTTATTATGTTGTTTTGTTCTCAATTTCATTGATTTCAGCTTTGATCTTTTATTTCCTGTCTTCTGCTGGCATTGGGATTAGACTGTTCTTCCTTTTGTAGAGATTTGAGTTGGAGCATAAGCTTATTTGTTAGGGATCTCTCCTGATTGTTATTGTGGAATAAGTTTCTCCCTTAAGAATATTTTCATGTTGTCCCAGAGGTTTCGATATGTTGTGTCTTCATTCTCATTCTCTTCCAAGGATTCCTTAATGTCTGTTCTCATGTCTTCTTGGATCCATTCTTCATTTAATAGGGTGTTATTCAATCTCCACATATATGTGTGTTTTGTATAATGATATTTGCTATTAATTATTAGGGTCATGGCATCATGGTCTGATAGGGTACACTGAATAATATCTACTTTTTTTATTTGCTGAAATTTCCTTTGTGAACTAGAATATAGTCTATTTTGGAGAAGAATCCATGTGCTGCTGAGAAGAAAGTATGCCCTGCCAATATGGAGTGGACTATTCTGTAGATGTCTGTTAAGTCTGTTGGATTTATGGTGTTGTTTAGACTGGAGATCTCTTTATTGTTTTTTTGCTTTGATGATCTGTCTGTTGGTGATAGAGGAGTGTTAAAGTCTCCCAGTACTATGGTGTTGAGGTCTCCAAGTGGTTTTAGGTCTTGGAGTAATTTTTCCACATAGTTGGGGGTGTTGGTGTTTGGAGAGTGTATAGTTAACTATGGTTATATCTTCCTGTTGTATTGTTCCCTTTACTAGGAAGTATTGGCCTTCTTTATCTCTTCTGATTAATTTATGTTTGAAATCCACTTTGTCGGATATAAGAATTGCAATTGCTTTCATGGACCATATGCCTGGTAGATTTTTTTCCATTCTTTCACTCTTAATCTGTGGGTGTCATTGGCTGTAAGGTGGGTTTCCTGTAAGCAGCATTTTGTTGGATTTTGTTTTTTGATATAATCTCCTAGTCTGCATCTTTTGATTAGTGTGAGACCATTCACATTCAGTGTTAGAATAGTTATGTAGTTATGGTTCATAGTCATCGTGTAAGTTCTGTGCTGTCTTGGTTATCTACTGATAGCATGTACTTTTATTGAATTTCCTCTGTGAGTTTTGAGGAATGCTTGCTTGTTCTTCTATCTGGAGTTTATCTCTAAGGATTCTATGTAATGCTGGTTTTCTGTTCACAAATGCTGCAAGTTTGTTCGTACCGTGAAAAGTTCTTATTTCTTCCTCAAATTTGAAGCTGAGTTTTGCTGGGCATAGTATTTCTGATTGCATGTTGTGTTCATTCAGATGTTGAAATAACTCCTTTCATGATCTTCTTGCTTCCAGAGTCTGAGCTGAAAAGTCAGGTGTGATCTGATTGGTTTGCCTCTGAATGTGATTTGGCATTTCTCCCTTGCTGCTTTCAATATTCTTTCCTTGATTTCCCTGTTGTATATTTTGAATATGATGTGTGTTGGTGAGCTTCTATTTGATTAGGCCTATTGGGTGTCCTATAAGCTTCCTGGATGAGCATATCTGACTCTATTTTTATATGGAAAATTTTTTCTTTAACTACTTCCTTGAAAATGTTCCTTATCCCATTTGTTTGTGTTTCCATTTCTTCCTGTATCCCAATTACACTTAGATTGTATCTTCTCATTTCATCCCAGACATTTTTAAAATTCGGTTTGTGTTCTGAGTTTTTTTTTTTTTCTTTCTTTTTTGTCATCCATACTCTCAGGCTTGCTCATCCTGTCCTCATTGTCAGAAGTTCTTTCTTCAAGAGCTGAGGTTCTGTTTTCTATAGAAGCTAGTCTATTGTTAAATCCTTCCATGGTTCCTCTCATATCATTGACTGCAGATTTTAGCTCTGTTACTTCCTTTTTGAATATGTCTATTTCTTTGATAATAGAGTTTTTCATCTCTTAAGTTTTCTCACTTAGTCCCTTCATTATATCTTCTTTTAGCTCATTGTTCCTTTTAGTAATCAGATCATTGATAATATTTCCAAGGATTTCATCTCAATCCCTATGTGTGGCATTCTTTTTGGGGAGTTGGGGGTTTGAAATGGACCTCTCCTAGTTTGATTCTTCATTTTTGAAGAGCTTCTTCTGGATCTCTGCACTGAGATTTCCTGCAGGGAAGGTAGGCAGTTCTCCAGGTGGTTTTTCCTTGCAAATCAAAGAGTCAAATCAGTCACCACCTCTTTGATCTCCTTCTTCCAGATGCTATTTCTGCCTGGGTCCTCGTTTTACTCTACCTTTTGGTTCCAGGCTCAAGGTTGCAGATCAGAACCTGGAGTGTCCTGAGGACCTCCTCCAGTTGGTTTTGAGCAGGGGCTCCTCCAGACAGAGGTCCTACTGTTGGTGTCCTGAGCGCCTGCCAGCAGGGCTCAAAGAGGCCCCCATAGGCACGCAGGGTGTCCAGTATGTGGGGGCTGCTCCAGATGGGAGTTCTACCGGTGGTGTCCTGAGCACCTGCCAGTGGGACTCAAACAGGCCCCAACAGTCACATGGGGTGTCAGGTAAGTGGGGTCTGCTCCAGATGCAGATTCTACCAGTGGTGTCCTGAGTACCTGCTGGTGGGACTCCACATATTCTCATCTTCAGAAAACCTTACATACAAATTGGTTTTTTTCTCCTACTTGTTGCTTTACAATGATCTCCCTCTTATTGCTGTATGATGTCATATACATGTCTCTATCATTGCACATCTATATTACATTATAATTATTTATTTGATGTCTTTCTACATAGAGAGTGTCTTGAACCTAATGACTGTGTTGCTCATCTTTGAAATCCCAACATCTCATATAACACATGGAAATTACTAAAAAAAAAAAATTTGAGATTGGGTTTTTGCTAAAGAACAGCCATCTTTGACTGTGGACCATTTAGCCATCCAGCAAATATTTGTAGAGAGATCACTGTGTGCCAGGCATTGTACTGGGTGCTGATGATACAAAGATTAACAAGACAGTCATGGTTCTTGTCCTCACAGAGTTTATGATTAAAAAATATTTATTTATTTTTCTTAAAGAGGGATAGGGGCTGGAGCAGTTATGGCACTTGCCTGGCATGCACAGTGACTTGGATTCAAACCCCAGCACCATGTACACAACAAAGTGTCAAAGCAATGAAAGCCACATGAAAAACTAAATAAAATTGATTCTCTTTCTCTCTCTCTCTCACTGTTTCCCTCTCTCTTTAAAAAAAAAAAGGGGGGGGGGGACAGCAGGAGAGAGAGAGTCAATTTTACTTACTTTTTCTTCTAGCCTTTGTTTGTCTGACACCTAGTTGTGTATGTGGTGCTGGGGTTTGCTGGGTCCTTGTGCATGCCAGGCAAGCATTCCAACCACTGAGCCACTGCTCCAGCTTGATTTAAAAAAAAAT
Source organism: Aplodontia rufa (assembly GCA_004027875.1). Taxonomy (NCBI): domain Eukaryota; kingdom Metazoa; phylum Chordata; class Mammalia; order Rodentia; family Aplodontiidae; genus Aplodontia; species Aplodontia rufa. The sequence goes on from PVKS010000014.1 coordinate 200,174, forward strand.
TTTTTAATTAGACATTACAAAGCTCAGCAGTAAGTGCTTTGATGAGGAAAATATAGGTGAAATAAGATTATATAAAAAGAAGAATTTATCTTTTTTCATGGGGAAAGAGAAGTCCTTCCAGAGGGAGAAATATATTTGTTGAGACCCATAGTATTATAAATGGGAGAGGGCTAAAGGGAAGTTCCTTCCAAAGAACAGCAGAGGTGGGGCTGGAGCAGTGGCTCTGCGGTTCCAGTGCTTCTGTGGCATGTGCGAGGACATGGGTTCAAACCCCAGCACCATGTACAGAATGAAGTGTCGGAGCAATGAAGGTCACATGAAAACAAAATAAAATTGATTGTCTTTCTCACTGTCCTGCTCTCTCTTAAAAAAAAAAAAAGAAAAGAATAGAGTCTCAGTATGAAAGAATATGTGTCTGTAGAACCAGAGGAAGTTATAAGAGGCTGGAGTAGTCTATGCTAAACAGTGCTCTATAATTTATTCTTGCTCCTAAAGTCAGCAGGAAGGCATAAAAGAATTTTATTTGTGAAGTTCCTCACCAGTATAAGAAGAAAAGAGGAGTTGTGTCAGAGTGTGTGTGAATGTATGTGTGATTCTATTTAGTAGTGAAAAAAAGCTTTGTCAGCAGTCATGTGGCTATTGTCTCTGATGCCAGTTTGAGTCAAAACTGACAAAAGTGGGATCCTGCATTCTCAACTTTACACTAAGATAGAAATTGCTCTATATAGAATAAGCAGGATGGTAGAGAAGCTGAAAAAGCTCTCTGAAGGAAACACACAAAAAAATGTCTTTCTACTACTCTATTTTTGTCTTAGCTCCTTTCCCCTGAACTTTTAATTTTTTAAAAAATATTTGCAAGCAAGGATCATCTATAAGAAGCAATTTTCAATAAGTCCTTGTCTGCTAACTTCTCTGGCTTATAAAATGATTGTCATAAGACTAGGAAAATGTATACATACTTCCATTTTTGTCAAGCTTAAAACACATTTTATGGCGTGGATAATTTAAAAAATATAAAAGCATCTCAACGTCTCTTTCCGAAAACTATTGAAGTTTTTTAAAAAAAAATTGCAGAAGATCTGAGTAGATGGAAAAACATTCCATCTTTGTGGTTAGGCAGAATCAATATAATCAAAATGGCCATTCTCCCCAAAGCCCTATGCAGATTTAATGCAATCCCCATCAAGACACCAATGTCATTCTTCACGGGTATAGAAAAAGCAATTCTCAAGTTCGTATGGACTAACAGAAGACCCAGAATAGCCAAAATATTACTCAGCAAGGAGGAGGAAGCAGGTGGTATCTCAATTCCTGACCTGAAATTATAGAATAGGGCTATAGTAACAAAAGCAGCATGGTATTGGTATCAAAACAGAATTGAAGGGGCTGGAGCAGTGGTTTGGCAGTTACGGCGCTTTCCCAGCATGTGTGCGTACATGGGTTCAAACCCCAGCACCAACTAAGTACACAACTAAGTGTCAGAGCAATGAAAGCCATGTGAAAAACTCAATAAAAATTGATTCTCTCTGTCTCTCTCTCTCACTGCCCTTCTCTCTCTTTTTTTTAAAAAAACAGAATTGAAGACCAATGGAATAGAAGATTCTGAGATGAACCCCTGTACCTTTAACTATCTGATATTTGATAAAGGGGGCAAAAGCGTAGTGTGGAAGAAGGATAGCCTGTTCAACAAATGGTGTTGGACAAATTGGACAGCCATATGTAGACAACTGAAATTGATTGGGTCCTTACCTTTTACCCCGCACAAAAATTAAATCAAAATGGTTCAAAGATCTGTATATTAAACCACCAACTTTACAATTGCTTGAAAAAGAAGTAGGATCAACACTACAGACATAGGGGTCAGCTCTGCCTTCCTTAACAAGACTCCCATGGCACAAGCATTAAAGTCAAGAATAAATGAATGGGATGTAATTAAACTAAAAAGCTTTTGCACAGCTAAAGATTTAGTCAAGAGTATCAGAGAACCTACAGAATGGGAGAAGATCTTTGCTACACCTCAGACAGAGGGCTAATATCCAGAATATACAAAGAACTCAAAAAACTAAACACCAAAATCACAAATAATCCAATCGATAAATGGGCTACGGGACTAAAAAGAAATTTCTCAATGGAGAAAGTCCAAAAAGCCCATAAACATATGAGAAAATGCTCTACATCACTAGCAGTAAGAAAAATGCAAATCAAAACTTCACTGAAATTCTACCTTACTCCAGTCAGAGTGGCAAAAATGAAGAATACAAACAATTACAGATGCTGGAGGGGCTGTGGGAAAAGAGGAACACTGTCACATTGCTGGTGGGACTGCAACTGGTACTCTGGAAAGCAGTGTGGAGAATCCTCAAAAAATTAGGGCTGGAACCACCTTATGACCCAGCTATTCTACTCCTGGGTATTTTCCCAAAAGAGCTAGAATCAGCATATTATAGAGATACAGCTTCATCAATGTTTATAGCAGCACAATTTACTATAGCTAAATTATGGATTCAACCCAGATGCCCCTCGCTTGATGAGTGGATTCAAAAACTTTGGTACATATATACAATAGAATACTACTCGGCTACTAGAGAAAACAATATTATGCATTTGCAGCCAAATGGATGGAGATGTAAAAAATTATGCTAAGTGAAATATCCCAAACTCAGAGACTCAAGGGCCAAATGTTTTCTCTCATTTGTGGAAGCTAGAATACAACTGGAAACAGTATGATAGATGGCTAAGCTAATAATAACCTCAACATGTATGAATTTTTACCTGAAAAGGAGGAACCTTGCCTAGGATGCTAGGGGATTTGGGTGGGAGGCTGGGGGGTGGGGGGGGTGAGGGGGAATAGGAAGGATATCAAAGAGACCGGAGGGAGGGAATATGGGGGAATCAACTCAGAGCGGAACATTTGACTTCTATGAGAAGTCAATTAACATGCGGGGTTAATAGGGGGACACATGGAACCATGGGGAACACAAGAGGGGAAACCATGGAATGGCATCAGCCTGGCTTGCTCTGTCATTATACATTTGTTCTTGATTGTTTGATAATGATTCCCTCTTAATTGTAAGATGATATTTAACAAATTAAAAAAATCTCTTTCCATTGTTATGAGTGTACCTCATCTTTTTGTTTATTTAAAGAGAGGGGGATAGTGAGAGAGAATCAGTTTTATTTAGTTTTTCATGTGGCTTTCGTTACTTGAACACTTTATTGTGTACGTGATGCTGGGGTTTGAACCCACGTACTCGTGCATGCCAGCCAAGCGCTGTAACCACTGAGCCACTGCTCCAGCCCTTGTGTATCTCATCTTTAATCTCTGAAAGAATTTAAATGTTATCTCTTTGAGGCATTTGTCAAAAGAAGAAGTGTGTTGACAGTCTGTCTTCTTTCTCCTCTAGATACTTTTTTTTGGATTTGGGTGGCTTTTCTTCATGCGTCAGTTGTTTAAGGACTACGAGGTAAGAAGGAAGCATTGTGTTGTTATTGTACTATATGAATTTTCGTTGTTTTAAAATGAGACAAGAAAAATGCCTCTGCTAAAGATCATGTTCAGTTCCAAGATAAGAAACTTCAAATGAGAACTGTGTAACAATGAAACTGCAGAATGTGAATAAGCTTAGATTTAAAAAAAAAAAAAGTCAAGTTACATATAGACCAGAAGTTAAGAGCAAGGCATGTCATGCAGCAGTTGCATCAGAATACACACCACTAGCAATTACTCTTTTGGAGAGACTTTAATTCATAATGTCTCAATGCTCTCTTGTCTGTCTAGCCCTGAATTACATTTGAAACTAAACCAAAATCCAGAGGTTGGTCTGGTTCTTACTTTAAGCCTTAGATTCAGAAAATCACCACCTTAGACTGGACATATTCTAATTAATCATTCTTATTTAGTAATAACATCAGTGGTTATAGTTGGAAAGAGCCCTGAAAATTCTGTTCTGGTTAATACTTTCAAGCCTCCCAGGGGAGGTTCCATAACTGATCCAACATCTGCAGAATGTTGATGAATGCTTTTTAGTGTTAAACATTATACATAGCTCTAGCCCCTTTTTTTTATCAGTACATATTAGGAATTCTAGGTGCTAATTCTGACACTGTCACATCATCTTCTGCTTTAAATTCTCCAACCAACAATGTTGGTAATAGTGACCTGTGATTCAGAAATGCTATTTCTTTAGCTCCAGGCCCTGTTTCCAGTGATTTGAGAATTTTTTCAAATTAAGATTTCAGAAGGAGATTATTACCTCAAAATTTCAAGAAAGGAAGTGATTGACTTCTGGTCTCTTTTTGGCTTTTCACAGGTGCGTCAGTATGTTGTACAGGTGATCTTCTCTGTGACTTTCGCATTTTCTTGCACCATGTTTGAGCTTATCATCTTTGAAATCTTAGGAGTACTGAATAGCAGGTGAGTAACAATACCAACTTTCTTCTTGAGAAGTACAGTGCAACACTCTTCACCAGGGCAGAGTAACCTGGATCTCAGCTGAAAAACTAATCTACCGTGTGGGTTCTCCAGAGGTGTTTAAGGACCTCTGTTAAGACTGACCTCTAGTTCTTACTATCTTAGTTACCTTTATTGATTTTTACAGGCTTGATGAAATTTGATTGAACTTAGAATATTTTGACTTTTTTTTTTTTAAGAGAGAGAGGAACAGTAAGAGAGAAAGCGAATAAATTTTATTTAGTTTTTCATGTGGCCTTCATTGCTCTGACATTTTGTTTTTTGTTTGTTTTTTTTAAAAAATCACTCTTAGTTTTTCACATGGCTTTTGTTGCTTGACACTTTGTTGTGTATGTGATGCTAGGGTTCGAACTCACATCCTTGTGCCTGCCAGGCAAGCACTGTAACTGCTGAGCCACTGCTCCAGCCCCTGACACTTTGTTGTGGATGAGGTGCTGGGGTTCGTACCCATGTCCTCACACACATGCCAGGCAAGTGCCATAACCACTGAGCCACAGTGCCTGCCCCTACAACATTTTTTAATGAATTTTTTTTTTCAATTTTATTTTTTCATCTGGTTTTTGTTTCTTTGACACTTAGTTGTATATGTGGTGCTGGGGTTCTCATTTTGTTCCTCACACATGCCAAGCAAGTACTCTAACTTCTGAACCCCTGCTCTAGCCCCCTAAAACATTTTGTAAAATAATTCTTTACTTGGTGCCAAATAACAAACCTGTTAGTTTATTAGACAATTTCCAAAATATTTGTTAAACTGCATGCTTGAGTACTTTTTAGGCCATCACCTATATGTGGCGTTCATCAGCTGTGCTCTATTGACTTCCTTGTACTTTTTTTATCACCACATGGGAAGATTTTTTTAGGAATAAAGTGGCTTTTCACTCGTAGTCAGAAATTAATGCCTACCTAGGCTGTATAAGTCCATTATAGGCTGCTGATATTTGAGATTTATAGAGAGACTGTACTCTCATCATTTTTTAAGAATCAAAGTTGAAACAAAATTTAAAAGACATAAAATAAAGAGATGCTTAATCACAAAATACTGAAAGGTTAAAAAAACAAAGCTGATAATTATGGTCTCCTGATAGATCAGTTAATAACTTGTAGTATGGTAAAACCAGAATATATTCTTATTCTTTTATTTTTAAACTTGTTCTTTAATGTGCAGACCTTTTTGAATAAGCTGTATATAGATCCAATGACTATGGAGAATAGGCAAATATTATTTTACATGCTGGTTATTATATTTTATTATCACAACCAAGGTGTTTCACTATTTTTTAAACAGAGGTTGGCAAACTTTTTTCATGAATAGTGAATATTTTAGGCTTTCTGGGCCATAGGGTTTCTATCACAACACTGAACTCTTGTTGTAAATCAAAAGCAGCCATAGGCAATGCATAAACAAATGGCCGTAGCTGTACTCCGGTATGATTCCATTGTTAGAAGGAGGTAGTTGTCAAGCAGTAGATTGCTAACTACTGATCTAAATATTGATAGAAAGGATTATGGCTCAGATAATCTAAAATCATAGTTACTGGTTTTGGTAGATGTTATCTCTCAACTTTTAATTCATAATCAATAAACCTGTATAGTAGGAAGCATCAGTCAGACTTTGGTGTATGTTTTTCAAATTTCTGAAATAATTTATCTGAAAGAACATAGAAAATAGCATTGCTAAATGCAGGTTAAGTGTTTGGTGAGGGATTGGTTTTGTTTAGGCAAAGACATACCTGCAGCTATACCTATTTCTCCATGCTAACACTTGGCTCATCTGTGGAACAAAAATGTGGACCTCAATTATGTATTGTACAGTACATTGACTGGATTCAGAATTGTTGGGGTCTGACCTTTGCTTTATCAGCTGCCCTGGGTCTTGCTGCTGTTTGCATAAGCTCCTTCAGGAAAGGCTGCTAGATTGTACATTGTTAAGCTTGAAAAACGGTGTGGACACGGGCTTCAGATGTTTCGCATTGGTATCACCTGCCAATTATTCTAGATCCTTCAAGGGGTGCACGTAGAGGCCTACTGATCAAACGTGTGCCTCCGAAATCCAGGTGTGGCAATGAATGAGCTAATGTAGAGAGGCCTCGAGGAGGGTGGGGTGAAGGCCTTTAAAAAAGAGGCTCCAGCCAGCAGTAAGGAGCTCTTGCGCTCCTTCGGAAGAAGAGCTTTTGCGCTTTCTGCTGGACGTGGTGTCCCTGCTCATTTGGAAGATGAGCTCTTGTCAGCAGCCGAACCTGCTTTGCTCCTGAACTTCCCAGCCTTCAGAGAACTGTGAGAAATTGCTGTCTATGTTTGTTCTGAAATAGAGTCTTGTAGCGTTGCCTTGAGTTGTTTGAGATTACTTAATGTTAGGCATTTTGTCGTAGCAGTACAAATGAACGTTGCCTTGAAAGAGAGATGTAAAGTATGGATGTATAAAAAGGAGAAGTAAAGTTTGGACAAGAAAAAACTGTTTCGGGTCTCCGGCCTGTGGCTTTTCTCATCCCCAGCCCGTCCCTCAGGTCAGAACCCGGCTGGACCGGGTCAAGAATGGTTTTCAAAAAAGAATCTTGGTTCTAAGAATATTCCTTTGACTTACCTTTGAGCAGAGGGTATATGGCCTCCTATTCAAACATAGGATCTTGTTAGGATCATTCATTTCTCAAGAAAACATTTTATCCTCAGCTTAAAATGTAGTTAAAAAGTGTGGTTCACTTTTAATTGGCAATATGAGTTATACTTGGAACAACACTGGTTTCAAACACAGTGCCTCCCAGAATCTTTCAGAAGCTTAGCTGAAATACTATGTAGGACTGCCTAGAGCGTGTGCAGCCTGCTTCCACTCTAGAAGCTCTAAAATGGGTTAATCCAGATGAACAGAAAGCTGTCTGTATATCTAGAGTAACTGGTTTTGGCTCAGTGACTTTTTACTCAATGATTTCTGTTGTCGGTACTAAGGGTTAGATGGTAAGAAACAGTCCTCCGTAACTCACTGGTGTTTCTTTTGAAAGGATATTGTTCCAGGTGTTGCTGATTGCCCTCACATTTTCTTCCTATGAAATCTTTGGAGAAATTCCATTATTATCTTGGTGGTAATTCAGTAATAAATCAGTAATAATTATGCTTCCTTGGAGCAGTTGGTTTATTTTTTAGAGATTAAATTTTCTATTTCAGATTGACCACTAGAAAACCTTAAACTAAATTTGTAGCCAACTCACAGCTAGTTTCTAAAAACCTTATTTCATAATAGCCATCAGAACTGGTCCAATATTTTACATGTCTTTTACCATTGTTGTTCCTCCTTTCATATTTCCTTATACTTTATTTCCTCATCCCATAGTTTATATTTCCTCGTAAGCCACTTAACTGCCTAACCATTGTTTTCTTTTTTTAATAGAGGGGGACAATGAGAGAGAGAGAGAATCGATTTTTTTTTTTTTTTAAAGAGAGGGATAGTGATAAAGAGAAAAAGGGACAATTTTATTTAGTTTTTCATTTGGCTTTTGTTACACTTCATTGTGTTACGTTGATGCTGGGGTTTGAACCCTCATCCTCACGCATGCCAGGCAAGCTCTGTAACTACTGACTCACTGCTCCCACCCAAAGCTTTTCATGTGACTTTCAATGCTCCAACACTTCGTTGTGTATATGTTGCTGGGGTTCGAATCTGTGTTGTCATACATGCCAGGCAAGCACCTTAACCACTGAGCCATCACTCCAGCCCCAGCTTAATCATTTTTTGAAACAAGGCCTACCTAAGTGTAACATCAGTAAATACAAAGGATACTATCAAGAAAGTGAACAGAAAAAAAAAAAAAAAAGTGAACAGATGTCCCAAGAATGGAAGAAAATTTTTATAGATCTCCTGATAAGGGATTTCTATCTTAAAATTTAATAGTTTTTTTTTTTTAAAGTTTAAAACATTCACAAAGATTCTGAATGGGAAGTTCTCCAAAAAGTGACATAGGGCCAATAAGCACTTGGCAATGATATAGAGCATCTTTTCATCAACAAAATGCAAATCAAAACTGTGAGAGGGCTGGAGCAGTGGCTCAATGGTTGCGCAAGGATGCACCCTAGCACCGCGTACGCAACAAAGTGTCAGAGCAATGAAATCCAGATGGAAAACGAAATAAACTTGATTCTCTCTTTCCCTCTCTCATAAAAAATAAAATAAACTTCAATGATATAATACTTCATACTCACTAGTATGACAGACAATAACAAGTGTTGGTGGAGCTGAGTAGAAATTAGAACCCTCAAACTTCCCTCGACTTCCAGAAGTCCATTTAACGTGGGGCTGAAATAGAGTGAAACATGGAACCATGGGGAACCCAAAGGGGAGAAACCATGGTCTGGCACCAGTATTGGCTTGTTCTATCATTACACTTTTGTTCTTGATTGTTTGACGATGAACCCCTCCTAGTTGTAAGATCATGTTTACTGAATAAAAATTAAAAAAAAAAGAAAAAGAAATTGGAACCCTCATATACTGCTGGGGAAAATGTAAAATGATGCAGCCACATTGGGAAACAGTGGTAATGCCTGAAAATTAAATGTAAACATACTTAATGGCCCAGCAATGTTCTGTTTCTGCCTAAAGAGAAATGGAAATGGTTAGCCGCATTAAAACCTGTACAAAAATGTTCATAGCATCACTATTTATAATAACAAATGGTGAAAAAAAATCCCAGTATCTAAAATTAACAAATGGATAAACAACGGGATGAATATTATTCAACCGTAAAAATGAATGATTTTTTTAAAGACTTTTTTTTAAGAGGACAGTGAGAGAATCAGTTTTTATTGAGTTTTTCACATGGCTTTCATTGCTCTGATACTTAGTTGTGTTTGTGGGTGCTGGCGTTTGAACCCGTGTGCTTGTGCATGCCGGACAAGTGCTGTAACTGCCGAGCCACCACTCCAGCCCCAAAAGGAATGATTTTTGATACATGGTACAATATGAATAAACTTTGCAAACATGCTAATTGAAAGAAGCTAGTCATAAAAGACCACAAATTATGTTTTCCTAGAACTGGGGAGACTGAGGGAAGGGAAGCAGGAAGAGGTAATGGGTACAGGATTTATTTATGGAACAATGAAAATGTTATAAACTAAATGTGATAGTTGCACTGATCTGTGAATATACTAAAAAACAGTGAATTTTTACACTTTAAACAAGTGAATTATATCTTTTTTTTTTTTAAGAGAGGGAGAGAAAGAGAATCAATTTTATTTAGTTTTTCATCGGGCCTTAGCTTCACTGACAATTAGTTGTGTATGTGGTGCTAGGGTTCAAACCCAGGCCCTCCTGCATGCAAGGCAAGTGCCGTAACTAAGCTACCACTCCAGCCCAAACGGGTGAATTATATCTTGATACAGCTATTATACAAAGCAAAAATGCTAAAAATTTTTAATAAAATATATTTTATAAAGTGCTAAAAGTAGTCATGCATATCAAATATTTACATTGAGTATGAAAGACATACTTGAGTCTTCATATTTATGTCATGTATAACTATTAACCTTTATTTTCCTTTAATTCTTATTGAATTAAGATTCCTAATGGTGAGTGAAATATGACATTTTACTGGAAATGGAATATATTGGTATGTTTTATACATTGCCAATGAATATAGCTAAAGCATTAACATTTAGTGAAATTCTTAGGATGTTAAGATGGTCATGTATACTTTTCAGATATCTGTATTTTTAAATCTCTACCAGATAATAATTGCATAGATGGAATATAATCAGTATTGAGTTCAAAGAGTAAAAACTGCTTTGGAAGACTAAAGAGCATGAAAATTGCAGCCTTTCCCCTTTCCCAGTGGTCTTCTTTCACATTGATTTCAGTTCTCGTTATTTTCACTGGAAAATGAACCTGTGTGTAATTCTGCTGATCCTGGTTTTCATGGTGCCTTTTTACATTGGATATTTTATTGTGAGCAACATCCGACTATGTGAGTATTTTGTTTTCTGTGTCAGCACATAGATTGGGGTGAATAGTCTTGGGGATCAGGGATGTGGACAGCTTTAATTTTACATTACTCTCAAAGCTGCTGTTATTTGCGGTACCTCACAGTGTCTTAAAATGTTCACACAATATCAAATGAATGATTAAGTTATTTATCATGCCACAACTTTTTCTATGTCTATTATTATGTCTGTTTTAATTCTGTCCACAACTTAATTTCATCCAAGTTTCTCTTATGATGGTAAGGTGCTTTCACTAAAAATTGAATAGTACCATCATTTATTGCTAGCCAAATATTAATTAGCATAAGCTCATAGTTTTAAGTAGAGCAGGCTTTTTTTTAATGAAGTTTTTTTTTAAAAGATGTTTAACTTTTTTTATGTTGTAAATGAACAAAATACCTTTATTTTTATGCAGTGCTAAGGATCAAACCCAGTTCCTCCGATGTTTTCCCTAATGGCCTTGTCTCCTTTGTCTTAGTGCATAAACAGAGACTGCTTTTTTCCTGTCTCCTATGGTTGACTTTTATGTATTTCTTCTGGAAACTGGGAGATCCATTTCCCATTCTCAGCCCAAAACATGGTAAGTATATGGGGGAAATAGGATTGGGAAGAGAGTTGTTTAATTTTCCAATTTTGAAAACAATGTTTTAAAACTTCTCGTTATCAGAAGATATAGCAAATTGTTTCTCTAAGAAATAACTGATTTTTTTTTAACCAAATTTTCTCCTTCATCCTAAGAAGTACCAAAGGCTGGCTTTGGATCAAATGTCTATCATTTTAGAGTAGAAGTTTTTAAACCTTGGTTTGGTGAAAAAACTTAAAGGGCTTAAGACACATGTCTCCTGATATTTAATGCAGAATTACGGAAATAAATTTATATAATTGTTAGTCACTTTTCTACTACTATAAGAAAATGCCTGAGGTAATCAACATAAAAAAAGAAAAATTTATTTTGGTTCACAGTTTGGGAGGTTTCAGTACATGCTTTTGGGCCTGTGGTGAGCCAATACAGCATGGTAAGAATGTATGACAGAAGAAATGTTTGAGACTCTCCTGCAGTTGGTTCAGAGATATGTGCAGTTTTTAAAGCATATGCAGTATCATAAATAACTCAATATTTTAAAAATAGTTATTTCAGAATTTCAAATAATATTAAGGAAGCAAAAAAGTTAAATAGCTCCAGCCTGCCAAAAACAGTCAAACCATTACCATGGTACACGCAGCCACTTCTGGCCTGCCCACTGTGCTCTCTTTCTAGTAGTTCTGTTTTCCATTCCTAGCAAATTTGAAGTTTATAGAGCTGTACAGTCAGCTGTTCTACCAAAAGTGACAATCTTTTATCTCTTATCTACCTGGAAAGCCCCTTCTTACTAAGATTCAACTCTTATCAGTTCCTCTAAGAAGACTTTCATGGTGGACATCACCAGGAGATATTAATTGCTTCCTCCTCAGTGGACTTATTTATGTCATCTATACAGGTTATGATTATTTCCTTTTCTGACTTCCTCAATCTGTGGGCTCCCTTGAGATCAGAAAGTACATTATTTATCTTTACTTTCTAGTGCCTACTCTGGAGCCTAGCACATAACAAATGTTTGATGCATTTTTGTGAATCAGTGAATTGGGATGAAACTAAGTTTCTAAGGTGGTAGATGAGTGCAAGAATTTAACACTCTGGATAGGAATTTAGGATTTGCTAATGTACCTTGCATGCCCACTGGAGTAGAGAGGCCCTGATAGTATGCTCTCATGAAAACCTATTTCAAGTAAGCCCACAGAGAAACAATTTGTGATGTTAGAAACCAGTTGAGTTTTAGGAAGTTCCCCTCTAGTCCAGAGACCTGGCTCTGACATGATTCCTTAGCTTTCTCCTGGTGAGCAGTCAGCTCACGTAGCCAGTGCAGCCAGACCATGCCAGAGAAAAGAAGATGACCATCATGTCTGTTGCACCTTTCTCCTATTGTTTTTTCTAAATTCTATGAGGAGATCCTGAAAGGAAACTCGGGAAAGGTTAGGGAGATAGTTTCAGTCTTTCCTTCATGCTGTAATGATCAGGTATTTCAGTTTTATGTCTGAATATTCAGTTGTTTTAATTTATTTAACCACTAAGAGAATTAAATAGGAAAAATTGTTTAGGCAGTCACATAGAAGCAGCCACGTTTACACTGCCACGTTAGAGCTTTCCCAGCAACCAGTATGATTTATTGCTATGGAGATCACAAAAAAACTGTAAGACTCAGGCCTAATTAAAAAAAAAAAAAAAGAGTCTATGAAAAATGAGTCTCTCTGTGTAGTGCTTGAGCCTAGGAAGGTTGGGAGACCTTCCACAGTGACAAAGTAAGACTAAGTGTATAAAGCCAGAAGGAATCTCTGTGGGCAGATGGCAACAATAGCATGGTCAGCTACTCAGACCATGAATCAACTGGTAAACAAGCATTATAATGCCTGACTGTACTTCATAGAAATGCTGGCATTAAGTAGATAGTGGCTACAAAATAGTTTAAAGCAAAAAAGGATATTTATTAGACCTCCACGAGAAGTCCATTTAACACAGGGGTTCATTTGGGGGAAACATAGAACCATGGGGATCCCAAGGGGGCAAACCATGGAATGGCATCAGCCCTGGCTGTGTGATTGTACATTTGCTTTTGACTGTTTGATAATGATTCCCCCTCAATTGTAAGTCCATATTCAACTAATAAAAAATAAATAAGGCACCATATTAAAAGGAATAAAAGTAGAGGGAGCATTTTTTCCGTTTTTAATATCTAATAACTTATAATAATCATCCCTTGGACTTTTTTATTTTTGAATGATTCTGTGTACTCACAGTCAACAGTATTTGTTGTCTACCTTCTGTGTGACAGATGGTAAGGAAAACAAAATAGAATGTGATTCTTTCCTGTAAAAGGATACAAATTCAAGGATATGTGAAAATAGAATCGATAGAATTTGGATGAGAATTTATTCCTTCATTTAACCCACAAATATTTAGTGAGCACTTAAAACAAGTTGAGGGGGAAGATAATTTTGTTTTAGAATATGTTGAATTTGAGTTACCCATACATATCCGTATGTTATTCAGTAAGCAATGGGATATGCAGGTCAGAAGCTTAGGGGAAAGGTACAGATGTATTGGTTGCCTCATGGAGGAGACTCCAGGAATCTAAAAAAATTAGAAATCATCAACTAAATGCCAGTAGATGAAGCTGGAGAAATGAAGATCACCCAAAGAAAAATAGGTAGACTGAAATGAAAAAGAATTCTGGCTCATACAGAGCAAAAGAAACTAAGACAAAGCAACTAGAGAAATAAAAAGGAAACCCTGCAGAAATGGTGTCGTGGAAGCTAAGAAGGGAAAATAATTTTAAAGGATTCAGTGTCATAAAAGAATAAGCACTGGGGATCCGTGACTCCATCTGCAGCCTCAGCAAGCTCTGATCCCAGCCCCTCAACTTAGCTTTGGTGGGTGGGCCACAGAGCCCACCTATTCCCACTTCACCTGGGAAAGCAGCAACCATATCTGCTCACCCCCAAGAAATTGAAGGAAATTGGCTCAATGAGGGTAGAAGTAGATGAGAGTGAGACTCCAAGAGCCCCACCGTGAGTTACTCATCCTAATGAGAGGCCAGGAAGAAGCTCTGTGTAGAGAAAGTTTAACTGACACCCCATGGAAATCAACATCCTCAGAAGCATCCGTTGAGGACCCCTGTAACTCCCCCAGCAGTTGGGGATGGGAGCCTGTTCAACCCTTTGTTGCAAGCTACTCCCGAAAGAAACAGCAGCCTGGGTTCGGTGCAGTGGTTGTGGCATTTAGTATCATGTGACCTGTGTTGGCTGCAGCATCCAGGCTGTCAGGCTGACTTTTGATGCCCAGGGTACCATATTGGCATCCAGACCAAAGGCCCACCACCAAAGCAACAGAGGACACAGGACTGGCACTGCCATTCAGGATTGGACACAGTGGGGTGCAAATGGATCTTAAATGTTTCCATTGTTCCCTTCTAGAGGAGGGAATGCAGAGAAATGCTATTGCTGTGGACAGTAATTCATAGCCAAAATGACAGAAGTGATGGTTTCCTGCCAAAGATACTACTGCCTTTAGGAAGTTGCCAGTGAACTGAAAATTCCCTCCATTACAAGCAATAGGGCCTTGTTGCCGTTTACACCAGTGTCTGTGATAAGAGCACCCATTAATTACAGAAGCCATCCATAGGAAAATATAAGAGGACATTTCTAATGCTCTTAAATGGCATCACGTTAAGGCACTCTGGGAAAAGCCACCAGACTTCTTCACACAATGACTAGTTTTATTGCTGATCATGATCTCAGTGACTTGGCTTTTCAGAGATTTACTTTTATTTTCAAATAAAGAACAAGCAATTTTTGTGGGAGAGAGGGGTGAATGAGGCTTGAAAAAATGTCACTGAATTTTGCAATCAGGAGGAAAATCCGTGAGCATTATATAGTAATGTTTCAAAGCCCAAGCTCTAGAACTAGGCTGTTTTTCAATCCATATTGCCACTTACTAGCTGTGTGCCCTTAATAAAGTTATTTGACCTCTCTGTGCCTCCATTTCCTCACCTGTAAAATTAGGCTTTCAATAATATCTGCCTTATAAGGTTGTTATAAGGATTAAGTTAGTTAGTACTTACTAATAAGTGGTTCAAGCACACGCCTGGCATGTGCAAGGATCCAGGTTCAAACCCCAGCACCACATACACAACTAAGTGTTGGAGGAAAAAAAAAAGCCAGATGAAAAAATAAAAATGAAATTGATTCTCCCTTTCTCTCTTTTGCTCTTTAAAAAAAAAAAAGTAAAATACTTAGAATAGTTCCTAAAATAGAACAGATGCTCAATGAATGTTACCTATTATCATCATAGTTATTAATGAAAGCAGCTTCATTCAGTACAAAAAAAATAGGATGAAAGATGGATTGTAGCCAGTAGAGGAATGAACTGCAGTTTCAAGAAGCTTGGCTATTAAGGGAGAAATATGAATTGGTAACAGACTTTTTCTTAGGAAATTGGCTAAAAATGGAAGGAAAAGAACTAGCAAAGGAAAGATTGAAGTGACACGAGGGAGGGCACAGGTGATAAGATTTTAGAGGAGGAGGAGGGGGTAGAACAGCAGAAGCAGAGAGTGAAGGTGATGTGTGCCTGATAAGCTTGTCTTTATAATAAGGGCTTTGGCTCAGGGAAGAACAAAGATGGGAAAATGGATTAAAGAGCATCTCCAGGGCAATGGACAGAGGTGGCTGAACGCAGCCTAAATAAGGATTAGACAGTACGTTAAAACTGGAGACCAGGGGTTGGGGATTTAGCTCAGCAGCAGAGCCCTTGCCTAGCATGCGCAAGGCCCTAAGTTTGGTCCTCAGCCCTGGAAGAAAAAAAAAAAAAACTGGAAACCATAAATCTGTAGCGGCACCAATATTGATATACATTCTAGCAATTTCAGGCAGCCCAGGCACAAGCACAGGGAAGACAGAACCCTGTGGCCCAGGGTTGGGGGTTTGTAAGATCAGCACTTCAGAAGTGTAGGAGATGCAGTGTCCTGGTAAGAGAAGTTGAAGCCTGGAGTCCAAGGTAAGTGAAGGAGGAGAAAACAAAGACTAGAGGCCAGAGTTCACATCAAACTTTAGAACCAGTGTAGAAATAAAGGAGCAAGAGGACTTGCAGGCTAGAATGGGAGAACATGGCTCAGAAATGGGAAGTTGGAACTTGTATGTTCACAGCTGACAGTTCCTGAATTGTCAGCTCTGGCATAGGAGTGGATGACAAGTAAATTCCATCGTA
This sequence comes from Aplodontia rufa, assembly GCA_004027875.1. NCBI lineage: Eukaryota > Metazoa > Chordata > Mammalia > Rodentia > Aplodontiidae > Aplodontia > Aplodontia rufa. The sequence continues at coordinate 216,403 of PVKS010000014.1, forward strand.
GAAATGGGAAATGTGATGCCAGACTTTCTGAGTTGTTCTTCAGCATTGCTTTCTCTTGTTATCCCCAGTACATCATCTGGCAGTACTTACTTTAACTGCTGAGTTGATTTTCAACATTCTCACATGATAGAGTTCATAATTAGAATACAACTGGTAATATAAAACTCATGTGTTTGCCTTTGAATTACTCATCCATCTTTGCCCATTTATTAGATGCATTATGTTTATTGGATACAGAAAGGAATAAGATAGTATGACCTAAAAGAGAAATACTTATTTCAAAAGTACCTAGCACATGGGCTGGAGCAGTGGCTCAGTGGTTACGGCGCTTGCCCAGCATGCGTAAGTACTTGAGTTCAAACCCCAGCACTGCTGCACAGTGAAGTCTCAGAACAACAAAGGCCACATGAAAAACTAAAAATTGATTCTTCTTCTCACTGTCCCTCTCTTTTAAAAAAAAAAAAAAAAACTAGCACAAAGTATTACCTACCTTATCTACTGTTTATACTTTTCCAAAATACTTTCTTGCCTTTTTGGCCGGAGCTTTTTTACTAAAATTACCTTTGCCTTTGCTTTGTTAGATTTCACACTACCTAGAATAAACTGTCAATAGTGTTATTATTGCTATTATTATCACCTAATAAGAGATAACTAAAGTATATAGGATAAGAAAAAATCAGCTTATTTATTATAAAGAAACTACACTTTAATAATTAAAGGTTGGCTTATATGAATTAGTTATGTGAAATCATTGATGTCTTCAGTAACATTTACCTTTACAGTACAAACGAGAACCATTTTATGTGTATTACCTGGTATTAATGTATTTTATGTTTTTAGGGATATTGTCCATAGAACAGCTCATCAGCCGGGTAGGTGTGATTGGAGTAACTCTCATGGCTCTGCTTTCTGGTTTTGGTGCTGTCAACTGCCCATACACCTACATGTCCTACTTCCTCAGGTAACATGCACTTTGTCTGTCTCTCATTTTTAGGGTTTTTATTTGTACTAGGGATTAAACCTAAGGGCACTTAAGCAGTGAGCCACATCCCCAGCCCTTTTTTGAGACAGGGTTTTGCTAAGTTGTTTAGGGCTTTGCTAAATTGCTAAGGCTGGCTTTGAACTTACAGTACTCTGCCTCAGTCTCCTGAACTGCTGGGATTACAGGTATGCACCACCATACCCGACTCTAAATAAGTCTTATTAGTTGTATTGATTGCCTGTATTATTTGCCCTACCATTCATTTATCTTTTTATTCTTTTTTATTGGTTTTAGTTTATACACAACAGTAGAATCCATTTTTACATAATTATAAAAGTATGGAATATAACTTGTTCTAATTCCATTTTCAGTACTTCGTTTCCCTTCCCCTCTCTCTACCCCCTCATCCTGTCCCTCTGCTCTACTGATTTTTCTGCCATTTACCTAATTTTTTTTTTAATTTATTGTGGATGTACATGATGGTGGGCTTCACTGTGGTACATTCATTCATTTTTTAAATGGCAAATTTCATCCCCCATTCACACTTTTTTTTTTAAGAGAGAATCAGTTTTATTTAGTTTTTCATGTGGCTTTAATTGCTCTGACACTTTGTTGTGTGTGTGATGCTAGGGTTTGAACTCACTTCGTCATGCATGCCAGGCAAGCACCATGCTGCTGCAGCCCCCCATTCATACTTTTTAAAGGGACATTTCTAATGGACAGCGTTGTGAACTAATCGCAACATCAATAAATCATTTTCTTCTCAGTAGAACAGTAGAATACAATCCCAAGTTAAAAATGTGTTTAAACATATATCCTGGATCACCAAAAGCTAAGAAAAACTGTAAGAAAGCTAGTTGCCTTCTACTGCCCTTAGACCCCAGAAGAGTTACAAGAAATGACAGTGAAAACATTTTAGCTTATTACAGCCATTTTAATATTTTCTAGAAAAAAGCAGGTCCTTGAATTACTAACAGTTGGGGTTTTTGTGTTTCTCCAAATGGCCTATATTGTACCCAAGGATGGGGACCCAATGCAATGCTAACAGTTGATGTTTATTATAGGAACGTAACTGACACAGATATTCTAGCACTGGAACGGCGACTCCTCCAAACCATGGATATGATCATAAGCAAAAAGAAAAGGTAAGATCGCATTAAAAACTTGTACTCTGTTAGAATTTCTCAGTAGTAAAATTTGACTATGAATTGGTGCTAGCAGGGAATTTCACCTTGTTCATTTTCATTATAAAGTATCATCAAATATTTAGTTTTCTAGTCTTTTATGTAAGAAGATTCTCAAATTCAACCAAATTCCCTGATTTTAGATATTTCTCTTTAGCAACTTTTGTATTTGAAGGATGGATGTTTTAAAAGTCTGTTATCCTACATTTTTAAAACCTTTTCATGCTTAACTGAGATCTTTTCAATTTCCTTTTCTCTAACAACTTAAAATCTTTTAAGTCTTCTCCTTGTCATTGTATTTATTATCAAAAAAGGACTTCTAAGGGCTGGAGCGGTGGCTCAGCAGGTATGGTGCTTACCTGGCATACACAAAGATGCGAGTTCAAACCCCAGCACCACGTACACAACGAAGTGTGGGAGCAACAAAGGCCATGTGAAAAACTAAATAAAGTTGATTCTCTCTCTCTCTCTCTCTGTCTCTTCTCTCTTTAAAAAAAAAAAAAAAAAGGTACTTTTAAAATATGTTTTCTAAGTGGCATTTCATAGTAATCTGTTTTACAGTGAACAAAGGCATTCCTCTGAAATCAGACTGAATTTGAATCCTTGGTCTACACCTTATAGTATGACATTGAACTAATTAGTTTGTCTTTGTGCCTTGGTTTTCTCTTCTGTGAAAAATAGAGTTCATATGTTAAGACTTGAGATCTCAAAACAGTGAACTACAGCCAAAGAAAACTGCTAAACTTACTAGTAATCTTCACAGAGTAGTCATTTAGGTTTCATACTTTGCCCTCTTTCATCCATATATTTATTTAATAATTTTGGAAAACTTAGTCTGTGCCAGGCATTGTACTACATGCTGGAGATAGAATGAAGAATAAGATTGTCATTTTTTACCTTCATGAAACTTAATAGTCTACTGTCTTTATTATTGTGACTCATATAAATTTTAACACAGGGATTTTGAAGTGCACAAGTATTTTTGTGTTTCATGTTTCTTCCTTCAACACTTTTGTACAATTTGATCCATAGTCAAGTCAAAGAAGCCTTAGTGTAAAAGATCATTAGATATTGCAATGATAAAGAAGGCTCAGATTTATCAATTATTTGTGCCTATTTCTTTGTTTTTACTGGAGTATTGAAAGTAGGATATGTGTATGCATTTATTTTATTTACATATATTTTATTTATATTTTATACAGTTTATTTTACATGAATTACATAAATGTAAATTTTTTAAATATGACAATAAGAGCCAGATTATTCAGTAGTGAAAGATATTTTTACAACAACAGTACTATTCTGGTTCTTAAGGTTATTCTCTCTTTTACAGTATTTCTTTTATTCATACAAAGAAATGAATAACATTTTAAAGTAAAGCCATGACCCATATCAAGTGTATATGTATACTTTCTAACCTTTCAGGCTAGTTGTCGTTAGGAATCGAGTCTGATCCAGTTCCTCTACAAGACTTTGTCTAGTCAAAATTAAGGATGGTTTATCGTCTCATGGCAGGTCTTATTAACTTGAGAAGCTGGCAGACTTAACTAATTAGACTTAACCCAGCCTCCCAACTTAACCTAATTAGCATAGTCTTCCACCCAGGGGAGCTAACAGAGCACATAGGCAGCTAATTGACACGCTGGGGGCCCTGAAGTTCATATTGTACTTACCACAATACAGAAAAACTATTTTTGCAAATACTCATAGTTGAGGAGAAGTAATGACAAAAAAAAAATTAGATTTAACAGCAGAAGGCCATAGTGAGAAGACAATGGACAAAAAAAGTGGTTAAAAATGGGGAAATAAAGAGGCACACTTGTCTTCTCGCTTGGAATAGTAGAGGGGAAAAAAATCTCCTTTAAGTTCTTTTAGGCTCTCTTTTTGAAATTCATAGGAATGGGGTCAGCGGTAAAATTTCAACACTAGCCATAGCTGTTCTCAAACAGCAGTAGAAGAGATTTCCAGGAATGGCAGTATGAAGAGATCAAGCAATTTCTTCCATAGAAAAATATTAAAAACAAGTATTTGAAGTCACTGGAAAATGAACAGAGACAAATAGAAATTTGAGAAAAGCAACAGGTAACTGTTATAAGTTTAACTTTTTTGGTCTTGGGGTTAGTCTCAACCACCATCCACTCAGGTGGATGACAGAGTTCAAATCAGCTGAGTAACTGGAAATTTAAAGGGGAAGTTTCAAAATGAGATGCAAAAGTACTGAGATCCAGAATCTAAGTATAAACTTCCCACATTCCCACATCAGTAACTAAACAATGCACAGTGTATAGTAAACACCAAAGAGCCTGAGAAAAAGATAGTCTGAAGCTAGTTTTCCATTGAAAGGCAGAATTGCCTTTCAATTGGTGAGATTTGCAGGTTTTTCCATACCTTTGAGGTCTATGCCTGAGCTTATGTGGAGGTTGGGCACATACTGAATTAGGTATAAAAGGATCTCCAAAGCAATTAGAAATTTAGGAGATCCGTAGGAGCAAAGGAAGCACAGAGTGTAAATTCTGAAGTCTGACTTCAGAATCTACAAATTCCATTAACCTACTGGGCTGGGCTCATGCTCAGGGGAGACCATCAGAGCTAAGCTAAAAAAGGTGCTGGAAGCTAAAAAAAAAAAACTAAGCAGGAACGTTAGTTGCTGCAGGGGTGATGGATTTCATAGTTTCAGTCTAGGTTAGTTAGCTGTCTACAATAAACAACTAACGTCAGGAAATAAACAGATTTCCAAAGTCACTACAAGTTTCTACAATATAAAGTCTTCAACCAAAACTTTCTAGTCATACAAAGAAATAGGACCATGTCACCCATGTTCAGGATTTAAAGCAATCAATGAAAACTAACTCCAAATATGCCCAGATGATGAATACTTCGCAAAGACTTAAAAGCAGTTACTACAAATACATTCAGAAAAATAAAGGAAAGTATGATGTTAATAGTGGAAAGATAGAGTCCCATTGGAGAAATGGAAAGTTTGGAAAAAGAACAAAATGAAAACTCAAAAACTAAAAATGACAGCTACTGAAATAAAAATGTTTACCACATAGCCTTAATAGCAGAGTTGATATGGCGCAAAAACAAATCAGTGAACTTAAAGATAGATTAACAGATTATTCATTCTGAAGAACAAAGGATTGAATCATACATGAATCTGCAATTACCTCAAAATTATTTAATTTAAAAAGAATGACTGACATCACACCAGAAACCATGTGTTTCTCAGCTTTTTTGCCTCTATGATGAAAAGACATCACAAGAACAGTTTAAAGGAGGAAAAAAAGTTATTTAGGTCTCACAGTTGCAGAGGTTTCAGTCCATAGAAGGTCACCTCCATTGCTTTGGACCAGAGGTAAGGCAGAACATCAGGGCAAAAGAGTGTGGTGGCAGAAAGCAGCTCAGAACATGGAACCAAGAAGCAGAAAGAGACTTCTCTCACCAAGCACAAAATACACATACTCCAGACACATGTCTCCAATAACTCACCCCCTTCAGCCACACCCTGCCTGCCTACAATTACTACCCAGTTAATCCTTATTGGGATTAATGCACTGATTAGGTTAAGAGTCTTGCAATCCAGTCATTTCACCACTAAACATTGTTACATTGTCTCACCCCTGAGCTTTTGGGGGACACCTCATATCTAAGCCATAACACCGTGGAAATCAGGGTATAGTAGGATGGCACATGAAACCATGGCAGACATTTTTCAGCCTCGTCCCATTCATGCTGCCACCAAACCTCAGCCAAGTACACATGGTTTTTCATATAATGAATTTTAAAATTGCATTTAGCTAATAACAGATAATTTGTGAACTACCCTTGGGTTTAAAAAAAAACCAATAGTGAACACAGTGGTGATAATGATGTTGAAAAGTTGAAGATGAGGGGCTGGAGCGGTGGCTCAGCAGTTTTGGCGCTTGCCTGGCAAGCACGAGGACCCAGGTTCAAACCCCAGCACCACGTACACAGCTAAGTGTTGGAGCAACTAGGGCCATGTGAAAAACTAAATAAAGTTGTTTCTCTCTTTCTCTGTCTCTCTCACTGTCCCTCTTTCTTTAAAAAAAAAAAAAAGAAAGAAAAAAAGAAAAGTTGAAGATGAAAGCACCTACTTCAATACCTGTATTTTTTTTTAATTCCTGTTGCCACATCTCTGATATTAACTTTTCTTCTTAAATATATGAATATTTTTCATCTGCAGCTTATTTGATAAGAGCAATATTAGCTTATAATTAGATGATAAAGTTAAAAGTGAAAGTGATTTGTTTAAAACAAGGCTGTTCTGATCTATGGGCAACCAACTTTCATCTCTTCTGGGGATTATACTTCTCTGCCTGTTATAAGACCGTGGGTACAGTTTCAGTCACCTTTACATATTCAGCCAGTTCCACTCCAAACCCAGTCATTAGTGTTTATTGTGTTGTAGACATTAAAAATAAGGACAATAAAAATGGGCTTCTGTGCTCCTTTCTTCCAGTTTCCTCTCCTCTAATCCAGCATGTGAAGCTGAAGTGAACTATTAAATGATAGAATAGAACCCTATCTTCATATGCCTGTTCCTGCTTTCCCCTTTTTATACTTTTTCAGTAAAAATTGATCTTGCCAAGTCAGAATCTCCCTAGGTCTGAGCCCCTTCTTGGTTGTTCATAACATCTTTCCTCAAATGCTAAGCTACAGTGAATGTATGGAAAGGCAGAAAGAGGTAAAACTTGGAACTATGTTCATTTTTAGTATCTAGGCAAAGTTGGTTTTAAGGAGGAAACAATTAAGTCAACATGGTGATATACCTAACATTCTTTCTTGTTAATATCGTCTTAGCTATTGACTTGAAGGATTTAGCCCACGGAAATACTATTTGGTATTTGTTTCCATTGACACCATTTGTATTGGTCCTATCCAAAAAGACCAGTTCTGCTGCATCCTCCTCCTCACCATTTTTCTCTTGTCTCCCAAAATCATTAACCTTGGATTAAACTTTTCTTTGGGCCTGCTATTCTTTTTATTAGCCTATCCTGTTCATTTTAGGCCTATAGACCCATTATAGCCTTCAAATAATCATTTATGTATAAATTGTCTTTTTTTTTTTTTTTAACCTAAAATGGACCTTGTTCTTAATACCTTTGTGATAAGCTGGAACATGCCAGTAGTTTCCACTGTACCAATGAGGCCCCCATACACAGACACTGAGAGGACAAAAGGAAGGAATGAATAAATGTAGGTTCAGTAGTGAGACAGGGAAGTGGGTAAATTGAAGTTGGGGTTTAGAGGCCAGGTTTATGTGTTTTTTTGGTTTAATTTTTTTGTTGCTCTGTTGTGTCTGCTTTTCATTGAGTTTCTCCTTTGTACCTTTTTTTCCTTAAATAATAACTGTAATAATTATTAATATGTGTATAGCACTTTGCAGTTGATAGTATGAGTTCTTATTTATTATTTCATTGATCTTTACAACCCTCCAGAGATGAGGAAATGAAAAGTCTAGGTCTCACTAGCTTCTAAAGAGCAACGCCAGTCTTCAAATATATCGCCCCCAAATTCTGTGCTGTTTTGTCGAAGCCACATTGCTTCTGGGAGTGTGCAGTTGTAAGGATTGGAAAAGTGGAATTCTAGAATCAGTATCCTTTTCTGAACAGCTCATCAAATGACAGAAGCAGATGTGAGACTAGACAGAATATGCTTCCTTGCTGAGGTTTTATATTTTCTTTTATTTCAGAATGGCAATGGCACGAAGAACTATGTTTCAGAAGGGGGAGGTGCATAACAAACCATTAGGATTCTGGGGAATGATAAAGAGCGTTGCTACTTCAGCTCCAGGAAGTGAAAGTATCCTTTATCCTGCTGCTTGATTCTTTCTACTTTCTGGACCAAGGGCAGAAGAAAAAAGTTGTGTTGGGATAGTCCCTTCTAAGGTACCTGAATGCATTAAAGTCCAAACTGAGCAGGGCTATGCTTAGGAAATACTATTTGTACAGAATCATCTTTTCAACACCCACATAAGATCATAAAATCATTATCTTTGAACTGGAGGGGTCCTAAAAAGTCAGTCTTTCCATTTTACAGATGAGAAAATAGACCCAGAGAGGATAAGTCAAGAGTAGTTTGTGGCAAAATTAGGAACAGAACTGTGGTCTCCTCTTCATAGTTCTTTCCGCTATATTTCCCAACTCTGAAATACTACCACAAAACATAATGGCTCCCTAAAAATGGATGGTTTGTGTATGGGATGGTAAGGTAAGTAGTACTCCTAAATTTTAAGTAGCTCTGCTTGTCTAGGAACTTTTGGTTTAAAAGAAAATCAAGTTGTTTAGGTTAATGTTTTCCCTGGCCCAGCTGGGTATGGTGTTCAACTAAATTCGCAAATTTAGTAACCAAATCCCTACTTAACTCCCAGGCCATGTATCTATGGGGCACTAAGTATGAGACCACATATTCCTGTTTGCTTCCTTGGCCTAGAGAAGTATAAAGTCCCTTTTGCTTTAATTGGAGAAGGATGTCGTATATTGCTATAAATTATGACACTTCATGGTGTCAATGCAGATAATACCCAAGACTAAAGAAAGGCAGGATGATTGTGGCTGAGAAAGAAAAAGAATTAATTTAACTGGGGAAGCATTTATTTCTTGTCTCCTTTTTCCAAGTAGAGTACTAAGTGATAACACTATAGAGTAGAATGTAACATCAGTCCTCAAGGAGCTTCCCTTCCAATCATGAGACAGTTATGTAACTTGTTAGACCTGTTTTTGGTGGCCTGAACCTTGCAATTAGCAGCCACCTTTGAGGAAGGAACTGAAAGGTACTGTTGATTTGGATCATAGTGGGAAAAGTCACAAAGGAGGGACTATTTGGGTTAAAGTGAATGCTTGTATGTTAAAGGATGCTGCCTTTACTATTTTCATTACTTAAAACTCCATAGAAGGGCTAGAATGGTGTCTCAGTGGTTGGAGCGCAGGACCTGGGTTCAAACCCTAGCACCTCATACACAACTAAGTGTTGGAGAAACAAAGGCCAGATGAATAAATAAATAAAATTGATTGTCTCACTTTCTTCCTCTCAAATAAAAAACCTCCATAGAAGCCAAAAATGTAGATTTTAATGATAAGTACCAGGATGATTTAACCTCTCTGAGCCTATTTCCTAACTGAGGAGAATAACAACACACTACTCACTGAGTTCTTGGAAAATAGTATAGCTTAGTGAAAAGATCAGGCCTTGGAGTAAGGCAGATCTCACTTTGCATCCACACCTATTAGTTGTGTGACTTTGAGCATGTTATATAACTCTCTGAGTTTCACTTATCTGCAAAATGGATAATACTTATAGGATTGTTGCGAGGATAAAAGAAGATAGTATCTGTAAAGAACTAAACCCAAGTCTGTGTAAAAACTCAATAAGTATTAATTCCCTTTCCAAACATATTCAGATAATGTAGGCGAACACTATGCTTTATTATAGGTATTATTATTATTATACAGGCATTGAATACCTTGAAGATTGCATTGGACTTAATTTAATATACTAAAAAAGAGGGGAAAAAACAGATAAGACCCATCTGTCTGAGACACTTGAATTAAGAGAAACTGACCAGCAGATGTTTGTGATGATGTTGATGGTGGAGAAGCTTTTACACACCTAAATCAGAGGCTGGAAAGATTACTCTGCATTAGCACTACTTGCTCTGAAACAGAAAACTAAAAATACAGACAATTCCTGGGATCTGCTCTACAAGAAACCAAAAGCAGATGCTTTCTTCATTACTGTTTTTTGAAACTTCTATGTGATTTAAACCTTGATGCCCATTTTGTGCCAGATCTTACTCTTATTCAACAGGAAGTGGATGGTTTGGAAGAACTAAGCAGGCAGCTTTTTCTGGAAACAGCTGATCTATATGCTACCAAGGTACAGAAAAAGGAAACTGAACTGTGGTTTTTACCAATTTGATTGGTAAAACTAAACTGAAAACACTAAATGGCTTTTTAGTATCCTCTGTGACCAGGCAATGCAAGAAAACACCTCACAGCTTCATTATAAACCATAAAGTATTAGGAATGAGCAATAACTTCATGAAATTGCACCTATCACTGGCAAAAATCCATAGTGGAACACTCAATAATAGAAATTGGCAGGATAGCCAGGCACAGTGGTGCGTGCCTATAATCCCAGGGACTCAGGAAGCTGAAGCAGGAGGATTACAAGTTCAAAGCCAGCCTCAGCAACTCAATGAGACACTGTCTCAAAGCAAAATAGAAAAAGGGCTAGGGATGTGGCTCAGTGGTAAGGCACCACTGGGTTCAATACCTGGTACCAAAAAAGAAAGAGGCATTTCCTCGTCTAGGAAGGTGGCACACACTACTTCCTACTGGCCCAGGATAAAGTTGGTAGCTCCTCTGTTTCTTTTTCTTCCCTCATAAGTTAGTTATAAGAACAGTAGATACCTATCTGTCTATGCCTAATCCGAAGGATCCACATCAAAAGGTGTCCTAACGACAAGAAGTAACTTTCCTGTGTGTCCCTAAAATGCAATATAATTCAAATGTGCAAAGTCTATTAAAGTTTCAAACTATTTTAATCCTTTTTAAGGGTAACTTCACAAGGTAGCTATTATATAGGGTAGAGGTTAATTAATAGGCTTTAGAGACAGACCTGAACCTACTTACCAGCTGTATGACCTTGGGCAGGTTATTTCACCCCTCTCAAACTCAGTTTTCTCATCAGTAAACTGAAGATACTAGAACATATCTCATAAGAGTTATTATGAAGGTTAAAGTAGATAGTACATGTAAGATGTTTGTGCCTGTCTATGGTTCAAAATAAACATTCAGTGCTACTTTATTTTAATATTATTACCATGTGTAGTTTTTTGACTCGGCTTGAACAGGATACATGGAGGGATTCTTTTGTTGAAAATCAGTTTATGTTTGCTGAGACTAACCATGGTTTATGTTTATTTGTTCTCAGGAGAGAATAGAATACTCCAAAACATTCAAGGGAAAATATTTCAATTTTCTGGGTTACTTTTTCTCTATTTACTGTGTTTGGAAAATTTTCATGGTAAGTGTATTGTTTTTAACTGTCAGAGTTGGGTAATTTTTCCCTGGGAATGGCAGAGAGAGAAGATGGATTTGATTGATCCATTGAGTCAATTTCAAATTCAATTGAGTCAACAAAGACTGTATGATCTTTCACATTTCTAAGCCTCCCCCCTTTTCCTCCATCTCCTCTTTAGAAATGGAGGTTGCAGGGGCTGCAGCGGGTGCTCAGCAGTTATTGCACTTGCCTGGCATGCGCAAGTACGTGAGTTCAAACCCGAGCACCACATATGCAGCGAAGTCTCGGAGCAGCGAAGGCCACATGAAAAACTAAATAAAAATTGTTTCTCTCCCTCTCTCTCTGTCCCTCTCTCTAAAAAAAGAAAAGAAAAAAAAAGAAATGGAGGTTGCATTTTTCTTCTGTCAAATCATTAGTGAGGCCTTATGCTATAAAACATATGAGTTGATATATAAAAGGTTGTTATTTTATACTCTGCTTTCCATATTACCCATGAGTACATGACTGTACCTCAATTCCTTCTTTGACCTCAGAATAGAACCCACTTATCCTTTTTAATAATCTGTACCTAAAAAGCCCAAAATGAATTCTAAAACATATTTCTGTAGATTAATTCATCTTCTGTGTTTATCACTTTTACACTTTTGTGATTCTCCCTGTATGTTTTATTTCTCTGTGTGCATTTTATGTACGTTTATTTGTCTTCTGACTCATCTTTGAGTATTCAGAGATTTCAGTGTGACCATAGAAAAGGCTGATTTGACTTTCTAGTTTGGTGATTTTCCGACTGGGGCGTGTTTTCACAAAGAGGAGCTTTGTCACCTTGTTAGTTAATTTTGATCAGTTTGGATGAATGGGGGATTTTGAACTTCATGGATCTATCTAATGTTATAATAAATTGAAGTCAGTATCACTGGATGACATTTTAAAATCTTGTTCGGTGAGAAAAGATGAATAAAGACAGCATGTTCAATTAACTAAGCCACTAAATAGGTTTTTCCTGAGATGCAGCCTTTAGGAGAGCATATCATTTATTAACTTTTTTTTAGAGTATATATAATTGACATGTAATAAACTGAACTTTAAAGTATCCAATTTGGGAAGTTTTTACATGTATGTAGCTGTGCAGTAGCCATCACTTCCGTCCAAATAGAGAACATATTTAACCATCGTGTTTGTTTCCTCCTGCAGTCAACAACTGATCTGCTTTCTGTCGTTATGTATTAGCTTCTGTCGTTTAGATTTTATATAAATGTAATCCTATATGTCTGTATTCTTATCTGTCTGGCTGATTTTACCCAGCATGATTATTGAAGTTGCATCCATATTATAGACTAATTATTCCTTTTTATTGCTGAGTAGTATTCTGTTGTATGATGGTATGAGTTTATCCATTACCTGCTATTGGATATTTGTTTCCAGTTGGTTATGTTACAAATAAAACTGACTGTGAACATTTGTATACAAATCTGTATCTAGACACGTGCTCACTTTTCTTTCAGATAAATACTTAGGAGTGAGACATCTTCATATGACAGATGCATGTTTAGGTTTTGAAGAAATCCCCAAAATCTTTTCCAAAGAGACTGTGCCAGTTTTGTTCTTGCTTTCAGTACATGAAAGTTTCAGTTGCTTCACACCCTCGTCAGTGTTCCATTTGGCCAATAATTTCAGACATGCTAATCGATTTGCGGTGCCGAATGCTGGTTTAATCTGCGTCTCCGTCGAGCCTCATGGTGGTGAGCTGCTTTTCAGATGCGTACTGCAGGCTGCACCCTCCTTGGGGAAGTATTTGTTCTGTGTTTTGCCAATTTTTTACTCAGTTTGTTTTTTCATTTTATTGGGTTTTTAGCATTTTATATATTCTGGAAATCCTCTCAAATATGTGATTTAGCCAGGCATGGTTTAAGAGAAGTGACATCTTAACCATATTGAGTCATGTAATCCATGTGCGTAGTATAGCCCTTCATGTATTTAGATCTTTTTCAGTTTCTCTCAGAATGTTTTATGGTTTGTAATGTACAGCTTTTCTACATCTTTTTCAGGTTTATGTCTGAGCATCTCATATTTTTATGCTATTGTAAATGTGATTGTTGTTATTTCAATTTCATCATTGCTAGTATATAGATACATGATTCATTCTTATATATTGATCTTATATTCTACAACATTACTCGCCTTCCTTGTTATTTCTAGAAGCTTTCTTTATGTATTTCATAGAATTCTCTGCATAGACAATTAGGACTCTTCCTCAGTAATGTGGATGCATCTTATTTTCTTTCCGTCCTCCTCCTCTCTCCCCACCTCCTTTTCTCTTCCCTGCCCCTCCATTCTCTCTCACTCTCTTCCTTTCCTTCCTTTCTCTTTTACTTCTGCTTTCTTTTCCATCTCCTGCTTTCCCTTCCCCCTCTCTTCCTTTGCCTCCTCCAGCCTTATTGCATTAGCCAGAAATCTCCGGCGCAGAGTTGAATAGAGGTGAGAGTGGTCATCCTAGTCTTGTCCCCGATCATAGGGAAAGAACATCCAGTTTTTCATAATTAACTATGATGTAAACAATTGATTTTTCCTAGATGCCCTTTATCAGGTTGAGGACTTCCCTCTGTTCATGATTTGTTCAGTGTTATTAATCATGAAAATGCTGGATTTTATCAAATGTCTGTTCTGCACCTATTGAGATGAACATGTAATTTTCTTTTTTTACTCTGCAGTTATGAATTACATTCATTAATTTTTTAATATTCAATCAACATTGCATTCCTGGAATAAGTCTGATTTTGTCATGGTCAATTATTCTTTTTATATTGTGTTGGATTTACCTTGTTAAAATTTTGTTAGAAATTTTTGCATCTGGGTTTATGAAGGATATCAAACAGTAGTTTCCTTATGACGTTTTTGTTTAATTTTAGTCAAAATAATGCTGCCCTTAAGTGTTGTTAGACTTTACCAGTGAGTACATCTGGACCTAGAGTTTTCTTTGCAAGAAGATTTTCTTTAAAGATACAAGGTTTATTCAGTTATCTATATCTTCTTAAGTGAGATCTTGCAGTTCGTATCTTTCAGCTTTCAAGTTCTTCCATTATTGTTGAAATTATCAGTTATTGGCATAAAATTTCTCGTCATACTCCCTTATTTACCTTTGAGTAGCTCGCTGTACAATCTATTCATATGTCACCTTTTTGTTTTGTTTTGTTTTTGGTACCAGGGAGGAATTGAACCTAGGGCTGCTTAACCACTGAGCCATGTTCCCAGCCCTTTTTATTTTTTTATTTTGAGGCAAGGTCTCACTAAGTTGCCGAGTCTGGTTTCAGACTTGCAATCCTCTGCCTCAGCCTCCCAAGAGGCTGGGATTATAGGCATGTGCCGCTGTGCCCGACAAGATGTCACCCCTTTTGTTCCTTTATCATGTAACAGGTTTTTTTTTAATTTTTTTATTTTTGAACAAACATAGAAGTTTTTAACAAAATAATATAAAATGTGTATATATTCTGGATATTGCAGTTACCCCCAGGAGTGCCCCCCCCCAATTACCCTCCCTTATCCCTCCCTTCCCCTTCCCACAATATCTCTAAAAAAAGTATTAGGTTGTAAAACATTACATCTTATCTGGATTTAACACATGCTAATAGACCAACTTTCTCACTGTCCAGGGTCTAGTCCCCACCTCCACAGATGAGTGGAGGCAATCGACCCTTAGTTCTCTGGGTTAAGCTGATTTTACTCAGCATGATCTCTTCCATAGCCATCCATTTACCTTCAAAGGCTGCAATATCATTGTTTCTAATTGCTGTGTAATATTCCATGGTATAAATGTACCACAGTTTTTGGATCCATTCACCCAGTGAGGGACATCTGGGTTGTTTCCATAGCCTAGGAATAGTAAATTGTGCTGCTATGAACATAGATATTGCTGTGTCACTATAATGTGCTGATTCTAAGTCCCCTGGAAAGATACCCAGGAGTGGAATAGCAGGGTCATATGGTGGACTCATCCCTAGTTTTTTGAGGATTCTCCACACTGCTTTCCAGAGGGGCTGTACCAGTCTGCAGCTCCACCAACAGTGTGTTAGC